>CM060956.1:30466031-30695765 GCA_030765055.1 Mantis religiosa
ACGTACCTTTACTCGTCCTCATAATTTTATAGCCCTTCCAAAATAGTCTCCTCTGAATACGATGCACTTGTCCCAGCGTTTCTGCCAGTCTTCAAAGACATGCTGGAAACTGTTTTTGAGAGATCCTTCAAAATCGCCTCCGCAGCCTTCACCGCTGCTTCTGATGATGGATAATGCCTCCCATGAAAGCGTTTCTTCAAGTTAAGGAATAGAAAACAGTCAAATGGGGCTAAATCTGGACTATAGAGAGGGTGAGGGATACACTTCACGTTGATTTTTGCAAGATATTCAGCAACAACATTGGCAATATACGGCCGCGCATTATCGTGGTGCAGCACCTAGCCTGCTTCATGGAAATGTGGTCTTTTGCGCCTGATATGGACTTGCAATGTTTTCAGGATATCTCTGTAGTATTGTCCAGTTACTGATGTGTGTGCAGGTACAACATGATGATAAACCATTCCATGAATATCAAAGAATGAGATGACCATAACTTTCCCGGCAGAAGCAACCACTTTTGCTTTTGGGGGGTTGGTGATTAAGGAGATTTCCACACTGAGTTTTGCTGTTTGCTCTCAGGATCAAAATGATGTAGCCAGGTTTCATCAGCAGTGATTAAGTTTGAAATAAACTCCGGATCGTCCTCTAAAATCAACTTTAACTGCATGTTACTTCCATTGCAGCAGTAGGCGATACTGAACATGTCTGAACTTGCCTTCTCACAGGCGGTAACCAGGAGTATCAATAATGAAACTACTACGGCGTTTTTGTTTCACATTAAGCTAACAGAATATAATAAGATTGAATTTTAGATCGAAGAATTATGACCGTAAAAATATTATGATGGTTGTTTATTGAACAGCTTTCGTACTTCCTCCTCCGGTAGGTTGGTTGCCGGCCTCATCCCCTCTGCTGGGACTATTTCGGGACCACCAGCCAGGGACCTTTGGGGCTCAGATCACCTGCCTTGGGACCATTAGGGCTCGACTGTTGGGCTCAGGTTCGCTGTCCTGGCCTGTAGGGGGAAGTCTCTATCCAAGTAACCTCTAGGGTTCCTGCCCTCTGTACTGTTGTGGCTCCTTGGGTCGGCCACCCTCTGTCTTCTTCGCCTCAACCTTCCTCCCAGTTGTGCCCCAATTGGGGGGCATAGGAACAAAGGGCCCAGCATGGTGACCTACGTACCGAATTCCCTCTGTAATGAAATCCCAATGCCAATCATACCACCGGTTTCGTCCAGGAACTCTTCTGCATGCAGTACATTTACTGACATGGGTCCGTCACTCATTTAAAAATCAGTGGTCTGGGTTGGATATGAAGCCGTGATCTGTGGATCAATAAAACATCAATGATGGAATCGATAAAGTTGGACCATAGCGGTGTTCGTCTCAAGTTTGTGTATCATGAGAGAGACGCTCACAAAAGGCGATCAATGTGGACATTTGACTGTCAACCATTTCGGATAGGAAAAACCTGATTAATATACCAGAGGTACTAAGTCAACAATTTCACATAGAATTACAGATTCTGTAAATCTGTCTGATAGCCATAATGAGACATCAGATCCCATACACCTTAGCCGTACTATACAAGGTTAGGCGCGACATCAACGTTTGGGTCTACAAGTGTACCAAAGCGCTGTGTGTGTACAGTCCGGTACGGATTCAAAGTGTAAGCTACGTTACAACATGCCATCCTCCTCATTGCTTTCGATGTGGGAATTACAGTGAACAAACATGTACATTCGTAAATGGTCGAATGAGAATTTCCTGCGCCTCTCACTGAAACAAAAATATTGGCACAAAGCTCCTTAAACATCACATGACTTTAATGGTGCATATGAGTAGTACAAATCATTTTCATGTGTTTGTCCGAGACTTAGTTTATATCTTATATTACGCAGTATTGAAAATCCAGTATTTTTGTGTTGAATACTGGACGATTCAGTTTTTATTCGTTTGTTAGGTGATGCATTCTCTATATTGTTAAATTTTGCCGACATCTCCTCGACTGCCTTTAGACAGCTCGAAAGTACATAGTTCAAGCTGTTTAATGGTTGTTGTTAATACCCAAAACTTTTAATTTATAAAATGGAGATTGTATAATAATTGTTGTAAAAGTAATGCTATTAACACAATATGTCAAACACCTTGCACTCCTGGAAGGCAGATCTACCTGCGTGGCGAGCAGTAGTTGTAATGAAACTAAAGCTACGCATTGCGTACCGGACTATCCCTGCGTGTTATCCTCGGTACTGACGTCAGCAGCTATATACTGCGAGACTCGCAAACTTCATATACCTTTAAAGGTGTACGAGCTCCGATGTCTGGCCATAATATTTTGAGTATATATTGGCAGAAACCAGGTTGTTATTGACATAATACCATATCCTAAAAACTTGATTTGCCTTTCTTCTATCGAAATTTTGGTCAAACACGGTTACCTTGGTTACACTAGTTTACCACCGTAGCGGAATGCTGAGAATATTCAGCTCTACTTTCGTACGTGAACTAATATTTTTATATTAACTCTTGCACACTTAAACATACAATCATGTTCCCTCAGTCTGTCTTCAGCAGCGATGTCTCTTAAATTTACTTTTCCTTTTTGCAAAACAAAGATTATTGATTTTATTTCATCATATTGATTACACATTACTTATTTGCTACGTCAAACCTAGCAACCAATACAATCGTTACAATTATTTGAGTAATTACATATTTTCATTTTAGAAACCTAATTTAAACAATTTAACACTTCAAAATTAATTTGAATAATATTTAATCCAGCAAAACACCATAAAGAAAATTAAAATTACTACTTTTTTCCCTTCAGAGGCTGGATAGAAAACAAAATTGGAGATACATTACAGCCTTGTTTCAATCATTTAACTATTTCAATTTCTGTTATTATTCCTTCCAGTTCCATTAGCATTTTAGTATTTGTATATAAAATTTGAATAATAGTAACTAAGTCTAGTATGTACTATTAATTGTTCTTTTACACTAGCCGTGTGTTGGACGCACTATGAAATGGTAGAGACAGACTGAAAAATTCAATGCCATAGCCTGGGTTTGAACCACGGATCTTCGGCTCTCCGTCCAGCCGCTCTAACCCTTGAGCTATTATGGCCAACGTGCCAACATGACATTAAATTCTCCAATTGACTCGTGTTTTTCCCGGTAAACCACTTAGGATTTCTCATAAACATATGAGAGAACTACCTCAATGGCGACTTACAACATGTAAGTACTTAAGGCCCGGTCTTTATAGTTAACAACTATTAGGTCAATTAATGGGAATTAATTGTGCTTTCACACTGGCCGTGTGTAGGCAAAAGTATGGAAATAGACTGAAATATTCAATGCCATAGCCGGGATTTGTACCCCGGATCTTCTGGTCTCCGTACAGCCCCTCTAAACATTGAGCTACTATGGCCAACTTGCCAACATAACATTAAATTCTCCAACTGACTCGTGTTTCTCCCGGTAAACCACTAGGAGTTCTCATAAACACATGAGAGAACTACCTTAATGACGACTTACTATGCTGTAAGTACTTTAAGGCCCGGATTTTATAGCTAACCACTATTAGGTACAATTAATGGAAATTAATTGTTCTTTCACACTAGCCGTGTGTAGGACGCACTATGAAAGGGTAGAGCCTCACTGAACTCGTGTTTTCCCGTCAGTTGGAGAACTTAATGTCATGTTGACACATTGGTCATAGTCATAGTAGCTCTATGGTTAGAGCGGCTGGACACAAGAAGGTCCGTGGTTCAAATCCCTGCTTTGGCATTGAAGTTTTGTCTGGCTCTACCCTTTCGTAGTATGTATTCTTTTTTAAGCATTATATCTCATAAAAGTAATCTACTGAGTTTGTCACATTTATTTTATTTGTTATACAAATATCTTAAACGTCGGGTGCTTTAACTAAATTAATCATCTTTTATTTTAGGGGAATTTTTTTGATCTTCGTGTTATATCTTAGGAACGGTAGATGGTGAACGTTTGCGGTATTTGTTAACTTCTTTTATATGCTGTGCTGTTCTGAGACATGAACTTTTGTAAACCTGCTCTTCTAGGAATCTTGCAACATCTACTTCCAGTTGTATTGTTGTTATCGAATATTTGGGTGGAATATTACCTCCCCTTTCTGTAGGAAAAAGCAAATCTGAAGTTTTATCCCCAGAAATGAACAGATATAGCGACACTTCTAAACTGTAAGCTATTGTGAACCTGAACAGGCAACACTTTATTGCTCGAAAAGCAATTAATTGCTGCACCTTGATCTGCGGAGCCAGATTCCAGCCGGAGCCATAGAAGATTGTAAACGCCAGTGTGGAATTTGGCCCGCACAAAGCGGCAGTATAATCGTTGTGTTTACTCTACTACTCATTCCGCTATCTGCTCGATCATCACCCTACCGCAATGTAGCGGTGCAGTGCTTGAATTGGAAATGGTCTGTCTAGAGTGCTGCTATCTATCAGCGAAGTGCATAACACTTGCATGATGCTACAATCCCAGATCAAAAGTCTTTGTGTTAACGGACCATCAAACAGTACCGCTTATTGCATTCTCTATTTGATACCTATAGTTAGCAGAGAAAATAAAAATTCAAAATTGATGTTTCTTGAATGTGCATTTTGAGGCTCCCAGAATAAAAAAATAGAAACAGTTACGTGTGTCTTGCCTGTTAGCAGTGCAACTAAAAAACCAACATTTCCATTAAATTCCTTGCTGATATTAAGTTTAGACTCCTTCAGAAATAAAACATTAAAGTTTTTAAAATAATCTCTCACCCGTTCGAAATATACATAAAGCATTTGGCTTGACAAACCAATTTTAATGTATTTTAATGAAAAATTAAATGTGTAACTTTAATTTTCAGAGAATGGAATGTGATTTTTCTGCTTCATTAATTATTTCTGAAATATTCCTTAATAGATGATACAAAATGGTTTCAAATGTATCGCTATAAAACCATAGCTTAAAGGGTCAACGTTTGATCCTCAAGTTGTTATTGGGAAGGAAGCCTTGTGAAAAGACGAACCAAAATTGACGTTTCGGGAGTGTGCATCTCTCCCATTATCAGGATATGTATTAAATGTTAAAACCACAAAGTTGGCTTGCTTCACAGGAACAACTTGAGCATATTCGTCGATAGGAAAGCTTCAGGTCTTATATCAACGCTTTAGTTTACTTGTTCTTCTTGTACCACAAATTGTGTAAGTCAGTGGCCACCACTCAATGCACAGTGTGCACAGTAGGTCGTGCAAGTTTACCCGTTGCACGCCGGAATAGTCTACTGTGCACTCCGTAGCCTTCAGAGCAGTGACGTAATGCCGATCTTCCAATTTAAATGCACAATTGACTGCAACTATAATAATCGATTTGTAATATGAAGGACATAATTGTTATATAAATTGTTTTAATTGTTTCTTTCATATCATTCAACTATGTAACTTTATTTTAATGTAAAAAAGAACAAATGAATAATTAATTGATAGTTTAAACAAAATGAAAATAATCGACAATCTATTCACAATACAGCAGTATTAAATAACAGCTCGTAGAAGTGCAATAATTACAACCTATTATTCAGAAGTGGAACCTAGTTTTCTAGATTTTTGTTCTCTCTTATGGCACACTAGTTTTTCAAAATTAGGTATCAATGTTTGTGCAGCAGCTAGTCTTAGTTGATATTGTAAGTGCTGCTTCGACAATTGAATTCTGCAGCGGTTTTTGTTTAATTTTATTAGCGAAACAATTTTTCACATATATATCTGGATCCGAACATACAGCGAACACGAGCGACATTTCTATGTAGTCGAGGAAATGTATTTCTTGAAAAATGTGAATAGAAATCACTCAAACTAATTCTGTTTTGGAATTTATTTTTCATTTGACGATTGCATTGCAAATCGATAAGTTCAAGTTGCAATTCAGATGGAACATTATCGACATCTGTAGAGTAAGGGTCAGCAAATTTTTGGAAAATTGGCTCTCTAATTGCACCACGTACAATGTGGAATGCATAAATGTAGGAGTAGATTTCCTACGTGTCACATTGCATTCTCCAACCAACATTGTTTAGAAAACAAACCGCAAGAGACCAGACAACATTGCTGTCTCAAACTGAAGCCGTACGGCACTCGTGGCAGTGCACAGGGCTCCGTCATTTGCTCTAGCACAAAATCGATCCAGTGGGTGAACGCTGATGTAAGTGTATAATGAATTTTACCTTGATTAAAATGAATGTTAGTAAAATGACCTTTCGTAACAATAACTTGTATAAGTGAGAGTAGAGAAAGTAGCACATTGTTCTTCTATCCGTATCATACTGGCTGAGGTCATCGATTTCAGAATCTTTTCTCGTTATTGCAAGAGATGTTGAAAGTACTTAAAAAATAAAACACAAATGACAAAGTATTGGAGAAAAAAATTATAGGGTTAATTATACTCGTATTGAAAGCAACACAAGATAACCAGACATCGGAGCCCGTACAGCTTTAAAGGGATATGAAGTTAACGAGTCTCGTAGTATATAACTGCTGACGTCAGTTCCGGGGACAACACGCAGGGATAGTCTGGATCGCAACGCGTAACTTTAGTTTCATTACAACTACTGCTCCCCACGCAGGTAGATCCGTCTTCCAGGAAGTACAAGGTGTTCCACATATTGTGTTTATAGCATTACTTTCGCAACAATTATTGGACAGTCTCCATTTTATAAATTAAAAGTTTTGGGTATTATCAAAAAGCATCAAACAGCTTGAATAATGTACTTTCGAGCTGTCTAAAAGCAGTCGAGGTTGTGTCTGCAAAAATTAACAATATAGAGAATGAACAAAAAAATGAATGGTCCAGTGTTCAAAACAAAACACTGGATTTTCAGTGCTGCGTACTATAAGAAATAACTTAATTCTCGGACAAAGATATGAAACTGATTCTTTTTGTGTATTTAGTTTACGTCCTCCAACATTAAGTCATATCGGACGATGAATGACATGGGTGAAATTATGCTCAAATGAGTCCGGGGTCCTGGAGCTTAGAGTTACCTGACATTCGTCTGTCAGGATATATAGATAACTCACCCTGACCGAGATTCCAACTCGGGACCTCTTGAACGTGATTCAGACACGCTACCATCTACACTACTGAGGCGGGCTGAAAATGTTTTGTACTACTCATGTGCAGCATTAACGTCATGTGACATTGAACGAACTTTCTCTCAATATTTCTATATTGTTTCAGTGAGAGGTGCAGAAAATTTACATTCGACAATTTACGAATGTACAGGGTTGTTGACTGTAATTCCCACAACGAAAGCAATTGAGAGGATGGCATGTTGTAACGTAGCTTACACTTTGTATCTGTACCAGACTGTAGGCACAGCGCTTCGGTATACTTGTTGACACAGACGTTTGTTGATGTTGCGCTTGACCCTGTATAGTGCTTGTGCGCGTACATTGATTGCTAAGGTGTACGGGATCCGATGTATGATGATAACACATAACTATGTTTTTATTTTATTTTATTTTTTTAATTTAGGTAATGAAAAAGCAGCATTATTGGCTACATTTCACTTATTAAACATTTTAGAACTAATTTCATAGGTCAAGTTATTCTTGGAGCTCATTGTTTCTTTTCTGAAAGTAAATTTAATGTCTGGATTTAAACTGCCGTTACATATTTTAAAATTAAGCAAGCTAGATCTAGTGCCAACTAGATATTGTACTGGAGACAGTAATGATTCAATATTCTAAAATATTTTATAAATTAGTGCTTGAATCATAAAGAAAACATTTTGGACCAAAGTTGTTTGCTTTTATGCGTAAAACAAAAATCTGTTGGATCACTTCGGAGTTTCCATTTGAATTGTCAAGTATTGTCCATCAACGCAAAGTAAGTACCTGAAAGGAATGTGCCACCCTAACACAGTGGGACAATAACAGCGAATGTGTGTGAAAGAGAACGCATGCTACACAAGGAGCAGAACCGTTAAAAAATCGCCCTATTGACTCTGTACACTAAAACCGAGAATATTTATTCACAAAAGTAGAAGCTGTCAGAATGTTTTTGAATGGTCTGTAACGGTACTGATATGGAGTGTCATAACTACCGAGGGACAGTGTAGGAACCTACTCCAACCCCCCTGCGTCTCATTCACCGGATACTTTCTTTCCAGTGGTATACCTTAGTTATACCTTTTACACTTACGATGTCCCGATTCGTTCGTCTTTTGCCATGCAAACATAACGGAATTTCATCATGGTTGCCCAGATTTTACAGATGTGATTATTGCTCCATTCTTCTACAAATCTCACAAACCTACAGCGAATGGTAATATAACTATTACTAACCATTCTCGATTTATTGGAGCAGTATAAGTTTCATTAAGAATAGTTTGTAGGATAGTGGCTAGCCTTTTTTAATGGTTAACTATGCTTATACTCGATTTCACCAACAGATGTTAAAATCGACGTTAACAATTGTAACAGCTCTAACAAAGCTGTTAAATTTCTTGCATTTCACCAACCTGTTTTCTGAAAATGTTAACAAACATGTGTTAAAGTCAAGAAACTTGTAAATGTTACAGCTATAGAAGGCTATGGATGAGTCGTATTAGTTTCTGAACGTACTGCGATGCGCTTTTGTTTTCATTTTCGTCTATAAACAGCTAAACCAATGGCGGATAAACAAAATCGTAAACAAGGATGTCGAGGAAAATAGAACGGATGCAGTGAATGCAAAAGAGAAAGAAGTCACGTGGGAAAAAATTGGAAAAGAATTTAATTCATATGCATGTGTCATTACTAGAAACACGAAAATTATTACGTAAACTTAAAACCAGCTGCGAAGAAGTACAAGTGACGAGTGACTTGAACATTTCAAGACGGGAGGTGAACAGTGCATTATGCACATAATTCTGTGAATTATAAAGTCACAAAATTATTAATACTTGAAGCAAAGGCGAGATCGGCAATTTCCTTTCGATGCATGTTCTAACTCAGTATTACGTAAATTTAAAACGAGGAGCGAAGTACAAGTGACGAGTGACTTGAACGTTTCAAGAAGGGAGGTGGACAGTTATCCACATAACAATTATGTTATCCACATAATTCCGTGAATTATAAAATCGCAGAGTTATTAATAGTTGAAGCAAAGGCGAGATCGTCATATTCCTTTCGATGCATGTTCTAATCTCTCTTGTACTTCCGCAGTAACTTTCATAGCAACTTGTTTCGACAGTCTATACCACTGTAAAATTTTTTCTTCTGATAGCTCCCCAAAATAATTTCTCGTCATAGGTCGTACTCTATTACAAATGTCACTTACACGGTATTAAATATAACAAATCGATATCAATGGATGCGTTCGTGCCCGCCATCTTGACTATTTACAATTGTTACGTACTTAACAACAGAAATTGGGCTTGTTAGTTCAAAAAGAGATTTAACACGAGTGTTATCTAACATTTGTTGGTGAAATGCAATTTTTGTTATAACTATTGTTTAACTCGTATTAAGTCTAAACATCTGTTAGTGAAATTGGGCATTAGTGTACTGGCATTGCACAACTACAGGGAAAGTAACACAGTCATAAAGTCATTTTTAACCATTTAAGTTATTGTCAAAGTTTAATTGAAGGATTACGTGGAGAAGAAATTAGTCACAAATATGACGTAAAAATATAGCATGCTGAATGCAGCACGCAGTACGGAACATGTTCATTTCACGGTTTTCCCTTCTGCCTGATAATGGTGACATTGCATGTGGCATGAATAGAGATGCGCTGAATGGAGTTTTGATTAAGCCAATTTACACCTACACTATCAAATGTGTCAGGGGAGAATGGAACACTAAATCCATGTTCCGTGTCTTTTAATGCCGAGACATGAAGGGTCTTTTTGTTCCCCATTTTCTCTCTTTCTATTATGCGCTTATCCAGCACTAAAAGCATGAGGGGAAGTCGGCTGACTTAAAAATTTATATACACTTACTTTAGTTATTACAGCAAACAGAGATAAAAAGGGCGGGGGTAAAAACTGTATTCAGAGTTCCTGTAAACTTAAAAGTTTTCCTTCTTCAGGAACTTCAAAAGAAAAAGAAAGAAAAATGTTTATATTAAGCATAAAAGCTCTGTCATGGATTATATATTCACGATGGTTGTAACAAAAACACATAATGCATTATATTGCATTAGCTTTATAAACTAGCTAATAGGACATAGACTTCGGAAAACTAATATTTTATTATATAAAATGCAATTTGTAGTAGTTATTTTTATACTTCATGTTTTGTTAAGAGTATTAAAAGAGATTAGTATTTATAAAAAATAAAGAAGTACTGTAAAGTAGGTAATGGTGTAACCATGACAACCTAACATAAGTTGTTGAATGTTTTAAAAATATTTTGTTCTGCCTTAGGCCTAAGGCGTGTATTTGTCTCTCCGAGTGTGTGCAGAAACAATTTTGTGTTTGTATCAAAGATGCATAAGTAGCGTGTGCACAAGAAACACTTCACCGTGGAATCCACAGCTGGTTGTAAAAAGATTACATTTATAATATTTGTAATTGCATCAAAGAATTTAAAATTGTTTATGAGGAGTTAAATTTCCATCTTTGAACAAGAAAAGTATTATTCATTCTTTAAAAATATTTCTAATCAGCCCCGTCACCGCGATCCTGGGAAACAAGAAGATCTCATCGCTCAACAATTACAGGTGCACCGAATTATCCAGATAATCTTGATTCAAGATGGTGCCAAAACATGGTGCATCATCATAGCATCTTCAAACAACATCCTTCCAAATTAATCCCTTCAAATTTAATAGTAAGAACAGATGCTTAGTAATTATTTGGTAACAAAGGTCTCCAGACTCTTAGTCAAAATATAAACGCAATTACATGACCTTCTTTACTTATTCTTTTACAGGTTTCCTAGTTACGCAAACATAATCCTGAATGCTGATGGCTTCTAATGTCATTCATAGAAAATAAAGATATACATTTTGTATAGAAAATGAGTAGTTGTCAAACATTTTTAGGATTACTCACTCAGATGAGATGTTCTTCATATCTACAGAAGCGCTTTTCGGTCAGGTTTTGATCATCTTCAGTGGGTGTTGACCAGCTACTAAGGAAGAGAAGAGCCGAACCTTCCAAGAAACTTCTGCTCCTGTGATTGTCATTTGGTTATCTCCTGATTTGTATTGCCAACTTCTGGGACTGGAACACTGTGGCTGGACACAGGTGGCTGATGGTCATCTGTGGTGTTGACTGGTTGTAATTGTTTTTCCTCTGGATGTGGATCACTCGAACTGTAGACCTGTGGTGGCGGATGAAATTCCATTTTTTCTTTTTCCCCCTCGTTCTCTGGACCAATGTTTAAGTTACTGGTTGTCTGTGGGAGATGTGCCTCACTCATATGTTCCTGGAGTAAACTAGATTGGTTGACATATGGGTTAATTTCAACTGGGTCTATGTTCTTTAAGTTTGTTTCAACGACATCAATGTTGGATTTTTTAAATTTTTTAATAAGTTGTAAAACACTGTTTGATGGTGGTATCTCAAAATTCAAAAGGTTTTTTGTTTCACTATTTAGGATATAAATTTTTTCCCAAATATCTAATTCATTAACTGTTTGTACATGTTTCAATAGTTGTATACTTTGACCTCTTGGAAGGTTCGGCTCTTCTCTTCCTTAGTAGCTGGTCAACACACACTGAAGATGGTCAAAACCTGACCGAAAAGCGCTTCTGTAGATATGAAGAACATCTCATCTGAGTGAGTAATCCTAAAAATGTTTGACAACTACTCATTTTCTATACAAGAGATATCTCACTTTTAATAACTTGACAATGTCTTCTTTAAAATATACATTTTATTTGGCATGATAACATACATGTGATAGTTCAGAGAAAAGTAGCTTCGAGAGTTCTGATGTATTTCAGCCTGAAGGGAGACCTGCAGTGCGTGTGACTTCAGGCAAGAGCCATGTAGCACCAAGTTGCCTATAAAAATGGCGCTATGAATATAGAATCTGAAGGTTCAGTCAGGTGTAGCACACTCATTGACAAACAATGTAGCTGTCGCGTACCAAATGGAACTGTTAAATTTACAATGTGACGATTTTTTGAAGGTCAGATATACACACAAGAAAGACTTGGCTGATTTTTACAAGAATGTACACCAAACCAGATTTCCGAGGTTGTATTCACTTGCCACACGGGTATTGTGTATGTTTGGCTCGACATATGTGTGCGAACAATCTTTTTGTTATGAAGTTAGCTGAGTCCAAACCCCTAAGTACCTTGTCATATCACAATCTAACATGCAGCCTTCGATTACAGATTTCTAAGACATTTCTTCCTGACATTGATAAACTAGTTAAAGAAAAACGAAACAGAAAGTGTCGGAAAATGTCCACGCAATTCTGTTCTGAATGGGTCTCCTCTAATTTCCAGAGAAAATTACTTTGTTTTATTTTATTTACTGACCTTCAGATAAACTAAGAGTTGAAGTTTTATGTATTTTCTCATAGCACAGAGCTAAAATGTAATTGTTTATAAACTGTGACTAATTGTGTAATTAAATCAGTCAACATTAATATTACAAAACCACAGATGTAATTTTAACATATTATTAACAGCCAACACGTTTCCTGTCTTTCCTACCAGCACATGAAACTGTTTCCTTCCTCTTGGGCAGAAGAAATCAGCGCGGTGACGTCACACGCTAAACTGCCCTCCGTTCAGGAGCATATTTGCCGGTTAGAGCTGATGTCACACCGCCACTACCTGTCCTCCCCTGTGATAGTTTAATAAAATATTTTAGCGATTTTGAAAAAATAACATTTCTGAAAATGCAATGTGCAGTTTGATGTGGGGTATTTGCTTGAAATATTTCTCATTCTGAAAGATTTTGAAATTAGATACCAACTTTGGAGTTTATCCTTCCTTTCACACACGTACATATGGATACAAGTGGCTTAGTTGGTTAGGTGTTAGCCTATTGATCCCAAGGTCAAGCGTTCAAACGCGATCCCAAACCGATCGTTTTTAAGTGTGCATAAAAGACAGCCCCATGTGACTAGGTTCACTGGTATGTAAAGGAAGTTCTTCGGGACCAAGCTCCAGCACACCGACGTCAAATTTTCATGACTAAGTTGATGACGCTTAACAGAGTCTCAAAATATATTGCCGGGAAGTCTCAATGTCCAATTTTTGACTGGAATAAATACTTCTAGTTACTGCATCTAATAGAGAAAGTAAAACAAAGAAAGTGCACCCGAGTGGGCATAAATTTTTCTAAATGTGGTTATGAGATTGAAGCTGTGAAAAACATTGATGTGTGACAAAGCTTGTCACACGTCACAATAGTTTGGTACAGTAGTACGACGACAATCACTCGTCTTTCTTTTTGAAGTAATACTTATTAGTGGCTACAGGAAGAAGTCTCTTGTAGCTCTCTTTTTTTTCCTTTTATAACCAACTCGCCGATTTCGGTGTCTTTAGAAGACTTTTCCCCTGCCTTAAAAAAGTCACAATACTCACGTTTGCTCCCGCTTATGGAATGTCTTACTTTCAAATAGGTATATTGTGATAAAACCCATAAATGGTGAATCTTGAAACAACTTCTTTCCAGCTAAGTCTAGTGACTGGCTCAGGAGCAGCAGCAGCAGCAGTGGTGTCGTTGAAATGTGAACCTCCTACTTAGAGGAGGGGCCTTCGACATTTTGCCATTTCGAGACCTTGTCCCTTACTGGCATGGTGTGTACTGAATGAAATGACGGTGGGTAGATGGTGGTGAAATGGGTAATGATTTTATTATAGGTTAGTAGGGATTATATATAGACGTAAGGGTATCTACCAGGGCAATCTTCACAATGTGGGACCGACCCCCCTCTCAAGAACAGGGAGTTACCGAGCTGTCCCAAAAGGGCGCCCGGCGGGGTCCGTGGGGCTTTCCATAGGGCAAGACCTAGAGACTAACAAGGCCCCCCCCCCCAATCTGGTACGAAAACACAAGACGGGATGGAAGTGCATAACACACATAAGCGCGCCAACCCTAAAGGCGAAGACTACCGATCAACCTCGGTGGGGCCGCCTGGTGATCTAGCACACCTTCTACTAGCTATGCAAGCTAGTACCTGGAAATATATGGCTTCCCTCATCCCCGTCCGGAGACGTACCCGATCTCCCAAGGGTACCGGGAATAACTGCCCCTTCAAGTCCAACACAATTCGAACAACTCTTACGGGAGGGGCTCGGCAGTTCGGCCCGAGGTTCCTCTAGTAACGTCAGAGGTACTACGAGTGCTAGGGGTCCGCAGCGCTCGAACCACAGCAGCTGAAGGAGGCGGATCCCCTCCCCTACGGGAGGATAGTAGGGATTGGAAATGATAGGGTTAGAAGCTCAGAATAAGTGGTTTATAGTGGGGCTAGCACTAGTCTGGGTCGCCTATAGGTTTCGCCGAGGTCGAAATCATATTCCCTCAGGCCTCGGATGAGGCTGTTGAAGCTGGAAGGGAGTTTGTTATAAAAACTGTGGGATAAGGTAAGGATGTATTCGGTGTCCTTTGGGAAGGAAAGGTCAGAATGAATGTTATCATTTGGGATGTACCAGTCGGCAGCTGCTGCTCTCCGAAGGTAAGTGTTTTGAAGGACTTGGAGATTGTGGAGATGAGATTTTGCTGCAGCTCCCCAGACTGTACATGAGTACGATAGTGCTGGGCGAAGAATTTGCTTGAAGATGAGTAATTTGTTGTGCAGGCTCATAGGCGATTTCCTATTGTACAGAGAGTATAGCATAGCTATCGTTCTGGACACTCTGCCACAGTGGTCATGTGCTATTTCCGCATCAGACGCAAATCCAGGGTTACTCGGAAGTATGCAGCCTCCGTGGACCATTGTATTTCTTCTCCAGTCAGGCGGAGATTGGATACATCTTGCAGAGTACGGCGGGTGAATGTGACTGCGTGAGACTTGGTTGAGTTTATCTTTAGGCGCCGGAAGATGAATCAGGCAGATAGTATATCAGCGTAACGTTGTGCCTTACTTACTGCATTAACATGGTGTTTAGATGTGACTGTTAATGGAGTATCAGTTACCACCTATTAGGGTAGGGAGGGTGTTAATGTAGGTGAGGAATAATAGCGGACCAAGGACATTGCCTTGGGGTACCCCGACATGAAGGTCATAAGACTGAGAATGGATGTCGTCCCTGGCAACGACAATGGAACGGTTTTTGATATAGGTGTTGATGTGTATTAGGTATACTGGGATATTGTAGTGGATGAGCCGATGGCTAGCTGAACATTAACTCGTTGAGTTACCCGTACTTTCGGAGCTCCTCAAAGGAGCCGTCTTTCACTCTGTAGCCAGGTATTGTCATTGAGGATGGTCCGAAGCTGCGATGGGTTCGATGTTACTTCCCAATTCATCCATAAAGGAATTTCACTGTCTCTAGACTGTCTTGCGGATAATTTGACAGTTAATTTCATCCTCTAAGCATTAATATAATATCTCTACATACACACAGAGACGAAATCTTACTACAGAAAAACTGTAACTACATTTCGTTACCAGTTGTGGAGAATTCATTCAGAATGAAGGAAACTTGGCGATTTTTCCAGAGATATACGCATGTCATGAGAATATTAATCATATAGTGACATAATCAAAATTTAAATCAACATTTTCTAAAAAGTTTCCATATAAGTTATTTTGGAATAGACAATTTTTTGAAAATATATTTGTGTGGCTTTTGTAAAACCGGAGATCTTATTCATAGGTTTTGTACTAAACCGAATTTGTTTTCTTCGTTAACTATTCTATCAATTGCTTGGTTCCTCCCTCCGACTCTCCTACACTCCTTCATTCTCTCTCTCTCTCTCTCTCTCTCTCTCTCTCTCTCTCTCTCTCTCTCTCTCTCTCTCTCTCTCTCTCTCTCTCTCTCTCTCTCTCTCTCTCTCTCTCTCTCTCTCTCTCTCTCTCTCTCTCTCTCTCTAAATATTTTTCAGAAAATCTCAAAAAAGTATAAACGATGAAACCTCCTTACCGAATTATAAGGAGAAATACAATTGCTTCTCTACCTACTGTTAACGTTGTAGGAAAAGTAAAATTCTAATGCCCCAAGCTATGGGAGCACAGAGGAGAAAAATTGAAGCAAAACGAACTGACTATGTAGTGTTTAACGCCCGCTTTTACTACATACGGCACCGCAGGCGGTGACACTGATATTACATGAGATGAAGATGGAGCACCGGTGGAGATGGCGGGGGAAACCGGAGGTCCCGGAGAAAACCCGCCCCAGCGCCGTGTTGTCCACAACGAATCTCACTTTGCGGTCGCCTGGGATCGAACCCGGACCGCCTTGGTGAGAGCCAAGCGGTCTAACCACTGAGCCACGGCGCGGCCGAAGCAAAAGGAAAGGCGGCAATGAATGGTATAAGAATATGCAAATATAAGCTAGAAATGAAAGAATGTATGAAACACTAGTTGAATCCAAAATGTTGTATGCAGTGGATATCTGGGGGAGGCACAGAGGTAAACAAAACGGTGGACCAAAACTACAGAAGGTTTTGTAAAGAGCTACTAGGCTTACCAAGATCAGAACCAAGGGAAGTAGCTTTAGTAGAATTAGGAAAGACAAGAAGAAATTTTATAATAATGGAAAGAATAATAACATTTAGGTGCAGCTGTTTGGCCAAAGAAGGGGAAATTATGAAATTATGCATGAGGCAGCAAAAAAGATAAGAGAACTAAACAGTTGGTGGGCAGAGAAGTAAAATTATGGAAAATATAGGAATGGGAGTTATATGGAGATTACAGGAAAGGATTACAAGCGATGTGAGTAAATTGGTAAAATGGAGAATAGAAGATATAAAAAGTGAGGAAATATGGGGAAATCTAGTAAATATGAAATCATTACAATTTTACAAGCAAATTAAAAGAAATTGGGGACGAGAATGATGATGATGATGATGATGATGATGATGATGATGATGATGATGATGATGATGATGATGATGATGATGATGATGATGATGATGATGATGATGATGATGATGATGATGATGATGATGATGATGATGATGATGATGATGATGATGATGATGATGATGATGATGATGATGATGATGATGATGATGATGATGATGATGATGATGATGATGATGATGATGATGAGTGCGTGGTGTTTTAGGGTCCGTCGACAACAAGGTCATTTGGGCCCTAAGTCAACACTAAAATCTAAAAGCTACACAAAGTTAAAAAGTAAGATAAAATATAAACACTCAACTATTAAAAACACATTAAAACTCGTCCCAGTACTAAAAATTTAAAATCTCTAAAAGTAATAGATATAAAACACAAGTCATACTTGTTTATTAAAACCGATTTTAAAAATAAACCGCAGTGCCTTATCCACGGCCACTGGGTCGTCATGATGATGATGATGATGATGATGATGATGATGATGTGTGATTAAGGGCTCACAAGTTCGCGGTCATTAGCGCCCTTTAAAAACGAAAACACGCAAAAAAACAAGATAAAAGGAACTAAAAAGGACTAAAAGCTCTCTACCTACAGAATAAAATCATCAATAAAATGCACACACACAAAATGGCAGAAGCCTGAAAGATTAAGAATACGGATAAAAAGCATACACAATTGGACCACTAAATTCTAAAATTAACCTGTAAAAGCAATTTAAAAACCTTGGCCACAGCAGCCTCGTCATCCGTCAAGCTGACCGGCAGTTGGAGAGAACTGCGGAGACGTGCTAAGCTAAAACACTCCACAACCACGTGGCGGACAAATAGGGCGGCACCGCACAGCGGGCAAACTGGAGCAGGTGTCTTATGTAGTAAAAAAGCTATGTGTAAAATAACAGTGGCCAAGGCGTAACCGAGCCAAACTAACTTCCTCCTTACGAGAGGAACGACAGGTGGTTACCCACGCAAGCGGAAGGTTCTTTACGCAGCGGAGTTTATTCCTGCGGAGAGCAGACCACTCTGCCCACCTGCAGGACTCCACAGCTCTCCGCAATTTCGGTTTAAAATCTTCCGGGGTAACCAGCTGTATGTAAACCCCGGGCTGTGTCGTTGCCGACTTAGCTGCCATATCCGCACTTTAGTTCCCCGGTAAGCCAACGTGCGCAGGAATCCAGGCACACACCACGTTCACACCAGAGATGTACAGAACGTGGAGGGCATCCTGGATACCCTGTACTATCGGAGAGAAGCATATGTAGATTACTGCAATAAGCAAGAGAGAGGAGGGTTAGCTTGGATGAGAACAGGATCAGTATTTCTAAGAGAGATAAGAGATAGGGGATTTGTGAATTGTGTCGGGGAAGAGAAAGCATAGAACATTATGTAACAGAATGCGAGGAGGTTGCAATATGGAGAAAAAGGGTTTGGGAGGAAAAATGGGAGAAAGTAGAGAAGAGGATAGTAAGTATAAAAATGTTAACGGGCAGGGAAATAAAGAAGGTGAGAAGTATTGGTGAGTTCTTGCAGAAAGTAAAAGAATAGGGGCAAGAAATGTAAATATAAGAAAGGAAGATGTTGGGGAAGAATGGGGCTAATTAAGTTTCAAGGAGGCATGGAGGTTAAGAGCTATCTGGCAGAGCAGAAGACCAGGGTGTCATGTAATCGATTTCTGCGCATCGCCACGGATGCCCCTTGGTACGTAAGAAATCAACAACTGCATAAAGAACTTGGTCTCCTTCCTCTTCACCAGTACATACGTCAGATCGCCTCTCGCTTCTTCTCAAACCTGCCAGATGTTCCAGGAGCTGTGATGTAGGACATTGGCGTACGAACCCGCCTGAAGAGACGACTCCCAAAGGATCTCCTCCTTAGTGACTGATTGAAAAAAACTATGAATATTGTTTCACAATGACTGTTGTTCTTATCTCTTTGATTACTTGTTTGTTTTAATTAACTTATTTTTCTCTTGTTTCACAGTGTTAAGAAGATAATAGGAGCCTACTTGGTTTTCCTTACATGTTATTATATAGTTCATAGAGATTCAATTAGCCAACAAGGATCTGTAAAGCATGTACTGCTGATGATCATTGAATAAAAAAAAAGGGTGTCATGTAAGCCAAGGTAGCAACAAGGTAAAGATATATATATATATATATATATATATATATATATATATATATATATATATACATGTAGCCTAAAGTTGTAAATTGTAACATTTTGGAATATGCACAGTATGCATATATTATAATATCATATTTTGCATGCAACATATGTAAATATTAACTGTAGATTTATCTCAATTGTTATACTCTAGATAGAAGAACAAGCCTTTGCGAGAATGCATTGTGATAGGTCGTATAGAACAGACGTGAAATATGAAACATAAAATATTTTGCGAGTAGTTTCTCTTGGCTTAGAATAAACTACTAGGTATTTAGATAAGAATTAGGCAGCGGAAATGTCCTGTTGCAGTAATAGTTGGCTAGAGACAAGCATCAGATAATGTGCTAGCGCTTTAATAACATTGGCCTTTGTTTTAGCGTCCTCTCCAGCCAAGCCTGGTCTCTCACTTGCTGCAAGTTATGACACACTTGCCCTTCCTGTTGACATTATACCATAATAATATTAGTTAAACCAACCGTACCAAGAAGATTCTGCCGCACGATGTTGGGGCAACTAATCCGTTCTACTTACTGCAGACTGACCTCGTACACTTCGTTATGTATCTTGCATTAAATGTCTGCCACACAAGAGAGTAACAGAAATGCAAGAAATGATATATATGCCACATAGAAATAATTGTCAAGCAAATTTCGTGAGCTACGTGTTGTTAGTCAAAATCCCAGAAGAATGGAAGACTGGCATTTTATTGCCTGATTAATTCATGCAAAACGAGTAGAACTCATAACGCTTTCTGATATTCAACAAGGATTTATACATAGTAGATCCTGTACTGATGCAATATTTGTAACTAAACAACTCTCAACTTCATATGAAATAACACTCAAAACTTCTGCACTTATGGGAGTATCTCTAATAATTTTCCTTTATGTGCTATAGATTTGAGAATACATCGCATCATTTCATTAAACTGAAAAGAAATGTATGTTTCTATAGATAAAGTCAACATGAAAAATTCAATGCCATGGCCGGGACCTGAACCACGGTTCTCCTGATTTCTGTCCAGTCGCTCTTACCCATTGACTTACCATGGCCAAAGTGCCGTCCCGACACTAAATTCTCCATTTGACTCGTATACCAGGATATTCGTTCAGGTCCCGGCCATGGCATTGAATTTTTGATGTTGACTCTATCAAAAACCTTAGCATATATACGGCTAGTGTGAAGAAATGATTAACTTCCATCAATTAACTAAAATAATAAGAGTTAAATGATGAAACCTAGGACTCAAGTACTTACGATACTAAGTCGCCATAAACGGTGTATCTCGAATACGAGAGCCCCTAGTGATCTACCCCGGAAATATACGAGTCAAATTAAGAATTTAGTGTCCGGACGGCACGTTGGCCATGGTAGCTCAATGGGTTAGAGCGACTGGACGGAAACCAGCATATCCGTGGTTCAGGTCCCGGCCATGGCATTGAATTTTTCTTGTTCACCCTATCAAAGATCTTAGCCTATATACGACTAGTGTGAAGAAATGATTAATTCCCATCAATTAACTCAAAATATGTTTCTATGTCTAAAAGGATTTTACATTAACAACTGGCATACAAAAATATCTTCACTCTTCTGTCTCGCACAAAATTATATATAGCAATATCATTCTTCTGAAAATTTATTTTACACTTATAATTTTTTCCTACTAATGCCGAAACGGAAGACACTAAAGGATAAAGCGTAGCAAATCTCCTTGGCCACAATAGATCTGTGTGCGGGCCACAATGAACAGCCACCAGAAGGAATGGAATGAAGGGATGAAATAGGATGCCACAGAATCAAAAAACTGGCAACACAAACGCGCGAAAATCCCTAAGAAGTCAGGAGAATTCGTCACTACACACACACACACACACACACACACACACACACACACACACACACACACACACACACACACACACACAGACACACAGACACACAGACACACACAGACACACAGACACACACACACACACACACACACACACACACACACACACACACACACACACACACACACACACACGATATACACACACGTGCGTTAGGATTACACCGAAAACAGACACTCATAAAGAACTCTATCGTTACTGCCTAACACATCACACAGTTCTGCAAACAGCGACCTTCCAGGTGGCGAGTGAGGAACCTGATTACAATTGTGAATAAATCGATCAAGGAGCAGTCGAGGAGTTTTCTTCACTAATCACACCACACCCAATCAGGACGTATTCCACACCCTGTAACAGAAGAGAGTCCATGCACAGTGAACCCCGAGGAAAACCCCCACCTGTCCAGTAAACCACCTACATCCGTAACCCTCACACGTCACCTTCCATAAGTTATGAGGCGTTGAGTGCTGGGAGGACTCAACCAGGTTCCTAACGGGCAAGGACCGCCCCAACACCCTCCAATACTCCCAGAACTCTTCTTCTCCACCTGAGGATTTCGACAACGCTGCCAAGCGCCACAACTGTATTTCCAATGCGCAAGCATCCGTAGCACCTATCCGGCGTGATATGTACCACGAGGGCGAAAGCGTACTTGAAAAAGATATTGAACGGAATGAAGGGAAGTGACTGAAAGAGAAGCTGCCCAGCATTTGTCTAAGTGACATGCAGAAACCACTGAAGCCCGTCAGAGCGCAATGAAAGATAAACGCAAATTGAAAACGTAAAAGCTTGCGACCAGCTAATTTAATGAGGGGCATTCATAATGAAAAAAAAAGGAAATTTCAACCGAAACTCTTTTCGCATACGCAAACACACATTCTTGCAAACTAAAAGCTTCTATATTTGTGTATATATAGAACTAAAAAATCCACCAATCAGAAAACAGTGGAAAGTGCCTGTCCTTGACGAAAAGCTCATTCCATAGCATCAGAGCCATGCCTGTCTGATGACAAAACAAATCTTATAAAGACGTAGATTTCACCTGTAGCTAGAAACTTGTGAGGGAGAAATTAAACAAAAGAATAAACTTTTTCTCTATCACTCACCGTAATCTTACACTGAGGCGAAGGGCTTCAGGTAAAGGATTTCGATCGCTACTATTTTTTCAACTGTGGGGCAAATAGGTTTAATATGATATCAAATCATTTCAACAAGTAAATTATGAAGGTCTTCTCGGTAAATTCTTTTTCGCTTCAGGGGAAACCCCACTATCTACGCCGAGATTCCCAATTTCCTTTCAAATATTTGATATTTATTTGTACATTTTCCATTACAGTTTCACTACAGTGACATTAACGTCTAACAAGCACTATTATACATCCTATACAAATACATGAAATTGCTGACCTAAGATTTACTCGCTGACTCAGGTCCCCTGGCTATAAGCCTTTGGTTTTCATGAGCAACTTGGTGTCATTTCTTCTTGACCTTTGCTTCTTTTACCCTAATCCACTTTTCTCTTAACCTATATAAGAATTCTCCTATACATCTATTTTTCTTGTCACCCGTCCCCGTTAACATCCGTAACGCCACTACCTCTTTGCTCACACTGTCACATTTCTTATCCCATATTTTTCTCCTGTAATATGTTAACTCCTTACATTCCATCAGGTAATGAACAGTGCTCTCTTCATCTCCACAAAATTCATATATCCCTACCTCATTAATTCTCAACCCTTTTAGATATACGAGGTACGTCCAGAAAGTAATATTTGTTTCTTAATAAAATTAAATTGTGCGTAGATACAGAAAAATTATTTATTGTACAAAAATTCTATAACTCTTAAACTACTTTTCCACATAACTGCCAAATTTTGCAGGCATTTGTCTTACCGAAGCACAAGTTTTTGTATACCTTCTTTATAGAAGTTTGCAGCCTGTGTCTTCAACCAGTAGGGAACATTTTCTTTGTTGAGGTGTTGACCGCCAAGGAAAGATTTGAGATACAAAAACAGATGAAACTCGCTAGGAGCGAGGTCAATGGGAGCAGAGCCTCTGGTGTTAAATGTTAAATGTCCCAGAACACTGTGCACATCATTTTTCGAGGTGTCAAGATTTGTTTCGGCTTAACCTTTGCTGGGGATGAGCTGTGCCTCCATTCCATTGATTGACGCTTACTTTCAGGGACGTCGTAAGAAACCCATGTTTCATCTCCTGTGACTGTGTCAGAAATTCTTCGCCGCCTTCATCATAACGGTTTAAAAGCTGAAGTGCGCTACCCATCCGTTGCTCAGTAAGAATCTTTGGCACCCAACGTAAACAAAGTTTACGAAATTATAGTTTTTCGGTAACAATTTCATGAAATAGTGATCGTGAGATTTGGGGAAATTCCATAGTGACTGCACTAATTGTAAATTTTCGGTTTTCTTGGATCTTGTTATCAGTCGCGTGAACCAGGTCTTCTGTAACCAAAGATGGATGCCCACTTCGTTCTTCATCGTGCACTGCACTAAGTCCTTCTTTGAAATTTCGGACCCTTCTTCCCACAATTGTCACTCATCGCATTTTGTCCGAAAATATCGCAATTTGCCAATAAATTTCAATTGGTTTCACTTTCCTAGCATTCAGAGGTCTAATTTCACAAGCGGTGGGATTTACAATCAACACCGACATTGTAAACAAACACAACAAAACGTACGCGGCTGACAGCGTACTCACAATGGAGCACGTTTCTTCTCCTTGATACAGAGTGTCTACTGCTCAAGTGCGGAACTGCGTTCGCAGCGCTGCAATGGAGATAAATTGGAACACAGCTCACTTTCTGGACGCTCCTTGTATTATTCCTGCTCTCATCCATGCTATGCCTTCTCTTCCAGTTTTGTCACATTGATCTATATATTTTCCCTACCCCATTCTGTCTTTAATTGCTTATCAAATTTCAAAGATTTCTTTTCTTCTATACTTTCCCATATCTCCTAACTGTCAATATCTTGTACTCTGTTTCTCACTTCCCTCCAAAAGCCGCCATGATTTGTCTCCTCTGCTCTCATTAAATCTCCCATGCCTAACTTCGATACCGTTCTTTCCAATTCCGACCTTCAACTGTTTGTGTTCTTAATGCTTTTCTGTTGCTTCATGCACAGATGCAATAATTCCACTTTCTGCCCTATAATACACTTATACTAGAATTTCAGAATTCTCTCTATTATTATTCCCCTCCTTTTTGTATTACCCAACTCTAGTAATACCACTTCTCTTGGTGCCGATTTTGGCAACCCTAGAAATTCTTTGCAAAACAATCCATACATCTGGTCTAATTGTGTACCTATCTTTGATGCGCCCATACCTCAACTGCATACATTGTTCTGGATTCGAAGACCGCTTCATACATTCTTTCTAACCATCTAACTGACATCTCTAGTTTATGTTTACATATTCTTACTCCTGTCATTGCCGCCGGGTCATTACTTTTCAAATGTAGGAGGGCTGTTCAATAAATAATGATCGCAACATTCTTTTTGACATAATTTTGATGCCCCTTCACAAAATAGTCTCCCCTGAATACAATGCATTTGTTCCAGCGTTCAAAGACATGCGGGAAACCATTTTTGAGAAATCCTTCAAAATCGCCTCCGCAGCTTTCACCACTGCTTCTGATGATGGATAAATGCTCCCAGGAATGCGTTTCTTAAAGTTAGGGAATAGAAAAAAGTCACATGGGGCTAAATCCGGACCTTAGGGAGGGTAAAAGATGCACTTCCCGTTGATTTTTGCAAGATATTCAGCAACAACATTGGCAATATGCGGCCACGCACTATCGTGGTGCAGCATACAGCCTGCTTCACCGAAATGTGGTCTTTTGCACCTGATATGCACTTGCAAAGCTTTCAGGACATCCCTGTAGTATTGTCCGGTTATGATGTGTGTGCAGGTACAACTTGCTGATAAACCATTCCATGAATATTAAAGAATGAGATGACCATAGCTTTCCCAACAGAAGCAACCACTTTTGCTTTTTTGGGTGTTGGTGATGAAGGAGATTTCCACACTGAGCTTTGTGTTTGCTCTCAGGATCAAAATGATGTAGCCAAGTTTCATCAGCTGTGATTACGTTTGAAAGAAACTCCGGATATTCCTCTAACATCAACTCTAACTGCATGCAGGCCTGAATGGAATGTCCTTTTGTTCGGGAATCAACAGTATTGAACCCCATCGCTAACAAACACGTCTCATGTGTAATGTTTCTGTCACCAACGTGTGGGTGGTGTCCAATGAAATGTTCAGTACTTCAGAAAGTGATCTTAAGGTAATTCGTCGATCCTCTCTCACTATGGCAGCAGCAGTGTTGATGTTTTCTTCCGTAAGAGCAGTAACTGGAGCACCGGGTCCACCTTCCTTTGGAATTGATTGTCTCCCCTCTTTAAACATGTTAAACCACCTCCAAGCTGTGCTGTAGGGAAGAACAGACTCTCCATAGGCCTCCTGTAACATTGTATAGGCCTCAACTGAAGATTTCTTAAGACGAAAGCAGAATTTCAAAGCCGCATATTGTTCCTCGCGTGTTACCTCCATTGCAGCGGTAGGCGATACTGAGCATATCTGAACTTGCCTGGTTCTAACATACGAGAACAGGGAATACCAGCATTTAGCTACTACGGCGAGTTTGTTTCACATTAAGCTAACAGAATATAATAAGATTGAATTGTAGTTGGATAGATTATGAGCGTAAAAAATTATGATCATTCTTTATTGAGCAGCCCTCGTAGTAAACGTAACCGATGGCGTAACAGTCCCAAGTCTACCAAACCGACTGCAGGCCTCACGCCTACTTATGCCCAGTAGATGTTGGTTATCATCCAACTGATACGGGGAGGAGATGTGGTCAGCATCTCGGCATCCCCAGCCGGAATGTTGGTTTCCGAGACAGGGCCGCTTACCTATCATTAACTCCTCACGTTCCTCACTATGCTGAGTGGGCACCGGTCCTATACCCGGGACCCACAAGGGTGGGATGGGATCGAACTCGTGGGACCAAGGGTGTGTGGGACCAGGACCAAGGTATGGTGCCTTAGCCCACTACGCCACGGTGCAGGACTTACAAATATAGTACACGGTGTACATTGGCTGCTGTTTGAACATGCATGAAAGTTACTTCATGATTAGCAGTCATTTTAAATCTTCTAATTTCTGATTGGCTTTAATTACGTTTCCGTTTTTCTCTTATAAATTCTTTTCTGCGTTTGTGGTTGCAGCATACATTTGCGTTCTTCCGTTCACGTTTGCTTTTTCATTTAAGCGGTCGATGGGAATGGAAACCGCGACTCCCGAATGCAAGTAACACTACCCATCCACTTTTAACGTTTTCTAGTTGAATGTTTTCCACCTACAAAATATTACACTTTGAAACCGGCGAGAGAAGAAAAGAAAACGTTAGACTAGTCAACTGATTTTCATAATAAATTCAGTGGTTTCTTAGCTTTCATTGCGGTGTTCAAACGTGTGTCCTGGTAAGAACTTATAAACGTCAGTAATAGAATCGAGATTTTCACAAAAGAACCAACTACTGGAATGACTCCAAGATTTACTGAGATTACAGAATCAAGATTTCTGTCTTTACAACAATAAAATATTAGAGGTTGTCATTATTTTCAGCTCGTTTTATTGCTAAGAGCATATCCTCGTAAATGGGCGTATCCATAAAGGCCACATTACTGAGAAACAAATGAACTAAGGTTTAATTTAAGTTTTATTATCCATTCTAGTATAATTTTATGCAGTAAAAGACTTCGTTGGGGAATAGAAAATTACTTAATATGTATATTACTGTTCTGGCGTTATCAGACCAGAAAATAATAGGGGAGAGAACCCCTAATTAAAGAACGAAAATGGCAAAACGCTTCATTAAGTTTACAGCTGTACTTTATGTTGCAAAACATAACATCCGAACTTCCTTAGTTAAGCACTTAATGATAACGGAGTAATTACAGCTGTTTGGGACGATTCTGTGCCGTACGGTTTACAGGGTTATAAATTAAGAAGGTTCTGGAACAGCACAGAGCAGCAGCATAATGCCAACAAGAACTTCTCCAGCATTTTCCTGCACTTTTAATGTACGTCTTCCGGAATGCAGTACTTGTTATGCATGAAACAGTCAAGAGTTACAAATGCAAACGAGAGGAATGGCTCAGGTGTTTTCGTTTGTGGAGGTCCTGGTTTGATTTCCATAGCCGAACTAGCTAAACCATGGATTTTTTCGTTGTTTTCTTAGGCCGCCAGTTAAATGTTCAGTTGGTTAATTACATACCCGAGTTTGCTATCTCTCTATTCTATCTCCATAATCATTTCAGGTCTCTTAACTGGTGGTCTCTTTCAGTACAAAGTGTCGACCAGTGTCTCAGCGCTTCATGGTATGATGATATTGTGACGACCTGATCTTAGTTTGTGAAAATTAAGGAACACGTTGTCAGGTCGAACTGGGGAGCAAACACTCAGAGCAGAACTACGTGCTGTTGCATACCAGGGTTGTAAGGGGGGTTGAAAGACTTACAAACCTAATCTACAACTGGGGGTGTAGCTATTGGGATGGTAGGATAAATTAAACATCAAAAATCAACCTAAACCGACTAACTCTATTTTAAGAAATCTAGTAATTATACAGAGTACCCCCTGAATCTAGAAGAGACCAGGGGTGCCTTGGTAATACTTGGTGACATAATAATTTAATATAATCTTACCGTTGGTGATGTGTTAGGTGTATAGCTGGGCTTGTCCAAAGATGTATGATCTGCTGAGTCCGGCGGGAGTTATGGTATTCGTAGAAACACTGTCAGATAAACTTCTGTTACCTCTCACAGGGACCGACATAGAGTCTCCTCTGATATCCCTGCGACGTTTCACACCGAGGGCTAACTCTACCAGGCTTAAATAGGGGTTCTACAAAAAGTCAATTCAACGATTCCCACTACCTATTAATTTTGCATCATACCGTTTGCGTTATTGAGAGAGTGTTTAAGCCTGTACTGACCTATTATTTCTTCTGATCAGCAGAATCACTCTGGGTCACATGTGGATAATTTCCTTATGCCAACAGACTGCCAGTCAGCGGAATTTACGTTTGACATACATTTCTGTTAGAATCAATACATGTTACAGAATACCGAAATTTCCAAATCTAGCTCAGCCTATACACGCAACAGTGCTTTGGCGAGAGGTTGAGATTTTTCTATAAAGGTTTCATTTCTAGGAAGGTAGGGTAAGACTAATTCAATGTGGAATTTACTTAATAAAAATATTTACAACAAGCAGATTACAAAGGCGGCCATAACGGCTATTTACCTGTCCAGAAGTGAAGTCGTCTACAAATACATCTTACTTCACCAAGAGTCAGTTTAAGAGAGAGCGTCTATCGCTTACAGATTATTCACCTAGTTGAAGCAAAAATGTTTATGGTTGCACACAATTCCACGTTGTGGACGCCAATTTGAAACAATAATTTAATGGCGAGCAAATAAGTCGGCGAGCAAAGAGGTTTCTCTCAGGGTATGTGTGGATGTGTGAGAAGGAGATTTTAATGACACTGGAATGCCCGTTTCCACTTTATTTGTTTATTTACTGCTTCTTTTCAAACATCGAAATGAAAGTTGCCGACCAAGGGTTACCAATCTCTGTTTAGAGTTACTGACTGCAGAATGTTTATTACTCGATAAATTTATTCGTTCCTC
This sequence comes from Mantis religiosa, assembly GCA_030765055.1. Classification (NCBI taxonomy): domain Eukaryota; kingdom Metazoa; phylum Arthropoda; class Insecta; order Mantodea; family Mantidae; genus Mantis; species Mantis religiosa. The sequence continues at coordinate 30,494,809 of CM060956.1, forward strand.
ATATATATACGAACCGACAAATATCAAACACAGAACAGGTTGACCGCTCTAATCGGCCTCACGCCGAAGACTCTTCTCATCGGCTTCACGCCGAAGACTCTCCTCATCGGCTTCACGCCAAAGACTGTTCTCATCGGCTTCACGCCGAAGACTCTTGCCTCACCACATCTGCGCGTGTGTGTATATCTAACTTTCATTCTCAGGAAGCTCCTTTTCAACCAAAATCCCTTTGTGGCTGTTTTGTCGTCATTGAAAATATCCAAAGAATTTCCTATTCATACTAGCCAGTGAGCCACTTCAGAAATCTTCTAAGGACACTGCTTCTCACATTGCTTTGTTATAACACTTTCCCCCAACTCAACTGGCCTTGCCCTTGTCGTAACAAAGAACCAACATTCCTTTGACATCTATCATGATTCTTTGCTTCTGGCAAACCATAATTTCGGTATCATAGTCATAAAGGAGGGCAGAGACTGACGTCACACCTACTACGTGAGTCATCAGAGTGTAATTAATACAGTCATTTGACAATATACTCCTAGTAAATAGGAGCGGGCCGTTTTACAACCGTGGTGTTGGTATGACGGCTGTACTAGGCTGTCGGAGAGTTTGAACTAGTCAATAGTATGAAACCTGCCACCTGCACTCTCGTGACTCCTTGGCCCTCTGTCTCCTCTTGCCTTATCCTTCCTTCCAGGGATGCATAGACATTTAGATACTCCCACATACGGTGAGTATCCTCGCCAATGTTACTTATTTCGGTTCGAATGGATTCCTTGAGAACATTAATTGTCCGTAGCCTACTCTTGTACACTATATTTTAGTTACCCCCACAAGAAAAAAACTCCGGTGAGGTTAGGTCAGGAGATCTGGGGATCCACAGATCCTTTGAGGTTATTCGATTATCAAAGTAACTGATTACAAGTCCCATGGTGTCATTAGATGTATGGCACGTTGCTCCATCTTGCTGTAAATAACCTTCTCTCAATTTGATATCATCTCTTAGAACTGCAGAGAATATGGTGATACGAGTACAAACATGTATAAATGCTGGTAGAAGACACCTCCAACAGTTTCTCTGAGATGTAAACAGTGTAATGTAATCTCCCAATTGTGTATTATATTCTCCCAAAGTTGCATGTGTGTTCTATTATTGGTTTAAAAGTTATGACACTATTAAAGTGGTTCAGGTTGATATGGATCACACTATAATGAAATGTGTAGTGTTTAACGCCCGCTTTTACTACATACGGCACCGCAGGCGATGACACTGGTGATACATGAGATGAATATGGAGCACCGGTGGAATGACATGGCGGGGAAAACCGGAGGTCCCGGAGAAAACCCGCCCCAGCGCCGTGTTGTCCATCACAAATCTCACTTTGCGGTCGCCTGGGACAGAACACGGGCCGCCTTGGTGAGAGCCAAGCGATCTAACCACAGAGCCACAGCGCGGCCTTGGATCGCACTATACTAATTGTTTATTCTTCCAAAGTGCTCAGTTTTTACTGCCATCATTTTTACAAGTTTTCCTCCTTCTTTCTCTTCTCCTACTCCACTGACTTTTCCCCTCCTTATTTTCAATTTAATAATAATAATCCATGGCGCGACAGCCCTTAGAGGGTCAAGGCCTACCAACCCGACTGCCGGCCTCACGCCCACTTACGCATGGCAGAGGTGGACGATCGTCCAACCGATACGGGGAGGAGATGTGGTCAGCATCTCGGCATCCCCCAGCCGGAATGTTGGTTTCCGTGACCAGGGCCGCCTACCTAGGGTAAGCTCCTCACTTTCTTCACAATGCTGAGAGGGCACCGGTCCTATATACGGGACCTAAAATCCGCACCACATGGGTGGGATCGAACCCGGGCCGCTTTCCGTGACCAGGGACCAAGGCATGCTGCCTTAGCCCGCTACACCGCGGCGCAGGACTTATTTTCAATTTATCTCACCTTTTTTATTTATGTTCTAACTTCCAATTTTTAACTTCTCCGTCCTTTTAAACTCATTTTCTACCCTTACCTGATCTCATATTTATTATATATGCATTCCCGCAATTCTTTCAATTATTATTTACCTCATTATGTACGAGGGGGTGTCGTAAAATTTTAATTATCACCCGGTACTTTTTATGCTAGAGAGATGCAAATATTTCCCGTCATCAGTGATAATTCGGGACATAATGTTGGGTAGTTGCGGTGATTTGAACCCTTTGGATTTTTTACAGTGAGTGCTAGAACACACTGAGGTGTAAGATGGAGAATATTGAGGCTCGTAGTGTGATCAAGTTCCTGCATTTGAAGGGCAAAACTGCCCGGGAAATCCATGATGAGATCAGGCTGTTTATGGAAATAGTTGGCCATTGTATGACACGACTGTTAGGAAGAAAAGGAATTTTCAAACTGGTCACATGTTCCTGACAGATGAGCCAAGAGCTGGTAGACCGTCAGCTGTCACAGTGAAGAAAGTGGAGTGTTTAATACTGGAAGACAGACGAGCAACCATCCAAATGACCATGAATGAGACACATCTTAGTTATGGTAGTGTGTGGAAAATTATTCATCACGAACTGCATATGTCTATGGTGTCTGCACAGTGGGTTACACGTTTGCTAACCTCTTTCCAAAAGCAAACACAGCGTGAGCTTTCAAGACAGATGATAATACTGTTGGAACATGATGAAGTAGATGTTTTGATCGTTTGATAACCACGGATGAATACTGGACCTATCAGTATGAACCAGAGATAAAAACCATGAACATGGAATGGAAACATGCTGATTTCCCGCTGCCAGAAGGGCAAAGGTGCAAAAGTCAGCTGGCAAGGTCATGCTCTCAGTTTCCTGTGATAGTCGTGGAGTCATCCTTACAAGATTATCTTGCCAAGGGTCAGACCGTCACTGGCAGATATTACTGCAGTCTTTTGGACAAGTTACGAGCAGCTCTGATTAAGAAACGACGCGGTATGCTCTCCAAAGTTGTTCGTCTTCTGTCTAACAATGCACCAGCTCATTCAATTCAAGTTGCAGTTGACAAAAAACAAGAGAATGTGGCTTTGATACCTTACAGCATCTGCCTTATTCGCCCGATATCGCAAAAGGTAACTTTCTCTTGTTCCCAGAAATGAAGAATCCGTTACGTGGTCGTGGATTTAACAACACAAATGACGTCATTAATGAAGTGGAATAGTGTTTTAAAGCGAATTTTGCAGACGTCTAAGATCAGGGTATTCGGAAGGTCAAGAAACGTTGGGGAAAATGTGTAAATCTGGATGGTGACTATGTAGAGAAGAACTAACAAGCACATATCAATAAAAACCCTCTATCACAGTTTTAGAGTGATAAGTAAAACTTTACGACGCCCCTCTTACTTTACTTTTTCAAGACTCAGCAAAATATTCTTGTCTTTCTTTATGTATCTTGCCTTAATATTTTTTCCTAAATTATCGAATTTAGCTTTAGTACACTTTATTGCATCATAATCCTTATCTATTTTCTTATTCCTGTTCATAGTTTTCTCTTATTCACTTCCCACACTCACTTTTCCAATAACATGATGCAGATAGAAGGATGAACCGTTCTATAACAGTTTCCTAATAAATGAGTAGATAATTTCAAGTGAATGTATTTGTGTTTACAGTGTTTTTGAGGACAATAGCAATGACTAGCATTTTAATAAAATTATGACTTTGCATCTTTTGATGATTTGTTTCTAATTCTATTTAAGTGTATTTTATAAATATGCATATGAATATTCGGCCCTTTCACATGACCTCCTAAAAGCATCAATAGCCACGACAAGAATTACTTCGGAATTTAAAATATGTACACCAATGTGTAAATATCGCGAGATTTAAAGTGCAGCTGGTAGAGCCATCAGAAAGTCGATGTTTTCGATAGCACTATGTGGATTCATTGGTTCCATTAGTACAAAAAAGTGATAGGTGTAATGGTGCGTACATAGTCGAGCACTCTTTGGCGATTTTCACGGATGTGCAGCTAAATAAAATGTGTCCATGAAGTTTTATTTGTGGTTTGTCGCAGAACAGGTTTTGCAGGCTGGCGGGAAATATTTACCGCACAGGAAATTGCTTAACATAAATAAATCAATATTACTTGAGTGTTTGTTTCATGTGTACCATATCAACACAGGTGTATAATAGGGAAACACTGTAATGCTTTCTTTGGTAAGCGTGCCAAAGAAAGGAGTGAATTCTATCTACAGAAAGTTTAAAAAATACTTGATGCAGTCTCTGTTTATTGTCGTTCGGGCTTTTATCCCATCTATAAAACTTAGATTATCTAAATCTTCATATTAACTGCATAAATGTTTGCAGAATAATTTCATTGCATACTTCGTTAATAGAGAGCTAACGCCTGTGGTCTGCATTTAGGAGGCCATGTGTTCGATTCCCCAACTCAAAGGAATTTCATAGGGATTTTCCAGCTGTCTCTGTGAATGTTGGTATGAATAACTATATCCCCGGAACTTTCTGTCTCTGCTTTTCATATCATTCTCACTTGATTTCACCCTCTATTAGCTCTTTAAGGTACTATAATTTGACTTGAATTTTGGCGTGCCTGGCAAGGAATTGGTCGAAGTTCTCAGAAACTTGTACATACATAATTCATTTTACATCTAACAGAAATAGAATGCTGAAACGGTAATCGAAAGTTCAAAAGCATTTCTGCAACTTCTGTACTTTTTTGTCCAATTTACGTCCTCCAACGTTAAGGGGGGACATACGAGAAAATGTTCAAAAAATATAACTTTTTTATTGTTTTGTAAAATAGTATATAGTGTTAGCTATCAAACACCAAAATATTATGACTGTATGTGGTCTGTATGTACCTTCAACAATTAAATTCCCTAGTGTTGCATAGTAGCATAGCAGCAACACATAGTCTTCCATCAGCTGTATTGGAATCTATAAAGCCCACCTACCAATTCTTAGCACACCCAGACTTGCTAAAAGATGTCTCTATGGAGAGACACAAAACCCAAATGAAAGCCTCAACAGTTTGATATGGAAAAGGTGTCCCGAAACATCATTTGTGTCTTCCATAGTGGTGAAAATTGCTACATTTGATGCTGCAATGATGGGAATGTTGGCATAAAGAAAGTTATGCATCAGTTAGAGTATCAACCTGGTGTGTTTATGGAAATAGTTTTGCAAAGTATCGACAAAATTCGCATCGCTGGTGCAGAATGAGCTATGAAATTAATGCAGAAAGAAGCAAGACAGAAGAGGAATTTAAAAAGAAAGGCTAAAGAAGACCAGAATGAGGATACAGACTATCGATATGGGAAGTTCTGACTTAAAATTAAAAAGCAAACTGAATAACACTTATTGTATTTTTAATTGCCTTTCCCCGTAACTTGCATTTTCTACAACTTTAACCCATTTTTCTTTCAAACTACTTCATTTACAGTGATGCAATTTAGCACACAGATTTCTTATGCCACAATGAATATTTTGTTTGTTCTAGAATTTAAGATTAAGCTCCAGATGGAATGTGATGATACAAAATATATGAAATTATTTTAATTTTTAAAGGATGCATATAATTAACATTTTTTTAAAATTCTATACAGCTTCAATAAGAAATTTAAATCCAACAAATTAATTTTTAGTGTGTTTTAAAATAACATACCACTTTTCAGAAAGATGGCATGTGTAAATTTTGAAGGAAAAAAAATGGGCCTAAGTTTGTAAATATTTCTGCATATAGAAAAAATATGTAGCATTAGTTATAAACAATGGAAAATTATGACAAAATTGTGCATATTTACTGCATTATCTTAAATGAGTATACCAAGTTTCACTTCTCTAACTTAAAAGCTTTGGATATCATGGTTATTTATGTAAGACTTGAATATTTGCATACGCCCCCCCTTAAGTCATAGTCATGTCGGACGATGATTGAAATGGGTGAAATGATGCTCAAATTAGCCTGGGGTCCATGAAGCTTAGAGTTACCCGACATCCATCTACCAGGATAAGGAGAAACCCCGGAAAAACCTTATACAGGTAACTCACCCTGACTGAGATTCGAACTGGGGACCTCTAAAATTCTTTCCTGGTTTCTTTCACTTACCACAGTAGGATCAACATACACCTGAACCATTTCAATAGGTCATAACTCTTGAAGCAATAATGGGACAAACGTGCAACTTCGGGAGAATATAATACACAATTGGGAGATTAAATTACACTATTTACATCTGAGAGAAAATGTTGCAAGTGTCCTCCACCAGCATCTATACATGTTTGCACTCGTCTCACCATATTCTCTGAAGTCTTACGGAGAGTATCTTCGGTTCGAATGGATTCCTTGAGAATATCAATTGTCCGTAGCCAATCCTTGTACACTCTATTTTAGATACCCCGACAAGAAAAACTCCGGTGAGATTAGATCAGGGGATCTGGGAGGTCCACAGACCTTTTGAAATTATTCGATTATCAACGAAACTGGTTACAAGTTAGATGTATGGCACATTGCTGCATTTCACTGGAAATAACCTTCTCTCAGTTTGATATCCAGCTGTTCCACAAATATTTTGAAGATAGTCATATAAACTTCAGTGTCCACAGTGGTATCAAAGAAAATGGGACCAACAATCCTGGAACATGACACTGCGCACTGGGGTTTCGTGGATCACTTGGGAGTATACAGCAACCCAATATCTGGTGTTTTGTGTGTTTATGCAGCCTGACAGATGAAACCATGCCTCATCTGTAAACCACGCTATGGAGAGAATGTCTAGACGTGGAATAAGAGTACCCTGAAACCATCGACAGTAACTGATTCGTTTATCACAATCTGCTTCTTTCAGTTGTTTCACCATATGCACTCTGTAAGGGCGTAATACAGATTTCTTCGCAGCTCTTTGACATGTTCCATATGAATACCCTGATTCCTGACTCAATCGACGCAACAATTTGTTTCTAGAATTCAATAGCCTTCTGTGAACATCTGTAACAGTCTCTGCAGTCAGAGGCGGTCTATGTTTCCCACTCTCACTAATGAGTATACCAGTTGTATCCAGCTTTCTTACGAGCGATACAATTGTTGCCTTTGTTGGAACATCGCGTATATTAAATTCTCTTCGAAATTACCGTTGTGTTGTTATGAAGAAATTTGTCTTCCAATATGTTTTCAAAATGTAAACACGCTGTCGCACGGAGTTCTGCATGTTCCTGTTATGATTGCACATTTCAGACTGTCAAATGTTAACAATTGCCAGTGTTGTCAATTCTCCCAAAGCCACTGAGTATAATTAAAACAAATTTCTACACTGTACTAGCTTTCAAAGGGAAATTATGGCCTATTGAAATGGTTCAGATTTATATGGATCGCACTGTAGAATTAAATGAATCTGATACGCCATTAAATTTTTTAAACAAACAGCAACTAATTATCTCATATGGTTATAAAGTCAAAAGCAATACGTTTTATTCATTATATTGCTTCTGTTAGAAATGTATAACAATTTCAATTGTTCGGCAAATTTTGGAACACATGTGTTGACACTCATACGCCAGGGCTTTAACTCTATCGCTAATATATGTATTTTTACTTTTGGAATATATTGTGAGTTTCATATACTTTACCATAGAATTTTTGGGTTATGTACATCAGTTCACACGCTCTCATTCATACTTTAAACTCTGGAGAGGTTGAGGAATAATCATGGTTAGAAAACGTTTCCCAACCCACCCGAGAATCGACAGCAGGCAAGTGTTATATTATTTTTTTTTCGAAAATGGAACGATCCTCTTGCAGATATATATGAAGTGTGGGGAGCGAAGGAGAGGGAGAGATAGTTCACTAAAATATCGTTAGGCTGGTGATTGGTGCGGAAAATTCATATATTTTTAAAGAGGAGTTCTCTCTATAATTACTAACTATATGCTCATGAGACTCGCACCACTGTGAAAACGAAAGTGAAGTGCGTTTTTGCCACGTCCAATTGGTTTCGAAAGTAATACGCTTCAAATAATAGGTCAGTGCACCGTACAACGTTTCAGCATATCTGTTGTAGGCCCTCAAAAATCTAAAACACGAGAGCTGTTCTTTTTTTTTTTTTTTTTTTTTTTTTTTTTTTTTTTTTTTGACAACGTACCTTTACTCATCCTCATTATTTTGATGGTACTTCTCAAAAAGTCTCCCCTGAATGCGATGCACTTTTCGCAGCGTTTCTGCCAGTCTTCAAAGACATTCTGGAAACCATTTTGCGAGAGATACTTCAAAATCGCCTCCTTAGCCTCCCCCACTGCTTCTGATGATGAATAATGCCTCCCAGAAGGCGTTTCTTCAAGTTAGGGAATAGAAAGAGGTCACTAAGGCTAAGTGCGAACTACAGAGAGAACGAGGGATGCACTTCACGTTGATTTTTGCAAGATATTCAGCAACAACATTGGCAATATACGGCCGCGCATTATCGTGGTGCAGCATCCAGCCTGCTTCACGGAAATGTGGTGTTTTGCGCCTGATATGGACTTACAATGTTTTCAGGACATCCCAGTAGTATTATCCAGCTGCTGATGTGTGTGCAGGTACAACTTGCTGATAAACCATTCCATGAATATCAAAGAATGAGATGACCATAACTTTCCCAGCAGAAACAACCACATTACTTTTTAGGGGGGTTGGTGATGAAGGAGATCACCACACTGAGCTTCGCTGTTTGCTCACAGGATCAAAATGATGAAGCCAAGTTTCTTCAGCAGTGATTACGTTTGAAAGAAACTTCGGAGTTGGGAATCAAGTCTTGGAACCCATCGTGCACATGAGTATTGTTTCTGTCACCAACGGGTGGGTGGCACCCAATGAAATGTTTAGTACTTCAGAAAGTGATCTTAAGGTAATTCGTCGATCCTCTCTCATAATGGCAGCAGCAGTGTTGATGTTTTCTTCCGTAAGAGCAATAACTAGAGCACCTGGTCCACCTTTTTTGAAATTGATTGTCTCCCCTCTTTAAACATTTTAAACCACCTTCGAGCTGTGCTGTAGGCCTCCTGTAACATTGTATAGGCCTCAACTGAAGATTTGTTGAGACGAAAGCAGAATTTTAAAGCCGCATATTGTTCCGCGCCTGTTACCTCCATTGCAGCGGTAGGCGATACTTAACTGGCCTATTCTCACAGGCGGGAACCAGGAGTGCCAACAATGGAATTACTATGGCGTGTTTTTCTCACATTGAGCTAACCGAATATAATAAGTTTGAATAATAGTGTGAAAAATTATGATAGTAAAAATTATGTTCATTCTTTATTAAACAGCCCCCGTATCTCTAAGAGATGGTCATTAAAACGTGTCAAGGAGATGACGATCAAATTTAAGCAGGAGGAGCTTTGCCACTTTAGGTACGAATGTGAATTAAAGAGACGTTCGTTAAGACAATAGTAAAAATACTTGGGTTGCTACCATAAGATGCAATCCCAAAGAAAGCTTAAAAGAAAGCCTAAAGCTTTTCCAGAACTAAAATGGCATGTTTGCCAGTGCTTTCGCTGTGTAAAGTTAAACCATGACCTATTAGTTCTCTCAGTGGAGGTATAAAAAAATTTGGAAGATACAAGTGAAAAATTTTGTGACATGGGGAATCTTCAAAACCGCCAAATATTAAATACCAGCCAAACAAACCTGTGTACCTTCTTTAATTAATTTAGCTTTGAATAAACAGGCATTTGAAAAACTGATATTATATGAAAACTGTCAAAGTATTCAGGAACCCCGGATATTTCTGCTAAATGTTTGTAAAGCACAGCAAGCCTAATAAGCTAAACTTTTCCCTGTAGGATGTTTACGTGATGCAGTGTGAAGGCGCTAAGCCTCCGGCGAGAAGTGTGTAATTTTTTTGCTCCCTGCCTGCCTCTCTTTCAGTATCAGCTCCCCTTGAAGTAGTTACAAGAAGTTTGCTTCTCGCTACCCTAGTGTTTTTATTCAGCTGTCCGTCAGACCCTCCGGCGTCTGGGTACTGCATTATTCCTCGACTTCCGTCCCTAGGCAGATTCGATTACCTGTGAACTTGTACCAGCCGCAGCTCTACTAATATTTATTGGATGTGCTGCTCTCTCGCATCAGTTCACCTAGAGAATCGATCCCAAACCAGAGTAAGGGAAATCTATTCTTGTTGCTCCTACAGGGTTTACGTTAGCTTCTTCTGCAGCACCTCCCTTGTGAACACATATCCTGCCGAAATCGGACACTGAAGGATTTTGGCTTCTTCAAATATCAGTTCCAATAATAAAGTAAGAAGCGTAACATTTAAATTACATGAGTAATAGAGAAAAGGCTCAAAGAAATTGTATGCAATTGCTTAAAACGATGTGCGATTGGTTTGAGATATGCTGAGTTTCCAGGGAAACTACAGATAATTAAAGCACGTGGGATCTCACCGAGGGGTGTGGCTCAGGCAGCTCTCATAAGGAAGGCCCGGGTTCAATCGCCGAGGCCGACCTACCTGACCCAGGATTTTTTTTTGGGGGGGGGTTTCGGGTCGGTAGGCGAATGGTGGGTAGGTTAATACATCTCCCGAGTTTCCTGTCCCTCCATTTCATCTCCGTTACCACTTAACATCATCTCTCATCTGGTGGTCCCTTTCAGGGTAGAAGTGTCAGCGGGAGTCTCGGCAGTGCATGACAGGATGATATGTTCTGAGTGAATCACTTGCTCCTCTGGTAGTTCGACTGCAGTTCTTTAAACCAGCTGTGGGAACGTTTCCGAACAACAGTAGTGGGAATTGTCCTATATCTATGTATGGCTTCTTGGGACATCTTCTCTCTGTCTCCTCACCAAGGCGGCCCGGGTTCGATCCCACGCGACCGCAAAGTGAGATTTGTAGTGGACAACACGGCGTTGCGGCGGGTTTTCTCCGGGACCTCCGGTTTCCCCCGCCATCTCATTCCACCGGTGCTCCATCTTCATCTCATGCATCATCAGTGTCACCGCCTGCGGTGCCGTATGTAGTAAAACGGGCATTAAACACTACACATTTCATTTTTCTCTGTCTCCTCTCACCTGATTCTTCCTCCCGGGTATGCCCCAAGTGGGGACATAGGTACAATAGAGGTACCTAAAAAGTGGGATCTTTGTAAACGTGAATGACTGCACATGAGGTATTACTTTAGCTCGTACAAAAGCGGTACTACATAGTAGTAGGAGTAGTAACCATGACGGCGGTGGCTGTGGCAATGGCGCGACAACCCATATAGAACCAAGGCCTGCTAACCCGACTGCCGGCCTCACACCAATGTACGCAAGGTAGAGGTGGGCGATCATCCAACCGGTACGGGTAGGAGATGTGGTCAACATCTCGGAACCCCCAGCAAGAATGTTGGCCATCTTGACCAGGACCGCTTACCTAGTGTAACCTCCTCACTTTCCTCAGGATGCTGAATGGGCACCTGACCTATAGTCCGCAGTTAAAATTCGCAGCCCCAGGGGTGGGAGCGAACACGGGCCGCATTCCGTGATAGGGCACCAAATACTGATGCTATGCCACAGCGCTGGACAGTCATGACCAATATCTAGTCCAAATATTGCCACTTATTTTCTTCGTGGGTAATCAGGAATCCATTTCTCGTCTTCCAGAACGATACTTCACTTTTTATCCATACTTCCAGTTTTAAATGTGCTTGTTAAATACTTCTATTGTATTACTAGTTTGTGATTTGCCGACGTCGAAAGATAAATATTTGCTTTTTCCTGTTTGAATGTGGACCTTTTCTGCTAGCATATTAGGTTATCATTTCCAACCAGACCCACATGTGCTAGAACCCATTGTAATTTTATTTGTGTACCTAAGTTTTGTAGTACCTAAATTGATTGGGTTATTTCATTTATTGTGCTATCACATGAGCATTGACTTATTACTGCTAGTATGCCAGGTTTTGAATCACAGAGTATGGTTGCTTTGTTGACCGTACTAATATAATTAAAAGTCGTTATAAGCTGGTATTAATGGCAGCTATCTCTCCATCCAAGATTGTTGCATTTGTGTCTATAGATGTAGGTTGAATACTTTACAATATACGAAGGCTGTTCTATAAAGAATGATCGTAATTTTTTACGGTCATAATTTTTCACACTAAAATTCAATCCTTCTTGCACCAAATTTTACTCTTAAGACGATGCTATTTGCGGATGACCAAATAATTATAAGTAAAACTGAAGACGAGCTGCAAAGAGCAGTATATATTTTACAGAAGTTATGTAAGAATTATAATTTCAAAATTTCCACAAATAAAAGAAAAACAATGTCGTTTCGAGGCAAAGACTCCGTTAGATCCAAAAAAGTAATTGATGATATTATCTTAGAGCAAGTTACGGGTTTTAAATATTTGGGAACATATGTCAGTTATAAATATGAAAATGATTTTAAAAATAAATTACCAAAGTTTCAACAAATATGCGGCATAATAAATAGAAGCCTCAAAACTAAAACCAGAAAAGAAACACGGATGAAGTTTTATAAAGTAATGGCTGTGCCTGCTTTTCTTTTTGGTTCTGAAACATGGACATTAACAAATCAGACAAAAACACGATACAGGCTGCCGAAATGAGATTTTTAAGAGCATTACACGGATGTACTCTTTTAGATAAAATCCCAAATGAAAAAATAAGAGAACATTTAGAAATAAGTTCTTCAGAAGAAAAAATTATAAATTATAGAAGTGAATGGAGAGAGCATATTGAGAGAATACCGAGAGATAGGATCCCAGGAAGAGCTATAAACTATAAACCTAGAGGAAAGAGACATCCGGGAAGACCACGAAAACGATGGTCAGACATGTTTTAAGCCGGCATTGCCTAGCCCTTGGAGTGAAAAAGAAAAAGAAAATTCAATCATATTATATTCTGTTAGCTTAATGTGAAGCAAACATGCCGTAGTAGTTTCATTGTTGGTACTCCTGATTCCCAATTGTGAGAAAAAGCAAATTCAGACATTTTCAGTATCGCCTACTACAGCAATGGAGGTAAAATGCAGTTAAAGTTGATGTTAGAGGAAGATCCGGAGTTTCTTTCAAACGTAATCACTGCTGATGAAACTTACCTACATCATTTTAACCCTGAGAGCAAAAAACAAAGCTCAGTATGGAAATCTCCATCATCAGCAACCCCCCAGAAAGCAAAAGTGGTTGCTTCTGCTGGAAAAGTTATGGTCATCTCATTCTTTGATATTCATGGAATGATTTATCAGCATGTTGTACCTGCACACACATCAGTAACTGGACAATACTACAGGGATGTCCTGAAAACATTGCAAGTCCATATCAGGCGCAAAAGACCACATTTCCGTGAAGCAGGCTGGATGCTTCACCACGATAATGCGCGGCGCATATTGCCAATGTTGTTGCTGAATATCTTGCAAAAATCAACGTGAAGTACATCCCTCATCCTCCGGATTTAGCCCCATGTAATTTTTCTGTTCCCTAACTTGAATAAATGCCTTGGTGGGAGGTATTATCCATCATCAGAAGCAGTGGTGAAGGCTGCGGAGGCGATTTTGAAGGATATCTAAAAATGTTTTCCAGCATGTCTTTGAAGACTGGCAGAAACGCTGGGACAAGTGCATCGCATTCAGGGGAAACTATTTTGAGAAGGACCATCAAAATTATGAGGATGAATAAAGGTACGTTGTCAAAAAAAATGTGATCATTCTTTATTGAAAAGCCCTCGTATACCAGTTCCAAACATGTCCATTTTTCTCCGTAAAAGAACCGTCTGGTAAATATTGTGAATTTGTGGGTTCGTGAAATTAAAAGTCCAATTGTACCACTCAAAAATGTTCTTTATTTCCACCGACTTACAGTTGAACAATTGCCAATTACACACAATTACGTAATGCACACAATTACGGTTCATCAGTTCGTCCGTTACAGTTCCACTTTTGCTCTCGCAATTACGTACACTCCTCCGATGCACGTACACAGTCTTCTCGTCCGTACACTCACTCGGCACTCCTCACGCTGCTCATCAAGAACTCAACTGAACTGTCCAACTGCAGCCCCCCCTTTTATAGGGATATCGCTGTTTCTCGAAGTCTCTCGTTTTAGTGAATCACCGCGAAGGTTCCAGACGGCAGGGTGAGGGGAAATAGGCGGCCAGCCACCAGTGACACTTCCTTAATCATACACTGTTAGTAACCGAGATAAATGGGTAGGCGTGGGCTTAATACTTTCCTCTGGCTCTGCTGCCGACCGGTTCTATAGGGAGTTCCGACGTTCGGGTTACAATATGTAAGCATTCTTTAATTTTGGTATTAGATTGTACATTATACTACTTGAGTATGGGTCATTCTTGGATAAATGCAGAGTATGGGTATAGAGGCTTCTGGAAAGAAGTTAAGCTAAGATTAGAAGATATTGACAGACAAGACATTTTTGCCAATACAAGTGACAAAAGCTCACTGAGATTATATAGAGAAATAAAAACAACCTGGGGGAGGGAAGGATATATAGATATATGTAATAAGTTAGGGCGAGAACAGGAGTGAGAGGGAGCTAGATAAATGTCCATTGTGTGGAGAAGAGAATGCAGATTTCCATTGTATATTAAATTGTAGTCAAAGATATGGAGAGAGCAGGCCTGGGTACGTAAATGGGACAGTTTGGGGGGTGAAGTAGTAATTAGAAAAATGTTGTCAGTAAAAGGAGAAAAGAACAGGAGAAATATAGGGAATTATTTAGGGAAAGTTAAAGAGAGATGGCTAAGAACAATTAAGAGAAAAATGTAGAGTGGGATAGGTGAAATGGCAGAAAGTGTAAAAAGGAGCAGAGGGCCTCCAATACACAAAAACCTAGGGTTAGGTGCATGGGGACCGAATTACTATTCAATGATGGGCAACATGATAACATGATAGGATTTTCAGGATTTAGGAATATATGGCATACTTCAGTATGGATTTTATAATTGTAATCTTGATTTTGTATTTCCATTTGTTGATGTAAAATGAAATAAATTACTATTACTATTACTACTTGTGCATATCATTTATATTTTGTATGTTTTTTAATTTTGAGTTTTGAGATTGTTGTGTTTAATTTTAGTGACATAAAGCTAGATACTGGCATTCGCAACGAAGCTTACGAAACAATTCTAAGTAACATCGAATTATAAATATAATAGATATTTGCGTCTGTCAAAGATTATCTAATGTATGTCTCAATTGTTAAAGCGGTATAGACGCTTTAAGTACATATGCACCACTTTTTATCTCTGTGTGCCCACAAGGAAAGGATATATCCCAGTTCAGTAAAATGTGGTATGGGTTATATCTGCCGTGTATAAATAAACTATATCACTTTGTACAGGTCTAAATAATGTTCCTAGATTGAATGTTAAAGGTACAAAAGGAAAAATAGATTCACAGGAGCTGTACTACTTGTCAGCGGATGACAACATCCAATTCAAACTCACACTTGCAGTGAAACTTGCTGACTGCCAAGTAATCCCGTTCTGGCCCCAGTGGGTTTCTTCTCTCTCACTGGCTGAAGTGGTGCAAGGCTCCAGGAGCTTTAAAGCTGAACTTCCTTTACAATGGCTTTAGAAAAGTGCTATATCGAAGCATCTTAGCGCTGGTTTGACGTTCCTGGCATGGTTGCAGTTTAGGAACAGTTATTTATGGGATCTGCATAACTTCAAGAGCATAATAAACATCAAACTTCGCTAGTCCCATTTCTAATGTTATCCACTACCTAAAAACATTCGGTTTGAATTATGAATTATAAGAATAATAAACATTATTTTAGAAAATATTTAGAATCCACGTTTCTACTATTCAGTTTCAACAACTCTACACTTTATACCAATTATGCAATGAAACCAGAATAGTAAAATATATTTCTGTGCATCGTAAATGTCGTGCTTGTTTCTTGTTTTTCATATAACTAAAGGAATATAATTGAACATCGGACTAAGCCATCCACATGGTAATCGATAGTCAAAGAGAATGCAATATATCTGACACTATTAGGGTAGGCGTTCCTCAAGAATGTGTTTTTGTCTTGAAGATTTTAAATTTACTCTTCTGCTTGACCTGCTATGTTGATTCTTATAGAGATAACTCGGCTATTTGCAGAGATTATTCATGTGTAAAGTTGAACGGCCTACTTTTCAGTAACAAAAGCATCGCGTGCGCTTTCTTATGTTGGCGGATGAAAGTTATTTACATATACATACCCGGGGGTGTCGAAAAGTTTTAATTATCACCAGGTAGTTCTTATGGCAGTGATGAAAATTTAACGGTGTCATCACTGATCCCTCAGGACATAACGAAGGTAGTTTCAGGGAGAGTCCCTTTGTCTTTTTACAGTGAGTGTCAGAAATAACTGAGGTGTAAGTTGAGGAAAATTGACGCTCGTAGTGTGATAAGGTTCCTGCATTTGAAGGGCAAAAATGCCCAGTAAATCCATGATGAGATGACGGCTGTTTATGGAAATGATTGCCCATCGTATGACACTATTGTAAGGTGGAAAAGGAATTTTCAAACTGGTCACATGTCCCTGACAGATGAGCCAGGAGCTGGTAGACCGTCAGCTGTCACAGTGAAGAAAGTAGCGTGTTTAATACTGGAAGACAGACGAGCAACCATCCAAATGATCATGAATGAGACACATCTTAGCTATGGTAGTGTGTGGAAAATTATTCATGACGAACCGCACACGTTTATGGTGTCGGCACAATGGGTTCCACTTTTTTTTCTTTGTAATTTACGTCCTCCAAAGTTAAGTCATCGGACGATGAATGAAAGGGGTGAAATGATGTTTAAATGAGTCCAAGTCCATGGCGCTTAGAGTTACCCGACAGTCGTCTTTCAGGATAAGGGAAAACTCCAGAGAAACCTTATCCAGGTAACTCGCCGTGACCGAGATTCGAACTTGGGACCTCTGTTACACGTTTGCTAATCCCTTTCCAAAAGAAAACACGGCGTAACCTTTCAAGACAGATGTTGATGTTGTTGGAAGAAGATGAAGATGATCTTTTTCGTCTGGTAACCATGGAAGATTTTTGGATCTATCAGTATGATCCAGAGACAAAAACCTTGAACGTGGAATGGAAACATGCCGATTCCCCCCTCCCAAAAAAGCAGATGTGCAAATGTCAGGTGGGAAGGTCATGCTTTCAGTTTTCTGGGACTGTCTTGGAGTAATAGTTACAAATTATCTTACGAACGGTCAAACCAACACTGACAGATACTACTGCAATCTTCTGGACAAGTTACGAGCAGCTCTGGTTAAGTAACGACGTGGTATACTCTCCAAAAGAGTTCGTCTTCTGTCTGACAATGCACCAGCTCATTCATCTCAAGTTGCAGTTGACAAAACAAGAGAATGTGGCTTTCAGACCTTACAGCATCCGCCTTATTCACCCGATCTCGCACCAAGTGACGTTCTATTGTACCCAGAAATGAAGAATATGTCCCGTGGTCACCAATTGAACAACAAAAATGAAGTGGAAGTGTGGTTTAAAGCGAATTCTACAGACTTCTGCAAACAAGGTATTCCGAAAGTCAAGAAACGCTGGGAAAATGTGTAAGTCCGGATGGTGACTACGTAGAGAAGAAGTAACAAGCACCTATCAACATAAACTATATTTCAGTTTTTAAAGGGTGATGACTAGAACTCTACGACACCCCCTCGTATCTATGTGTGTTCAGTGAAAATGTGCTCTTGTTCTGAAAGTTTTGATATCACTGAATTAAAACAAATTGAGAATGACAGTGATAAAATAAATATTGGTGTTGCCCTTACAAAATTTTTTCTACTCTTGTAAAACCCTTTTTACAACCGTTTATCTCTTACTCCATATCAAACGAGATAAATTTTAACTTTTTACTGTTTTTATTATGGGTACTGGGGGAATATGGGAATATAGTAGGCTTTAAGCAATAGTCAAACATCTTATTACCTGGTCACTGTTTAATGTCTTCGAAATTCAGGTCTGTTTGCATGGCCATGAAATAAAAAGAAAGAATAGCGACTTTGCATTTGTGAAAGTCATAGAAAATTCAAACAATTATAAATATCTTCGAAATGATTCACAACACAAGGAAATTAACGTAAATTATGTTTTTAAAGGACTATCTTTTTGTGTACGAGTGGTTAGACTTTGCTATATTTTACGGTTTACTAGTTATCTAAAAGTCATTTAGAATTAAGAAGGTTTGTGAAAACTTTCCCAGAAAATTAAAGTTATTCCATATGTGATAAAAGGTACTTTAATCATGTATTTTAATCAAAATCGATAAAATATTCTATTTAAATATAATAGACAGTTTTCATTAACATTTTGGTGACGCATCCCTGAAAGATTCTATGCTTAGGTATCAATTTTGTAAACCAACTGGCTTTTCATCTATGAATTTCCAGTAAATTTCGGTTTCATATTGTGATGGAATGCCATGTACATGCAGTGAAAGTAAACTAAACTTTTTAGTTTCATTAGATAGTTGCACATTAAGAAATTACATTGCAGGTGTACGGAGAATTCTGTAGGTTAAACCGATGTTCAGATTTTTAAAAAAGCCGGTCGCTGTAAGATAGCGTTTGATGCTGAACTACAGGTTTCCGAATATAAGAGAGGGACCATAGAACTATAGAAATTATTAACAAGAATATTGGAAGCAATATAAGAATAATTATTAATTTATAAAGCAGAATCCTTAACACAAGGAAAGCAACGCAGGAATAGCTTCAGGTAGAAAGGGTTATTTGAGGCAGAATGTCGAAACATAGAAACAAAAGAAGGTAAAACCCTGCCGCCAGACTGACGCTACTAGGAATTCGCTACATAAGGAAAAAACTGGAAGTATACTGTTAGGATGCACCTCTGGGAGGTGCAACAAACTGCTGCATAGATAAAGAAGGTATGAAAGACTAACAATGATTAAGTAAGGAAAATAGAACTCCCAATAAAATGTATTATATATCACGTGATAGGCGTGAAATAGACTCGAACTAGGAAGGAGGCGTTGATAGATCAGCCAGCGTAAGGCGCGGACGCGAGAAAGCGAGGTAAGTTGCAGCACTTCACCGGAGGGAGATGATGATGATGATGATTATATATATATATATATATATATATATATATATATATATATATATATATATATATATATATATATATACATATATAAAGGGCGCTTAACTACGGCGGTCATCAGCGCCCTTTAAAAAACTAGTCATGGCAACAGCCAGATATAAAAGTTTCTAAAAACTATACAAGTGTAACAAAACCTATTAAAAATACACGTACATAAAAAACATCAATCAAAACCTACTAAAAATTTCGTTCACTAAATCATAAACTCTAAACTAGACAAGAATCTAAAAACCTTCTCCAAGGGTCTCCACGCACGGTCTACACGTGGGTGGGACTGTTGACCGTCTCCCTCAACCACGAAGAGGAGCCTACAGGAGTGAGACTGTTGGCTCGGGACCCCGGGTGCGCCAAACCCATACCTAACCGAAGTAGGTCCCTGGGGAGTTCACCGGAGAGAGTTCAGCGGCTAGGAAGGACTTCACCGCGAGAGTCGCTATACTTCGCGCGTAAATTTGTAGTGGGATGTGACTGTGTAGAGTCGAACTTTAGAGTAGGTGTAGGAACGCGAAATCGGGTAACGTAAAGGAAGGTGTGATACAATCGTTGTTTCGAGCGAGTGAGAGAAAGACAGCAACTGTACCTAAACCTTAAATCAATAAATAACCTTGAGAGAAACCTGAGAAAGTGATCCCTTATGCTCACCTTCGCCGACGATGGAGAATAATCAGCTAGTCCGGGAAATAATCTGTTATTCCGTCTTTATACCCCATATCAAAGGGATGCTGTCCTCTCCTGAACCAAGACCCCGAGGGCAAACGAATATTTACTTATTGTTGAAGAAGTTAGTTACTAACACTCCCCACATGGCAACCTTGGCCTTCGGGGTAACCTCACCCCACCAAGTGATGACCGGACCCATTTCTCAGGTGGAGGCACCCAGAGGGCGGTGTCCATTACCTCCGATGATAGGGTGATAGTGAAGATGGCGGTGAGGTGAGAGGACCTACAGTTTTACCGTGGACTCCGAACCACGTTGGGCATAGGGGATACTTCACGTGTGCTAGACAGAGGTGAAGGCGTGGATAGGGCCGACTTAAAATCGCCAACCCCAGAGCCGGGAATCGAACTCGGGACCCTTAGAACGGGAGCCGCGAACGAAACCACCGCGCTACCCCGGCGCCCTTGTTGAAGAAGTAAAAATACGTAAAACTTCAAGCCCACATAAAATAATATCTCGTAAAACATTACACTAAAGGAAAGCTTATTTTGGCATAAATGTATTTTCTATATATCTACACTTTTGCTCAATAAGATTCTGCATTATACTTACGTTCACCAGTTGTATGAAATTCATTCAGAGTAAATAGGATTTCACTATCTGTTTACGAAAAAAGGAGCACTATTTGGCAATTGTTTTATTACCACACTTGTGCTATATTTCTTCTTCTTCTTCACTTCATGGCATAGGCAATCAAGTGCCTCTTCCGCCTTTAAAGTCCTCCAGCCATCGTTTCCTGGGTCTGCCCACCGATCTTCTACCTTTAGGATGATACTGTAATATTTGTTTTGTAAGTCTATTATCTGGCATTCTCTCAACATGTTCCTTCCATTTTTGTTTGAGATCTCTTAACCTATTATTCATACTAAAAATGTCCAACTCTTCTCTTATATTTTCTTTCTTATTAAGTCCCTCTTCGTGCATCCTTTCACACTTCTCAAGAATTTCATTTCTGAAGCCTGTATTTTATTCCGTTGCTTTTTAGTTAACGTCCAAGTCTCACTTCCGTATGTCAGTATAGGTACAACCATAACTTTGTAGAGCTTTAACTTTGTTTCTTTACGTATTTTGTTTCTAAATGTTCTATTTATTGTTCCACACACTCTTTGAAATTTGCATATTTTTATTGTAGACATCATATTCCTTATCATAACTAACATCAGTTCCCAAGTAGATAAAATGGCTTACCTGTTCAACGCAACGATTATTTATAACTATTTTTGTTCTAATTGGCTCTTTCCTAATGAATACCATTACCTTTTATTTTATAAAAGAAATTTTCATGTTATATTGCTTACAAAGTTCACTAAGTTTAAAGATAGATTTTTTCAGGGCAGACTCGCTATTTTGTATAATAACTTAAGTCGTCAGCAAACAATAAAGTATTTAAAAAGTTCTTATTTGAAATTTTAAAACCTACATTCACTAGCTGCTTCCATTTGCACACTAGGTCGTCAATATAAATACTAAAAACTGTAGGTGATAATTTTCACCCTTGTCTGACACCCTGATAATTAAGAATTTTTTTTAGAAAGTTTACCATTGTTCCTCACATTTATTTTTGTTTGGAAGTAGAAGCATTGTATCATTTTTATTAATTTTTGTGCTGTATTTCATAAGTAGTAATTAAGAAAGTAAACGTAGCACATGATCCATTCTGTTATAAACAGGATCGTCTACTCTCTATTCTTGTCCACTGGTTGCTTAAATATTGCAGTGCTTTGAATCAAATGTAACCGACAATTGCTTTCACCTGCATTCTCTGTAGAGCACTGCAGCTAATCGGTTTTTGCTTCTACACGCGATTTCTCTGGAGAATAGTAAATACTTTGTACCCATAGCTTGTAATAACTCATAATTGTGATTATAATTCATGACCTCACAAACAGCAGGGCTTTTCGAATGTGAAAGAAATTGTGAAGTTCAGTTAACGATATGTAAGATCACAGCATACCGCGCGCGCAGGCACACACAAGCACAATTACTTATATAGGGTTAGTGATATTTAGCATTTTGAAATGATAAATTTAGCATTTTGATTTTTAAATTTACCATGTTTAGTATTTATACATTTCCAATTTAGCATTTTATAACATTTTGAACATGTTTAATTTGAGCTTAAATGATAAGTACTAATACTATTTATATGATATTTAAAACACATTTATGCCCGCCTCGGTAGCGTAAATGGTAGCGTGACTGCCTCTCGATCAAGAGGTCCCGAGTTCAAATCTCGGTCAGCGTGAGTTACCTGGATAAGGTTTTCTCCGGGGTTTTCCCTTATCTTGATAGTCGAATGTCGGGTAACTCTAACCTCAATGGATTCCGGAATCATTTGAGCTTCCCTTCACCCATTTCATTCAACATCCGATATGACCTAACGTTGGAGAACGTAAATTTATTTAAAAAAACAAAACCCACAGACATTTATGGAGGGTTACTAATAACAGTGAGTTAAAAGTGGATAAAGTGTCTATTTTACATTAATATAGGTTAAAGCAATACACAGAAATATATAACAAGCTGATACAGGCGACAGCATACTACATGACACATACTGATGTAAAACTAGTACAATAAAAAGAAATTGCACAAAATTAGCCCACGCCATAACTCAGAAGTTTACGACTCAGTAACGCTGTTGAATGAAAGCAGTGAACATATTTCAAGATTCTGTTCTGTCATTTCAGTCCTCAAGTTACTCAAAATCAAATTATATTTACTGAAATATCTTTCAGCATCTAAGCTGTTGGTAGGACCCCAAATGCATTGCAAAGCAATACTGGGCAATGGTGGAACAATTAGCTTACTGAGCCGGAAGGGTTGTTTTCAAAATTTCAGAAGAGTGGTCATTAAGTTTATAACTTTCTAAATCTGCAGAAGTTCCACGGACTCTTCAGTTAGTTTCCAGAAGAAAAAAAAATTGGAAAAAAATGATTACTTGAAAAATCATCGATTTCACACTTATATCGCATTTTCGTGTTTGCGAAAAGTCACCACCCCTACTTATATACAATATATAATATACCAGAAAGACCCAACTCTTGTCGCTCGAAGAAGAAAGTCGCTCATTGCTGTGCGTTTAACTGGGATTTCACCTTTGCATTCTGCAACTGTTTCCAGGCACGAACGGATAATGTTCACGTGAAAAATGGGGAAGTTGGGTCACTTGCTATATACTACATAATTTCCCCTCTGTCTAATATTAAAGGAAAGAGAACGGAGGGGTATACCTCGCTCGCTGCGTCCCACACACACACACACACACACACACACACACACACACACACACACACACACACACACACACACACACACACACAGGCAGAGGCGCAGAGGCGCAGAGGCGCAGAGGCGCGCAGAGGCGCGCAGAGACAGACAGACAGACAGACAGACACAGACAGACACAGACAGACACAGACAGACACAGACAGACAGACAGACAGACAGACAGACAGACAGACAGACACAGACAGACAGAGACAGACACAGACAGACAGAGACAGACACAGACAGACAGAGACAGACACAGACAGACAGAGACACACACAGACAGACAGACAGAGACAGACACAGACAGACAGAGACAGACACACACACACACACACACACACACACACACACACACACACACACACACACACACACACACACACAATCACAGGCAAACATGTCACAGAGGCGCGTAGAAGTCACCAACAAGAGCTCAGAATTGTTCCTAGAGCGCCGAACAGCGTCGACATCAGCGCCGGAAAGGGCTTCACAATGAGCTAGCATCCGCACCATTATCCCTGCAGCACCATATAGCATATCTGAAAGACGTCTGCGACATTTCATGGTGTCACCCTCCCTAATTCCTTCTAAACACTACAGATATATACATATGCACAGTGTTCATTTTTATTCCTTATTTCCCGCCCTCCAATTGAGCAAGAATGACGTCATAGTTGACTGGTGAGTCTTATCTTGAAATCATGGTGCCCTCTAAGGAGAAGAAGCGGTAAATTTAGTGGAACCGTAACCAAATTAAAACGCCCTCAGTATGGTTGTTCTGGTAACTAATACAACTAGTTTCCCCTGGATATGAACACAGAGCACTGCGCCTTCATGGTTGAATGCTACTTTCTTACCGACATTAAAATTGGTGTGACATATAAATATAATTTAAACCGCTGCGTAGAGGAGTTTATGCAACGCTATCCAGCATTCAGACAAGTCCCTAGGAGCGTAATGTTGTCAAAAGTGTTCAGGTACCGTCAAATTGACATTCTTTTGTTTGCAGTTTGAACGTTTTACATTTTATCAGTATGCGAGACACATTTTTATCATTCTCACGCTTAATTAAAATGTTTATTAATGTTGGTGTCCTTATGTCTTTTAAAACCAATAGGTACATCAAACACTTCCAAGATACATGATCAGTTACTCGCAAATAGAGACACTGGACGCTATAAAGTGACTGGTCCCAATTTAGAAGTAATAAATAATGTTATGACAGAAAAGCCTCAAACATACCTTCTCGCAATACAGACATTATTTAAGGGGAAGAGGAAAAGGAAATATAAGAAAATGGACACATAAGACTATCTACTAGAGACATTCTCTTGTTTAGACTTGGATAAAAGCTTTGTAAATATTGTAACACTAATTTATTTTTCATTCCTAGAACATGCTCTGCTACTTTTCTGTTTGTAATGAAGTTACATTGTTAGGAAACTGTGGGTGATAGAAAAGAATTGAGATCAAATTGAAATATTTCTGTTTTATGTGACAGGTTACAATATGCATATCTGTTTTCTATAACAGAAAAACATATGTTCATTGTGAAATAAGTGTTCATTGATTTATCATTTCGTATATTCTTCATGGTATATTTTTATGGCTGCAAAATTAGCTTTGCAGTGCACTGCATTGCAGTATAATTTTTTTTTATAAACAGTTATCGTATCTACGAACTTATATCACGCGGGCAGATTCACCACTCAAATAGTATATTTACTTACCGGTAGAGAGAAGCCTCGAAGCTTCTGTTAGCACATCAAATACGATCGCACGCCACTAGGGGATTCGTATATAAACTCGCTCCATCAGCGATGCCATTGATGAAGTCAAATTTTGCGTGGTAATACCACAGATAAAAATGAACACTAGGCTGGCCCCGAAGCTAAGTCGGTAGAGCACCTGCCTACCGTGCTAGGGGTCCCGGGTTCGATTCCCGGCGGTGGGGGTGGGATTTTTCTCCGATGAAGATAATTCCCCATCTTTCCCATAGTCTGGAAGTATGAATGAGAGTGTGAATGTGTGCGTGATCTAATGATTAAAAACCAAAGATAACCAGTTAACAACTTCGGTATTTTCCAAAGGAGAACGGCCGCCGATATGACCGTAGTAGTTAAAGGCGGGGTATAGATGGAACAAGCAAAAAAAAAAAAAAAAAAAAAAAAAAATGAACACCGTGTATATATAATTTTTTATATTCCATAATAAAGTTCAATTTGCATAATTAACTGCAACATGTCCATTGGTAATAAAGCGGTAATTCTGTTCGTATAACCCAAAACAAAACACGGGATATTACTAAGATATGGCGCAAACATAATTCATTATATCTCTAATGCGTTAATTGGTCTCCTAGTGCATACGGAAGCCTAGAGAGATAGAGAAAGCAGGATAACAAGCTCGTCTTTGTTGCTACCGACTGCATCCGACAGTTTCTTTGCAAACAGCCACTTCAACCACCTAATTAGAGGCCAGAGTCACAAAAGACGCCGAATAATACACCAGAAGGGTGAATGCTACCGCCTTGGGGATAGGGATGTTGCAATGGTCTGCAACTGCAGCATCCCTTAATAATCTCTTTCCGAGCTTAAGAAGCGGAGATATTTGGCGCGTTTATTAGCTCCTAACTGAACACCATAAACAACCACAACGTTCTACTCACTTCAGTAAATGAGACACTAAACAGAGTACGATAAAACTTACCGGAATGAAGAAAGTTTGCAGTTCTGTCTTGCACGACCTCCTATAAGAGAGCTTCTTACGACAATTGACAAATGCTGAATATCGCAATATAATGTAACTCTCTCGACACCTTACATTAATGTGACTTCTCTACTTATAAGGCTTATAACTTCATCTGTTTACATTAGATAAACAGTAGAATTGTTGCGTTCTATCCAAGAATTCAACAGTGTTTTTCAATGTTTATACACATATCGGCACTTCCTGAATATATGTGACCTCAAATATCTGCGAAATGAAACAAAATATTAAAATTCCAATTTGCCAGCAATGTACCTATGTTAGGGGCTCACACAATGACAGGGTATGCACAATCCATAAATTTAAACAAACAACACTTCCATCACCAAGTTGCGTATTTTTAAATGGAACATGTATGTTTTTTTCTAGCAAAATGACAACTAGAGCTACAATATGTGATAACATACTTGGTTGCGTTTTTGTAAACACATTCACTAGTGGCCTATAGCCCTCAGAAGCATCATTGTTGTTCATTACATCCGTCATAGCAAATGCACTCACAAATCACTACTAGCGTCTTGTCCGATGAAACCGTATGTTGGAAGGGCCCTCCGTTTGCATCAATAATTTTTCGAATCTGGTAACAAGAGAGTGTTGCACGGATTGCAGTGTTTCTACAGATATTGCCGTACACGCCGCAGTAATACGATGTTGCATATCCTGTACTATCGTTTGGTGGTTCTTGATACACTATCCTTTACCTTGCCCTAGAGGAGGTACTCTAATTACGTCAAGTCTGGTGACTGAGGCTGGCCATCACACAGGACCTCCCCGTCCTATCCACCTATTTGAAAACTTCGCATCTACATCTCTGAAAAGTTGTGCAAAATGTGTGAGACGTCCATCATGCTGGAACCACAATGATAGACGGTTTCTAATCGCACATCCTTCAAGAGGAACTGGAGGAACCTCGGGCCGAACATTCGAGCCCTTTCCTTATAGGGTGTTCTTTTGATTGGGTTGCACTCGAGGTGACAGTGGTTCCCGATACCCATGGGAGATCGGGTACGTCTCCGGACAGGGTTGAGGGAAGCCATTAATATTCCCGCGTACTCACCAGCATAGCTAGTAGTTGTGCTAGATCATCAGGCGGCCCTACCGAGGCATATTGATAGGTGGGGCCGCCTAAGTGGCGTATCCACTTCCATCCCGTCTTGTGTTTTCGGACCAGATGGGGGGAGGCTTGTTAATCTCTAGGTCTTGCCCTATGGAAAGCCCCACGGAGGCGCCAGGCATCCTTTTGGGACAGCTCGGTAACTCCCTGGTCGAAGGAGGGCCGGGTCCTAGGTCCTACGGGTCCAGGATTAATGTGAGTAGAACCTCTGGCATTAACATGTACGTGTATGGGTGTGTGTGTTTAATTCTGATCAGCGATATAAAATATCTGGATAGTTAACTCGGCTATCCAGATATTGTTGTATGTCTACCTCTGGCTCCCCGAGATTAATAATTTCATGAACATTTACAAAAAATCACTTTTTCCTCTTCTTAGTTTATAAAATAGTGTTAAGCATTTCTGAATCCAAAGAATACTTAAATAGCCACCGAAAGCTATTTTAGAATGCTGTAATCGGGTTTCAAAGTTACGTGAATGCTAGTTATAGATATGAATACCAAGTTTTATCCTTGTTGTCCTGCTATTAAAAATTTCAGCATTTTTTTATCATTTAAAATGCTCCTTGCGTCCCAGTTTTGGTGTTAGACTGACGAAACTTGCTACACACGTTGATAGAGACACAGTGAACAGAAATTACCCTGGGTTTTATTGTGATATGCCTTTAGGCAAACTGTATTTACTTTAAAATTATAAAGATTTGAACTTTTTGGTAAAAAAGCCAGAATCATAGCTTTAGAACTTTCTGGAGCCCTAATTTATTGAGAGGCAGAGAGACCTATGGAAAATTAAAAAAACTGAATGAGTTGGGAACCTGTTGTTAAAATATTAGATCATAATTTAAGTTAATTTTTCGCAAGGGACTTTTTCGCTGACATAACCAAACATAAATACATTTGACAACATTTTCGAAGTATCAAAGTAAAATTGATAAAATTTGGACTGTATCTTATTTGCACTAAGTTACATCTGTGGTATAAATCTTAAAAAGCTGGTGAGTTTAGTGCAAGATTTCCAGTTTTCATTCTTAGGTATCGTTAACAATGGAGGACGTAAATAAAAAAACTGACATGAAATAAATTTAATAAATATGCTCTCTTAGAAATAGTGTTTGGAAGCTAGAGAAGATGTTGTGTATAAAGTCGTATAAAGGGAACCCATCGGATTTATTTTACGAAATGTTTAATCTCAGTTATTGTTACTGCAAACTTTTAAATATGTTTTCAATTTATGATTGACAAAATAATTACTTTATACTATAATCTCGTTTCGATTATCCTGAAATGTTAGTATTTTCGTTGCTTGTATCTAAATCGGGTATTAATTCCAGCGTTTATGAATTATGCATTTCGGAATGATCGATCATGAACCGTTTTCCGATAAAATCTTTTAATCGACTTTCAAACAAATTGGAAAACAGTAGGGCTCAGGTCGTGGAGTCCAATTAAACGCCAATGCTATTTTTCAATTTATTTTAGTTGAACCGCCGCATTCCTGCCCGCTCACAGCCGAATCTCTCGCGGAACATTCCACCAAGACTCGCAGAGCGCAATACAAAAGCCATTCGGCGTGCTTCTCATTCTGCCAATCCTTCACAACTCTCAGCCGATCACAGGAATTCCTCGCTCCATGTGAGAAAAGAACTGAATTTAATGATATCTGATAATCAAATTGCCTGCGTTTGCGATTTATCGCAGTGCCTTGTTCGACTGCGTGGAAATACCATGGAAGATTCATCATCAGGAGATGAAAATGTCAATACAAACTTAATGCACCCTTCCGTCCCACTCTATTTCCCATATGATTTATTCCTGATCCTCTTCATTTCGGCTACTCACTTAACATATGAGGCTCAACTTGACAGCACTTCTCCTTTTATAAGGCGCACAATTTCCTCGCTTCTTCTCCGCGAAGAAAGTTTTAAAGAGAAATATTGCATCTGCCAGTCAAGACCTTTAAGAACTGCATGCAAACACGTTCAGGGTTTAAGCACTGCCCCTTCATATATCCAGGGTTTTTCATACGTCTGCAAAGTATTTTAAGGATCTGATTACTTCATTCACATGACTTTCGCGCAAGAAACTAACAAGCAGAGAAATTATTATGTGTTTCAAATCGGAAGAGTTCTCGCCTGTAGTGACACGTTAGTCTTCAGCTTTGCCACCTCGTTATCCCCACTCTTTTCATATTTCCCTATTTCGCACACTTGCGAGACTTCTGGGTGCTGGAAGGGATCATAAACATAATTTTCCAAAGTTTTATAACATTGTAGTTCTTGAAATCACAATTACAATAATCACATGTTCTAAGTATATAGTTTAAAAATAACACTGGGCAAAAAAAAGTAATGATTTAATGTTTCGAACACTTCATGAGGAAGTTCCTACTATTTGAGTTTGATTTATGAGTCACTATGTTTACACTCAACTTCACTTACTTGTTGTTGTATAATTGAAACGCTTTCAAGATCATTCAACCTCATTCTCAGCTGTTTGGTGACTAAATGAACCTTCCTCTTCTTCCACTACTACGGAGCTCCGATCACTCTGCCATCTGGTGTTAGGGGCACTAAGTTTTAATACTTCATTTAATGCCGGGATTTCAAAATTTATAACTTTATCATGGTTTTTGTTTATGAATATTTTTTCCCAAATATCCAATTCTATGGGTGTACTTAAAGATTTTAACAGTTTAATGTTGTGGCCAATGTTGTGGTTTTCTGTCCAAAAATGGTGTGAAACTGCAGACTTTTCTGTTTGTTTCAACTTAATGTTCCTCTGGTGTTCTTTTTACCTGGTTAACCAGTTTCCTATGTAGCTTTTTCACAGGTTTCACAATTAATCTGATAAATTCCTGATTTCAAATTGTATTTTTCAGTGGTTTATTTAGCAGGTTCCTCAGACTGAATTTGTTTTGGGGTGCTAGTTTTAAGTTTAGTCTTTTGAAGATTCGTTCAAATTTTCTAAAAGCCCATGGATGGTAGCTGAATTTTCTATATTGCCAATTTGTGTTATTAAGTGGTGTGAGAGTGGTATTTTTTGATATTATCTTCAGTTTTTCTTTTCTCTTCCTCATGTTCCTTATGATGGCTGGGTTGAATCCATTTAATACCGATATGTCTTTTATGTGTTGTTGTTCTTTCAAAAATTCATCCTTACTCAGTGGGATGTTGTATAGGCGGTGAATTAGACTTCTAAAGGCAGCTAGTTGATGTGAAACTGGGTTGTATTCATTTTTCTTTATGCAATTATCTATGCGTGTGGGCTTCCTGTATATTCCAAAATCTACACCATGATGATTTCTAGTTATCTTGAGGTCCAAAAAGGGTAGGGTGCAGTCTCTTTCTACTTCCATAGTAAATTGGATGTGATTATCTTGCAGGTTTAGTAATTTTAGAGAATCTTCTCTAGGTTTTTCCGGAATAATAGCAAAAACATCATCAACATATCTCTGCCAAAATTTATAAATCTGTGGGAAGGCCTTTACTATGTGTGTTTCAAAATAGCTCATATATAGATCTGCTAAAATAGGTGAAAGTGGGCTCCCCATTGCTAATCCTTTTGATTGTCTGTAGAATGTTTGGTTAAACATGAAGTAATTATTCCTTATGCATAAATCTGTAAGATTGATAATGTCATCTATTTCTCTGGGATCCGTTGTAGTCTGGGTTAGCCATATTTTGAGGAATGTAGGTATTTTTTCTACTGCAATGCTTGTAAAAAGTGACAACGTCAAAAGAAACTAGTATGTGATTTTCCGGGATGTTGTACTTCTGTAGGTGATTTATCAATTCTAAGGAGTTTTTTATTCCCAAACTTGGAAATTTGTCATATGATTTTAATTTTCTTACTAACCACTTTGCAATGTGGTATGTAGGTGAATTGATGCCATTGATGATGGGTCTCATGCTGTTGTCTTGTTTGTGGATTTTTGGCAGACAGTACAACCTTGGTAGTGTGGGGTTGGAAGATTTTAAGTTGTATTTTTAAGATGTACTTAATGATTTTGTAATTGATAAAGCTTTATTAACAGAAATGATACTTTTGAATAATGGATGTTTTGGAATTATTTCATATTCTGGACTTTCTAACATAAGGTTTACTCTCTGAATATAGTCTTCTGTCTCCATGATTACTAGAGAATTACCTTTGTTGGCTTTTAGGCATACCACAGCCTTCCTATTTAAATTTCTTATTGTTTTGTTGTAAGTTTTATTGTATATTGGGGATAACTGCTTTATTATATCAATTATACAACAAGTAAGTGAAGTTGAGTGTAAACATAGTGACTCATAAATCAAACTCAAATATAAAGAATACTTCACTGTTAATAATGCTTCTACTTTTAATATTTATAAAGTTCCTACTAATTTTGGTTTGAGAAAAACAAATATGACAATGAAAAATTTTTATTAGCTCTAGTTTCTATGATATACACAAGGTGGAAGTATTACATCTTAACGGATTGAGAGAAAAGGATACATTTTAATTACATACATGCTAACAACAATGAAGGAGCATTTGATTTTTTCAACTGGTAATTACATGCTAAGAGTTCTAAATTGTTGAAAAAATACTTCGCAGATAGTCATGTCTGAAGAGAATCATATGGTGGCCTATTGACTTCGTCGTCTTTTAGCTTGCCTCTTGTGATGGAGTTCCGCAGAATCCCTATACAAAGACCAACAGTAATCCGCAAGCATTACTTCATTCCAACGACCCTGATATCTTTGTTCCATAACAGAAATGTCCTGATGGAATCTCTCCCCATGTTCATCACTAACAGCTCCACAACTAGGAGAGAAAACGTCTAGGGGGAGTGGAGAAAATGGATCTTAAGGGACATGTTGCATCCAAGGTTACGGTATTTTTGCAGGAGCACTGTCACCGAATGCTTGTAGTAGTCATCTCTTTTGGTGTGGCCGCGCCATGGCTCAGTGGTTAGACCGCTTGGCTCTCACCAAGGCGGCCCGGGTTCGATCCCAGGCGACCGCAAAGTGAGATTCGTGGTGGACAACACGGCGCTGGGGCGGGTTTTCTCCGGGATCTCCGGTTTCCCCCGCCATCTCATTCCACCGGTGCTCCATCTTCATCTCATGTATCATCAGTGTCATCGCCTGCGGTGCCGTATGTAGTAAAAGTGGGCGTTAAACACTGCACATTTTATTTCTTTTGTTGCCTAAAGATCCATGAACAACACTCTTTAAGGCTTCCCAAGCTTCCTTTTCTTTCTCTTCCAAAATTTGGTCAAATGCAGGATCCTTTACAAGTTCTCTTATTTGTGGTCCGACAAGAATGCCTTCCCTAACTTTTGCATCATTTAATTTATAAAATTTCTCTCTGATTGTGTTTTGTTATTTGACAGGTGTGGCAACTCCCAAAAAATCCCTTAAATTTAAAATCTTCACTCTAAAAAATAAAATGTAACTTTATCTTCAAAACAACAGCTAATCTATCATTTTTATGGTTATTTTTGAATACAACAGATGGAAATACATGTAAATTAACTATTTTTAATTCCGAAACATTTTCATTGTTGCCCAGTTTAGTTATAATTTATGAAATACTTACTATACAACGAAAATGCCAGTGTTGCATCAATATCGCTGTGAATTTTACTTACGTTAAGACGCAATTTGTCCTTGTCATTGTCTTCATCGTCTGAGTACTGCAAATTTAAGGTGATAGCTTCCAAAATCCCGTCACGTGTTATTTCCAAAAGTCATCTTCTTGTAGTTTATCTGATCTCTCACGCAGTTTTTTCAGCCTTGTTGTGTTCCTTGTCAATTTCTTCGAGGATAAGTCGTCGACTTCAGGCAGTTTAAAAATATTATTTCTGTTTGCAACATAATTTGAGCCCACATTAATTCAACTGGATTGTTCTGGCAGTGGTAAGGGGGAAGGTTGTTTATAGTACTTCGTGTCTCATTTCAATTGCAGCTGATCTAGCTGTTACACTTTCCTTGTTTTTAAACGGAAGAACAACTGAGTAATGCTGCTTTCAACTATTAAGAAAGCATTCATAAACAAAGATATAATGTGACCAGACACGTTCTGCCAGACTAGCAAGAAGTGTATTGTTTCCTCTCTTTCGAATTTAACAAACACCTTGGCATATTTAAAATGGTTCTTTTATCACGTCATTTAGAGCGTTTATATTTCAGTTTGTAGTAATTACAAACATACGTACACGCGTACATGCCCAGCAATAATGCTATTCATTTGTTTCTTTTGTTATTTACGTTCTCCAGCGTTAAGTAATATCGGACGATGAATGGAATGGGTGAAATGATGCTCAAATGAGCCCAGGGTCCATAGAGCTTAGAGTTACCCGACATTCACCTTTCAGATAAGGGAAAACCCCGGAAAAACCTTATCCAGGTAACTCACCCTGACCGAGATTCGAACTCGGGACCTCTTGAACGTTAGGCAGACACGCTACCACCATACTACCGAGGAGGGCATGCTATTCATTACATTGCTTATGATTCAATGCATTGTCATAATATAATATTACTGTATTTGTATTAGGAAAATCATATGAGCTAAAAATGTGGCGGTTTTACCTTTATGTTAGATGCATAACTCACTACCTTCCTCATGGATCAGGTTATTAGAAATTGATTAGGTTGGCGCTCGCCAAACACCACTTAGGGGGAATGCAATACGACAACAGCGCAGGACTGCGATTGGTTAGTCACCTAGCAGCGCTCAAGGACCAATGTCATCGCATTTGAAACAGATAATAGTCACAGTTCTTATGTAACCAAATACTAATTGTGTTATCTATAAATTATACTTTCATAGAGAAATAAATGAGAAACAAAGCTTAAATAAATTATAGATATAATGCATATCCTTCTAGTTTCAATATATCCCTAGCTTATTTTGATGTGTGACATTGAATATCTTTCTGCAACGCTGATGACTCCAGACTTTGTAGGCTAGAAGTTAAAAAAAAATTAAAAAAAGGAAGTCTCAACACATGCCCCGGCATCATGAAGCTATACCAGGGCAAAGCTATTCACAGATTTTATTTCTTCATCCTCTTTTCCTGATTTATTAGTTCCATTTGCAATATTTATTTTTGCAGATATTCCCTAATCTAACTTGCCAAATAATCCTAACCTATTAATTCTAACCTACTAGCAACTGGAAACCAGCAGCTTTAGGACTCATGAAAACTAGCTACCCTACCTATATCATATATCCTACTTGCTAACACTTACATTCTCTACTGTCCTGTCCCACTAGCTACCGGAAACCAGTAGCTTTACAATTCCTCAAACTATCTCACCACCTATGTCTACTACATAAGACCTATCTTTTATTTACTGCCATTTCCTATCCGACTATTGGTAGTAATATTCCTCTCTGTTAGATTTGTAGTGTTTCCACCATCATTTGGAGAGTGTTTGTCCATCAGTTCAGATTTCTTTCGTAAACATGATTCAATTGCATATTTCTCCTAACTCCGCTAATCTACTTGTCGCTCCTGCTCCCTTTCTGCGTATGGATGTCCAGTATTGGCGTCTCCTGTTGATCCTTTGTGGTATTTCCTGGTCACATATACTTTGTTCCTGTTGATCTTCCATTTCGTTTTCTCGCCTTATTCCATCCTCTGGTTCCCTTTGCATATTCCTTTTTGACCTCCTTGGTTCTACAGCTGCCTGTTCCTCTCTTCTCCGTGGTTTTCCTCTTTCACGTCTATCTGTTGTTGTTTATACTCTTCCATGACTCGCGTAGAGATGACCTCAGCCATTTCTTCCAGTGTTCTAAAGTCCTCAGGATCTCTGACGATATTATACACATTTCCCTTGTAGCATACTTCAAGGCATAATTGTATATAAGGCATAATGTCGCATAATTCATTTCATATGATGCATATATGATATTATATACATAGCTCTGATGACTTGGGCCAGCAGGGCAGACATTGAAGTGCGTCCACGTGGAAGCAAATCGAGTAGTCCATAGTGGCAGGTGTTCATTTCTCGGCGCAGTTAATGGCCGTGCAGAAAAAACGTCATATAATCTGTTTGCTGTTAGAATAAAGTATTACTCCGATTCCGCAATGAGATGCGCCTCTAATTCGTACATTGTGTCACCACTGTTCCCGTAACGTTTGAAGCAACTGGCGTTCTAGCTTCATTCTCGAGCAAGTGTTTTCCCTAAGGGTCTGCGTGAGTGTGTACGAGTAAGGATGATACTGATAACACTGGATTCCAAGTTAAAGACTTGTTTAAAGACTGCTTCTCTTTATAATCACTTAAATCACGAAGTTACCGACCAAGGCAACCGGAGTTACCGTACGTGAAACACATATTACGTGTCAAAACGTAGGAAGTCGTGTAGCGTGTCTTATCAGAGACAAGTACTATAGAATTAAATTTAAATAATTCAAGTTGTGGTAGTAAATCATTGAAACAATTTGTAGCTTTCTTTTTCGTTTTAATTTCATGTTCAACTGCAGAAGCTGTTTATTATTTCAAATTACTCTCCTCAGAAATTAACACAAAAAATATATCACGTGTGCCAGATAACAGATTTGTTATTCAAATATAGCTGTTTATGAAATAGAGAAAATCCTTTATAAAACAAACTTGGAACAAACGCCTAACCGCATCTACTGCACCTCACAATAATACATGCAAGCTAGCTCTTGATGTTCCAGTGTTATAAGGAGAACCTACTTGTAAAAGGGCTTGAAATACCTGCACTTCTTACCCACAGCTCTTCAGAAATAAAATATGAGACTGATTAGAAGCAAAAAAGGGGTAAATTTCCGTTTACTTTGAACTGTGCTTTAAAATTTAATCTTCTAAAGTAAAAATCTTGGCTGCAGTTTTCTGGGTATTAAGGGAGATGCACCAATTTTGACATCATTGAACGAGGCGATCAAGAGAGTGCTGTAAGGTTCGTACAGCAGAATGTAGAACGGAGTGAGAGTAAAATAAAACCCACTGCTTCTGTTGATGAATAATGCCTCCCACGAATGCGCTTCTTCAAGTGAAGGAATATAAAGGTCACATGGGGCTAAATCCAGACTATAGGGAGGGTGAGGGATGCACTTCACGTTGCATCAACATTGGCAATATGCGGCCGCACATTATCGTGGTACAGCATCCAGCCTGCTTCACGGAAATGTGGTCTTTTGCGCCTGATATGTACTTACAATGTCTTCAGGACATCCCTGTAGTAGTATCCAGTTACTGATGTGTGTGCAGGTAAAACATGCTGGTACACCATTCCATGAATATCAGGGAATGAGATGACCATAACTTTCCCAGCAGAAGCAACCATTTTCTCTTTTTTTGGGTGTTGGTGATGAAGGAGATTTCCACACTGAGCTTTGCTCTTTGCTCTCAGGATCAAAGTGATGCAACCAAGTTTCATCAGCAGTGAGTACGTTCGAAAAGGGCTCCCGATCTTCCCCTAACATCATCTTTAACTGCGTGTTACCTCCATTGCAAAGGTAGGCGATACTGAATATGTCTGAACTTGCCTGGTTCTCAAAGGCGGGAACCAGGAGTACCAACAATGAAACTACTACGGCGTGTTTGTTTCACATTAAGCTAACAGAATATAATAGGATTGAGTTTTAGTGCGAAAAAATATGACCGTAGAAATTATGATCATTCTTTATTGAACAGCCCTCGTAGAGTGCAGAAGAATAGCCTACGTACAATTTATGTTCACAAGGATTCAATTCGAACCGAAATAGGTAACATAGCCGCGGATACTCCACGTAAAACTTCAGAGTATGGTGAGACGAGTGCAAACATGTATAGATAGATGCTGGTGGAGGACACTTCTAACCTTTTCTCTGAGTTGTATATAGTATATGTAATCACCCAGTTGTGTATTATATTCTATCAAATTTGCACGTGTGTCCTATTATTCGGTCAAAATTTATGGCCTATTGAAATGGTTCAGATTTATATGGATCACGCTGTAGTTTAATCTTTAATCCTTCAACACATAAAGAAAGAAACTAAGTGATGAATTTAAGAATAATGTTCATAAATATAATGCCACTATAAAGAGGGAGAAATTACTTTGTAATTGACACAGATACCTGACTGGTATATTTAGGAGGGTTGGTCAGTTACGTAAGCGATCAACGCTAATCTGCAGCTTTGTATTCTTGAAGATATTGGTCCACAATATACCATACCATCCATTGGCCAACTGAAAAAACCGTGTGTCACTCAAAGTAATTTCTCCCTCACTATGTCTTTTTTTAATATGTATACAATTTATTAGCAACATATGAGAGTGCTAGTGCTCTAGATGAACCTCACTTGGTACATTACCTTAAGAAGTAATCATTTACTTGTTTATAACTTCTTTGGATTCCAAAAAAGTTACACAAAAGCAAAGTAAATATGTTTAGATTTTGCACCGTTGTTTGTTGGATGCACTGCATAGTAATAAGTTCTAAGACATTTTATGAATTTAGTGTGATGTAAAATATTCACAAAATACAAGACACAAAGTTGGCGAACACACCTGAAGTGTAGTGGTGCATGTTACTTACGATCTTTCACATTCCATGCTTCCGTACCTTTCACAGAAGTTTCGCGTTTCCTTATTCCCAATTTCTCTTCATTATTCGTAAAGAAAGAAGGAAAGAAAGACTTACCATCTTAAGAGTACTGGCTTGAAATTCATATCTGGAGAGGAGAGTAAGTGCAATTTTCTGAAAAGGAAACCCCGTAGAAGCAAACAAAAGATATCAGCCTATCATCTGAAGTCATTACCACTTAAGAGTTGGCTTCCGTCCCAGTGGTGAAGTGGTTAAGCACCTCTGTGGAAATTCCCTCAATGAAAGAATTAAAGCTGGCAGTTTCATGGCTCAGAAAAAGAAAGGTAGGTAACAGCTGTTCATTGAAATAAATGGAATAGCATTCTGTTGTGATTTTATCTTTTATAATTTGAGTTAGGGAAGGATTTAATGCACATAGATTCACACAATTATTTAAATGCAATAATAATTAGACCAAAAGAAGCAGAATCAAAGATACCGATATATTTTTGTATCTTGACAGATGGAGAGCGATGCACAATGGTATCTGGACGAGTTCACTTCAGAACGGTTGCAACTGGAGAGGAGGACAGGTCAGTTGTGTATCAGTTGTGAGCAAGTAAACAAATGCAGGGCTACTCGGTAATACTACAGCTTGTTTCAACATGTGCGTGTCTCCTTGTTCCAAGAGAGCATTTAGAAATGACGCCTCCTAGCAGTATATTAGGAAATAAAGTGCTACATTTAAAAACACGAGAAGTAATAACCAATGTCTATAGATTTATAAAAAAGGAACACTGATCTGGGTCTGCTATAAAAATCTGGGAAAGGGTATCTAAGGCAACAGTTGTATTTGAAAGCAGTTTAGGAGAGTTAATAAGAAAAGTAAAAGCCAATGGTGTTAGTATGACAACGTCCTTTTCTATGCCCAGTAAACAAAGATGAAGAACATGCACAAAATCTAATTTGGATGTTTTAATTCAGAAATAGTTAGGCGAATCATTTTTAATATACAAAAAAAACGAAGACCAACTCTGAAGAAAGTGCTTATGAACCTTCAAAATTCTATTAACTCCCAAGGCAGTTTCTGAACATTAAGAAGAGGTCTTTTGAAGTTAGCATTTGTATGGGGAAAAATCTAAGCGTGACAGACAAATTTTAATCGAACATCGTACCATACGGGCAAAAAGGCTTACATTTTTAGGAAATATTCAGAGATATCGCAGTGAGGTTTATATAGTTTATATGGATAAAACTTATATCAATGCAGCACGTACTAGATCATATGCCTGGAGTGAAATTCGTTAGAGGGACTCTGCATCGATGTTGAAAGGCCGACAGTTGGTTACCACGCCTGCCGAAGGAGAACAGTATTGTTCCAACGCCTATGTACTATTTGAGATCCAACAAAAGCGTGGAGATTACTGCCATATTAAGAATTACAAGTTAGTTTGTAAGAGCTGCAAAACTGGCTTCGAGAGTGAGATTTGTTTTTAAACACGTTATGCACCCTTCTCGTAATCTTACGCGTGTGATTCATTGTGACGATAGGTGCACTACCCCCACCACAGTTGCTACTCATAGCTAGCGCGCATGATTTATGTCAAGA
This sequence comes from Mantis religiosa, assembly GCA_030765055.1. Taxonomy (NCBI): domain Eukaryota; kingdom Metazoa; phylum Arthropoda; class Insecta; order Mantodea; family Mantidae; genus Mantis; species Mantis religiosa. The sequence continues at coordinate 30,533,927 of CM060956.1, forward strand.
TATAATGATACAACTATACACTTCGACATTTAGAAGCTCTCGGTTTCAAATCCTCATGTCTGGACCGTCTAAATGCGCTGTCCTTCGTTTCATTATCGGAATGGATATTTAATACCGTCACAAGTTAAAATCATTGATAAAAACGAAAATACATGTAAGTAGCAAAGGTTCTGATATGTCATACATAACGGAAGTAGGTGCACCTTATTTCCATCTACATGTGTACAGGAAATGGACACGTGTGGAAGCAAGATGAGAGCTATCAGACCAACTTTTCAGCTATACATGGATTCACGAGCTATCTCCTAACTTCCGTTGTGATTTGACCATGTAGTTAAAGCTATATAAAATAAACTGATTAAAATAGCACTAATTAGTTAACTCTTAATTACAGCAGATGAGCAATGAGCAGATGCTGGCAGCGATGGCATAAATAAGATATTAAGCAGAATCATCTCGTCTTGCTTTAATTTTTGCTGCTACATATTGATCGTGAATACATTAAGGTAGCTACAACATAGGAATGAACATAAGGCGGGACTCAGGCGTGGCTGTTCTGTCGCTACCAGCCAATGCGGTGCGTGAAACGTTGTACAGTTACGACGCATACTGGCTCGCTTTGCTGAACCATGCGGCTAATTTCTTTGCGCACTCTAAAGATACTAATTAAAGAATTATTTTTTCCATGTTACATGGCTAATTTTTATGAGGATTACTGTCCAACCCCATGTTTGTAGCGCATATATTTTCGGGGATATGGAAAGGTAAGACGCCTGACTAAAAAGAAAAGAATCACTAACTGTCTGTGAACTGTCTGCACATGATACGTGATGAAGGAATAGACGCCGAGGATTTGAGCTACACTTTTTCAAACGTGCTTCTGCATTAATTAACAGTACGGATGAAACACAACCTATAAGGAACGAGTAACAGGTCACATGACTTCTAAAGTGTCCAATATTCGGCGAAAGGAAGTGAAAATTGGTGCAATGGCGACGTTTGATGTTTGCTAGGAAAAGCACTCTGTATTGACGAGTGAGAGGCGCAACACGTACTGAAAGTTCATCAAAGTCCGTATTCGCGAATGGACGGAGCAACACACATTAGGTGGTTATCGAACACTCTGTGTTAGCGAGTGAGAGAAACTGCACACATTTCAACATCAGTAAGATTTTACCAAACTCCATTGTTGTATAATCCTCCGGAAATATTCTAGTGTGCGAAGTAATGCTCTCGCGACGCCCAGAAACGACAACTCGTACACAGCTACCTACATCACTCGGCGTGTCCTAGTAATTTAAGAGTTCACTCGCGACTTGATACAAACTAGCCGTCATGTCGCGCGGACAGTAACGTACAACTCCTAAATCTCGCGCCTAACGTGCAAGTAACACCAACACAACAGTCGGGCCCAAATGACCTTGCTGTCGACGGGCCCTAAAACACCACACACTCACTCCCTCACCAACACAACAGTGACGAGTGGAATAGGCGACTTGTATACATAAACTTGTCATTCAACGGTCGTGGTGTGTTATATGTGATAATACCCATATACTGACTGGACGCACCCACTCCCTGAAACCCAAAAGAGAGAATCTATTCAAACCTAATCTGTGGAAAATTTTCTTCTGATAGTTCCTCAAAATAATTTCTCCTCATAGGCCGTACTCTATTACGAATGCCATTTTGACGGTCTTAAATATAACAAATCGACATCAACAGCTAAGTTCATGCTCCCCATCGTGACTATTTACAATTGTTAAAGACTTAACATCAGAAATTTGACTTATTAGTTTAACAAGTGATTTAACACTAGTGTTAACCTAACACTTGTTGGTAAAATTCAATTCTTGTTTTAACTATTGCTGAACTCCTGTTAAATCTTAACGTCTGTTGGTGAAATCGGGGCTTAGAGTGGTAGGAAACAAAATTTGATTTTCTATTTCGTTATTAACGGCTCATTCTAGTTCAATTAAGAGTTGCATTCCCTCACATTTTATATATTCTATGCATTTTGTCTCGAGTTTCAATGCAAAAGTTTCAAGAGCTGAGCATGAACAAAGGGGGAGCTGACATCGGTATATCACGTAATCGCAGCACGATCATGGAATTTAAAACAAGGGCTACAAATAACAAAAAAGCGAAATGTTTCTGAAACACTAAATCAGAGTTTTTGTCACCATGATCGGCAGTGTTTCCACATTTGTGGCGTTGTGGGGGGCCCAAACCCTCAGAGGCCACTACAAAACTAAAAACGCGTTACAGCAAAACAAAACACGACCACATGACAGATTACATTGTGGCACACTATGTTTTATGGAGGTAGGTGTATTAATTGGTTTGGCAGCACACTGTGTATGCATAATTAAACTGCCTGCTACGAACAAAAGACAAAATATATACAGCAATCCCATTGACATTTAAATTTATTTTATTTGAAATAAAATATCTATTCAGCTATGTTTTTGTTCGCTTGAGTTTAATCGCTTTTATGTCTGCCGCTCTATGATGACATTTTTAACTAAATGGTCGAAGCTAAAACAAAACAAAACACAACAAACTCAGTTTGCATTAGGCATAAACGGCTATATATATTTCATGCCCAATTACAGCCTGGATTTGTGATTTTCAAGCTTTGCCTACTATTTTCTCTAACATGTTATCCATAATTTCGATATCAAAAAGTCACTCAGTGTTTCAGGGCCCAGAGGAAAAGCAATTATGCGGTTACTGTGTATGTACTTGTGGACAAAAGAAACTCAAAACAAAAGGTCGGGTAAATATGAAATATGGCATTAAAGCTCCATAGTTTCAAAAAATGTCAGGTGAAGATTTTCAAACCATACTAAGCCACGTATTACTAAGAACATTCTTTTGTTTTACTCAGGTAAATAACACTAGGCAACAATGACAATATTTCGGGCTTAGAAATAGTGAATTTACATGTATTTCCATCTGATGAATTAAAAAATCACCATAAAAATGATAGATTAGCTCTTGTTTTGTAGATAACGTGACATTTCATTTTTAGGGTGAACATTTTAAATTTGGGGGAACTTTTTTGGGAATTGGCACACCTATCAAATAACAAAACACAATCATAGACAAATTTTGGAAATTAAGTGACGCAAAAGTTAAGGAAGGCATTTTTGTAGTACCATAAATAAGAGAACTTGTAAAGGATTCTGCACTTGACCAAGTTTTGCAGGGGAAAGAAAAGGAAGCTTGGAAAACTTTCAAGGGTTGTTAGGCCGCGCCATGGCTCAGTGGTTAGACCGCTTGGCTCTCACCAAGGCGGCCCCGGTTCGATCCCAGGTGACCGCAAAGTGAGATTTGTGGTGGACAACACGGCGCTGGGGCGGGTTTTCTCCGGGATCTCCGGTTTCCCTCGCCATCTTATTCCACCAGTGCTCCATCTTCATCTCATGTATCATCATCTGTGTTCGCCTGCGGTGCCGTATGTAGTAAAAGCGGGCGTTAAACACTACACATTTCAAGGGTTCTGTTCATGGATTTTTAGGCAAAAAAGAGATGACAACTACAAGCGTTTTGTGACAGTGCTCCTGCAAAAATACTGTAACCTTGGATGCAACATGTCCCTTAATATCCATTTTCTCCACTCCCAACTAGACTTTTTCCCTCCTAGTTGTAGAGCTGTTAGTGATGAACATGGGGAGAGATTCCATCAGCCATTTCTGTTATGGAACAAAGATATCAGGAGTGAAGCTTGCGGATTACTGTTGGCCTTGCGGAACTCCATCACAAGAGGCAAGCTAAAAGACGACGAAGTAAATAGGCCACCACATGATTCTCTTCAGACACAACTATTTGCGAAGTATTTTTCCAGCAATTTAGAACTCTTAGCATGTAATTATCAGTTTAAAAAATCAAATGCACTTTCATTGTTGTTAGCATGTATGTAATTAAAATGTGTCCTTTTCTCTCAATCCGTTAATATGTAATACTTCCACCTAGTGTATATCATAGAAACTAGAGCTAATAACTATTTTTCATTGTCATATTTGTTTTTCTCAACCCAAAATTAGTAGGTATTGCCTCATGAAGTGCTCCAAACATTCAAAAATTATTTTTTGCTGCCCAGTTTATTTTATATTGAAGTAGAACCTGGTTCAAATGTTTATATGAAATGAGATTGCTCTTCAATTTTCCAATAGCCATGAGGTCCTTTAAATTTACATGGAATTTGTACGTTTTTGGTATTGGGGATAAACTACAGGAGATAGATAAAGCTTACTACCAGAAAAGGTTAGATCCGCTTCTTTTTCAAGTACTTCTATTTCAGGGCTAGACATTTCAATTTGTTCGGGTTCCAATTTGATCTACCCATCTTTTTTCGGCCTTCTCTTTTTCCTTGTAGCTGGAGTTTATAGTTTATGGCTATTTTAGGTATTCTGCTATTATTCGTCCTTTGAACATGTTTTTCTCATTGATTTCTATTGTTAGCAATAATATGGTTCATTTCTTCTACTTTTAATTCTTCCCAATTTTGACTTCGTTTATTGTCTTCTTCTTTTTCAGTATACTCAGGTATTGTTCAGACAAAATTCGTCTTTTATTCTGTGTTCTAGTACCATTTATTATTGCCCATGTTTCTGATCCATATATGAGAATTGGTACTGCCATTAATTTATAACATTTTGCGTTGGAGTCTTTAAGGGCCTTATTTTTATGTTCTTTTACTATGCCTGTTATACAGTTAAATTTATTTATTTTTTCTATTACATCAGTTTCTCCCTGATAGAAGACATAACGCCCTAAATACTTGAGGTGTGATATCCGGTATATCATTTTATTATCTAAGACTATTTTTGATCTAACTGGGTCCATTCCTCTGAAAGATTTTGGATTTATTTGCTGATATTTTTATACCATATTCAACAGCAATTTCATTTAAACTGTGTAGCATTTTCTGCAGGTTATGTTCACTTTTGGTCATTAGTATATGATCACCTGCGTATAACATAATTTTCAATTTAACTCCTGGTACATTAATCCCTCCCTCAAATTTATTTGACCTAATTCTTGCTATTTCATCAATATACAGTTAAAGAGTGCGGTTGATAAGGAACAACCTGGTCTTACTTCATTATTTACTTTCACTGGTTCTCTTTCCCTTATTATTTTGTATCAGTATATGCATATACTTTTTATAACATCAGCTGCTTTTAGTGGTACGCCTCTACCTTGTAAAATCTGACACAGTACCGTTTGTGATACTTTGCCAAAAGATTTAAAAGAATAAGGGCTGCTCAGTAAAGAACGACCACATTAATTTTTGACAACGTACCTTTACTCATCCTCATAATTTTGATGGTCCATCTCAAAATAGTCTCCCCTGAATGCGATGTTCTTGTACCACGTTTCTGCCAGTCTTCAAAGCATGCTGGAAACCATTTTCTGAGAGATCCTTCAAAATCGCCTCCGCAGCTTTCACCACTACATCTGATGATGGATAATGCCTCCCAAGAAGGCGTTTCTTCAAGTTAGTAAATAGAAAAAAGTCATATTAGGCTAAATCCGGACTATAGGGAGGGTGAGGGATGCACTTCACATTGATTTTTGCAAGATATTCAGCAACAACATTGACAATATGCGGCCGCACATCCAGTCTGCTTCACGGAAATGTTATCTGTTGCGCCTGATATGGATTTGCAATGTTTTCAGTACATGCTAATAAACAATTCCATTAATATCAAAGAATGAGATGACCATAATTTTCCCAGCAACCACTTTTGCTTTTCTTTTGGGAATGAAGGAGATTTCCACACTGAGCTTTGCTGTTTGCTCTCAGAATCAAAATGATGTAGCCAAGTTTCATTAGCAGTGATTACGTTTGAAACAAACTCCGGATCTTCCTCTAACATCAACTTTAACTGCATGTTACTCCATTAGAGTGGTATGCGATACTGAACATGTCTGAACTTACCTGGTTCTCACAGGTGGGAACCAGGAGTACCAACAATGTAACTACTAAGGCGTGTTTGTTTCATATTAAGCTAACAGAATATAAGATTGAATTTTGAGTTCGAAAAATTATGACCGTAAAAAAATTATGATCTTTCTTAATTGAACAGCTCTTGTACGTCTCTAAATTGTGTTCTTCTTTTTCCATAATTTGCTTCAGAGTAACATCATTGTCAATAGTGCCTCTTCCTCTTCTAAAATCTGTTTGTTCCTCTAAGATTATTGTATCTGCTATTTTATTTAACCGTGCAGTTATTATTTTGGCGTATATTTTGCAGACAGTACATAATAATCTGTAATTTTCAGACCTTATTCTTTCAAGTTTCTTAAATATTGATATCACTTTAGCTAACTTCCATTCTTGGGGTATCTCTCTCTTTCCCAACATTTTTTATGCAGTAATACATTTTTTCATGCAATTTCTTAGAAGCAATTAAAAATTAAAGCTATCCATTTCACGCGTTCCTATTTCTGCATTTTAGAATGCTTTCAGTTAGTTCTTATCTAACTGGTCTACTTCCGTTCCATACTGTGACTTTCTGGGTTCGTAGAATTAAAAGTCCAATTTGCCGAAATTCTAAATGTATTTTATTTCCGTCGAAATACACCGTTCAATTGTCACGTAACAACATTACATCACATATACACACCACAATCTACCAAGGTCAATGACAGTAACAATTAGCTCTCGTTACACAGCATTTGTTCACAGCTGTTTACTCACAACTCTCTGCTGTTATCCGCCTACCTCTCCCGCGACTGTTTTACAATGTGCGCTCGCGTCTCACAATCTCTTAAACAGCTCATTAATAATTATAGATACTTCCGGAACAAAAAAGAAATCGAAACATTCAAGACGTCACCAGAATGTCCCATAAGCGCAACTTAATCTGGGCTGGTCAGTCCTTTTTCTCGCGCCTTGTTTACCTGCTTTTTGCAGGCTCTTTATTTCCACACTGACCGCCTATCAGTTCCTTTGTATGCGCAAGGAGCCTTATCGCGATCGGGTTCGCGACACTATAATTTGGCCATATCTAAATCTTGTTCCTCTATGCACCAGAGATTTTTATAATATTCATTTAATACGTCATATTTAATAATTGACATGTATGTTTTTGTCTTTTTCTCGTTGAATATAGATTTTTGATAAACTAATGAACTTTATCTTGTCGGCCATGTAGGTCATGTTTAAAATTAGCTACGTATTTCCCGTTTATATCTTTCAATTTATTCCCCTTGCGTGTTTAATTAATTCTATTAATTATTGTTTTGACCTGTCATTCAAATACTGTGTATGATTTTTTTTATTAATTTTGTACTTCACTGTTAATTATTGTTAATCTCTTTGACTGTCAACGTTTCTTCTAATCTGGAGTTTCAAATGCTGCTTTTTCTACAATGATTTTAAGGTCCTACATTCTTTTTCAATACTTTCTTTGTACTCATGTTATTTCATGTTGTTTATTGTCATTTTCGACTTAAATATCTTATAAATTCGTCTTCCAATAGATGTACTCTATAATATTCGTGTTTATTTGGCTTTTTTTCACTATCCATACCATATTGTGTGCAATTTAATTCTGCTATTAGCAGAAAATGATCCGTATGTGCCTCACATTTTCTGAAGATCCTTGTATCCATATTTTGTGGCGTTAAGGATTTTCTAGACAGTCGTTGATGGTATGCGGGCTTGTTTTACTATTTTTCTTACTTTTTGGAGTACTATCATTATCACATTTCTGACCTTTATCACTGTCATGGAAAGAATATTTGGTGGCGGGCTTTCAAATATGTTACCGTTGACTCAGTTTTCTGTAGTCTTCTTGAGTCTGCTTTTGTTTTTCTTGACCCAGAAAATTATTTTTCGTAGGTTTGCAAAGAGTTTATGTAGAAACAAATGGTAGTTTGAATACAACACACATTTATACTAATTTTCTGAGGTGACTATGATTATGAATTTTCAACGATGAGGAGTTAAAAGATTACTGTTTCACCTGTAAACCTCTTTAACTTTAGTTTCTTGTAATTCGCGCAACTAGCATCTACGTAGTGCTGATCAACCAACTCTACTGTTGGGTTGAATTTATGAAATTATCCCTCCTTGGTTCTCAGTTCTACGGGGCTGCATATGGAATGAGGGGAAGGGCGGAAGGAATCGGTTTTCTGTTGCATCGTAACAAAATAGTTGGTGTTTTGAAAGACGTGATACTCCAACCTTTTTCTTTTCATATTGGAATAATAATGATTTGATGATAACCCTATACGATTTTCCTTTAATACGCATTAAATAGATTTGAATAAAACAGCAGTTTTAAGTAACTTTGAACATGAAAACAATGTTTTCTAGGATATAATTCTTAATTGGAAAGGAGATTAAGGAATGTTTCTGTCACGTCGTTATCTAGAACGTAAACACAAATAATACAAATAATATAAATTTGAATTTATTCATGATAGAGGTAGTATTTTCCACTGCCGAAATATGCATTTGTTTTTTGTAATTTTTATGCCACATAAAATGGATATTGTCTTTTTATTCAACAGCAAAATATAATATTCTTCATACAAACTCTTGGTACAGATTATTTGTATATGTTTAATACTTTTATGTTATAGTAATCGTACAGTTAATTTTCTCTATTTTTTATTGAAAGTAAATAAGATGTAGACTCCTTACTCATCAGAAATACCCTTTTTCAGGCTAAATAATGAAGAAAGTTTACAAATTGAGTTGGGGTGTGCCTGGTTGTTTGATTTTTAAGAAAATCCTTACATCTATGGGTATATTTCTTTCTTTCAAAATTCCTTTGCCAATTTTGATTATGTTTAAATATTTGTGAGACAAATTAGCTCTACGACCTTTCTTGAAACTTTTAAGTCGCATATGCTTCTGTAGTAGAGGAACGTGCCTTTCGTTAAAATAAACAATTTATTTAATTGTTTGAGATATTGTTTTTATTGAGAGTGCAATCGTCATTCAACTGTTCGTCGCGATGTTTTGGAAAGAGTGTGGAAAATTCAGTGCCACTAAAGAAACACCTGACTATCGCTTCAGCCACATTAGTTCTTCTTACTTCTTCTAATTTCAAATACATTATTGAAATTATATATGAGAAAATTGTTAAAGACATATAAAAAGGAATGGTGGTACCTAAGAAGTAATATGAATATAAAATGCTAGATTTTTGCATGGTATTCTGCCTTAGAGTTACACAAAAATGTGAATTATGAGAGGTAATAGGCTCTTTAATCTACCTCATTTTATTTGAGCTCTAAAAGACATTTGAGGAGATTCAGGGCTCTTAGCATCTAAAAGACTTGAGGACAGTACTAGTACCGAAGAAGGAAGTAATAGAGTACAATGAGATTGCAATATAAGACTTGAAACAAGTGGTACAGTGAAACCGTAATAACACTGCAAAAGCACCAGGGATTTCCGTGGTCATCAGGAGGAGAATGTCGGTTCACAAAGAGCTCAGGAATTTAATAATATTACTCTGTGCCCCCTCGCTTTATGAGGCACGAGCATAATACTTGTTTCTGCTGCACGTGAGGAATGCCAACAATTTTATCTCGGTTAGGATTTTCATGCACTATATACCTGTTTCGCATTGTGCAGATATGATCAAATTTAGGATTTATCTCATATTCCCCTAGTGCGCAGTGATGGTGTGTCGCTATGCTTTCGATATTGCTATAGATGAACAATTCACATGTGACATAGGTGTACTGTTGCAGTTGTTGATGTACCCCAGCTCCAAAACTTATGATCAAATCTCCTGTCTAAAAATCAAATTTAAAGCTCATGTAAAAAGTATATTGTGTCACTCAAAATGGAGGTTTAATCGTAAACATGTTTCCAGCCCCTCTAAATACAAAATACGCAGGTTTAGCAAAAGTTATTTTCACTGTATATCAACAGAATCAGTGAAGATTGTGGTTTTTTTTACGATTCCACTTACAATGTTTCAATCTTATTCTGAGTACAAACTTCTGAGGTGCTTATATCACTGGGCAAAAAAAAAAAAAAAAAAAAAAAAAAAAAAAAAAAAAAAAAAAAAAAAAAAAAGGTTTTTTGTTTTAATGTTTCGAGCACTTCATGATGCAATTCCTACTAATTTTGGGTTGAGAAAAACAAATATGACAATGAAAAACTTTTATTAGCTCTAGTTACTATGATCTACACAAGGTGGAAGTACTAGATATTGACGGATTGAGAGAAAAGAATACATGCTGACAATGAAAGTGTATTTGATTTTTTAAACTGGTAATTACATGCTAAGAGTTCTAAATTTCTGGAAAAATACTTCGCAGATAGTGGTGTCTGAAGAGAATCATATGGTGGCCTATTGACTTCGTCGTCTTTCAGCTTGCCTCTTGTGATGGAGTTCCGCAGAATCCCTATACAAAGACCAACGGTAATCCGCAAGCATTACTTCATTCCAACGGCCCTGATATCTTTGTTCCATAACAGAAATATCCTGATGGAATCTCTCCCCATGTTCATCACTAACAGCTCCACAACTAGGAGCGAAATAGGCTAGGTGGGAGTGGAGAAAATAGATCTTGAGGAACATTTTTCATCCAAGGTTTCGGTATTTTTTGCAGGAGCACTGTCACTAAATGCTTGTAGTTGTCATCTCTTTTGTCTAAAAATTCATGAACAACACCCTTGAAGGATTCCCAAGCTTCCTTTTCTTTCCCCTCCAAAAGCTGGTCAAATGCAGGATCCTTTAAAAGTTCTCTTATTTTGGTCCGACAAAAATGCCTTCCTTAACTTTTGCATCACATAATTTCCAAAATTTCTCTCTGATTGTGTTTTATTATTTCACAGATGTGCCAAATTCCAAAAAATTCCCCCAAATTTAAAATCTTCACTCTAAAAATGGTGATTTTTATGGTGATTCTATAATTCAACAGATGGAAATACACGTAAATTTACTATTTTTAAACCCGAAACATTTTCACTGTCGCCCAGTGTTTTTGAAGGAATGAAAATGCTGTGAAATAACCGGTGAATACTACTAGTAGTATTAATACTAATTAATTAATTAACAATAGTAGTAATGCTACTAGTGCACTACTTGTAGTGCACTAATAAGGAAACATCAAAGAATACCAGAAAATATAAATATAGCAATTAAAAATAAAAATAATAATTTTCTGAATAATAATTGTAAATTGTGAGTATTACATGGGAAAAAATTACTGTACCTAATCAGGGGAGACGAACCACTTTCACAGCAGACAGATGACAAGGTAGTTTTGCGCTAGTTCTAACTGAGCTAACTGGGAACCTGTGAGATAAACATTCCGTCTAAGGTATAGTATTCGCTGGTTCCAGTGAACATCTGCAGACGTGCAAACGTCAGCTGTCTACGAATATACTACAAGTGATGTGATAACATCTATATTAGAACTGATTTCATCAAGTGCTTAACATCCATGTTAAATATGTGGGTAGAATATAACAGTAGGGTTATTTAACACTGAGTTTACATTTCTTTCTCCCTCTGCCAGATATCCCCCAATTCTATTCTATCTAGCTTTCTCTCTAGCCCCGACCACCAGCTGTCCTTACATGTTGAGTTCTTCTATAATTCTAAACATAACATTAATCTATCGTCATCCTTTTTATACAGCTGTACTAGTATTTTAAGCATATTTCTGTAGCTACCACAGTGAAAATTTTGTTACGTACACCGGCTTTCTCTACATAACTTTTAATAAACTACTTTTCTTTTAAATTTTACTTATTTTAATCGAGGAAAACCTGACTTTGATAATTTCATTGTATGTACAATGGAATAAGAGGCTGCAGTAGGTCAAAGTGACAGTCAACTATTCGATAGATGGTTGCTAAGCAATGAATTTGAAATTTCACTTTCCTTACACAGCAAGGGAAATACTGAGTGATCTCTTGTAAACAACATAAGTATTCAAACATTTAAGCAACATTTCCAGTAGGGGAGGGGATCCGTCCCCTTCAGCTGCTGTGCTGCGAGCGCTGCAGACACCTAGCACTCGTGGTAGCTTTGACGTTACTACAGGAACCTCGGGCCGAAGTGCCGATCCTTTCCCTTCGGGGTGTTGTTCGGATTGGACTGGACTCGAGGGGGCAGTGGTTCCCGATACTCGATACCCGTGGGAACCCCCGTCTCCGGACGGGGTTGAGGGAAGCCATATATTACCTCGTAGTGCTTGCATAGCTAGTAGAAGGTGTGCTAGATCACCAGGTGGCCTACCGAGGTTTTCGGTAGCCTTCCCCTTTGGGGTTGGCGCGCGTAAGTGGCGTATCCACTTCTTGAGTCCATCGGACCAGGTTGGGGTGGGGGGGGAGCTTGTTGGCTTCTAGGTCTTGCTCTATGGAAAGCCCCACGCAGCCTCCGGGCGCCCTTTTGGGTTAGCTCGGTAACTCCCTGGTCATCAGAGGGGGGGATCGATCTACACTCTGTGTGGATTGCCCTGGTAGATACTGTCGCCTTGAAATGAAATTTAAACAACATTAAAGTATAACTCGAGTTGGATAACAGTATAAAATGAACATTTTGCCATAAATTATGTGATTTAACCGAATCCACATTTTTGTTCGAAAAGATTTCGTCCATCTCTCATGCTTTACCAGCTTTACAAAAGTAATACAGAGCTTTAAAGACTATTTTAAAAATATTTAATACACATATTTCGTTTTTCATGTAAAAATAAATATTTGATATTTTAATCTAAAGTTACTGTAGCCACTTTTAGTAAATAAAGGCTAAGGAATAATGTTCCATGTTAAATACATTTTAGGATTGAGAGGTTTCTATAAAATCTTGATACAATATCCTAGATAGGTGCTGAGTATAAATGACACGGATTGTTTAACTACGTTATTCCAACAACTATTTTTTATAAATACAGGGGAATCTCAAAAATATATTTCTGGTGAAACCATGGTGCCGAAAATTAGCAGCAGCACGATACAGAAATAAAACTTTTATATTCATTAAGGGACTCTGGGGCTGAAAAATAGCCCAAAAGTCTCAAAAATTACAATAGATTTATAGGTACATACAAATGTTCCCCAAACCTTCCTTCATTGAATTATGGTAAGAGTTCTTTTTAAAGGTCTTGCGCAGGGTTTAAATTTTCAGGGCATGGGCATTTAAACGCTCCCTTTCTTTCTTATCCAGCATAATGGCTTTTTTATCAATGCTGATCGTTTTTCGTCAGCTTTTTCTCTAAAACTGCGTTCAAATCTTGCGGCACAGCCTAGTGCTGCTATCTAGAGACAGTTTGGTAAAATATTACTATGTATTCAATACAAAGTGTTTAATCAGAAACATTTAAACATAAATGTCATATAAAAAGTCATTAGCACTCCTTGAGTCTTTCAGCATCTAACAAAATACAAAATAGTTCGTAATATCTGTCATTAGTCTATGTTCTGTGCAATAAACTTAGCGAATACTTGCAGATTCATTCTTGTTTTGACTGCCTATGTTTGCTCCAATGTATAATGGGGACTTCCAAGAGATAAATGTGCTTTTGTTTACAGTTTGTTTTAAATAATGAAATAGGTGTATATGCAAGTTATTTGCTTTTCGTGTAGTGTAGTGTATTGCTAACTATATAAACAGCATAATGCATGCTATTTCATCATGTTGGCATAAACCGGTGAACAGAAATAAGGAAAAGAAGGAAGCTGTAAGAAAACTTGGTGCAGCTATATGGAAAAGCAAAAATTGGGAGCAGATTTCAATTTCATATGTACAGTTTGACATAGAGGAACATCTAATATTTCAACTTCACATTTGCAAATGGACATAGATGAACATGCTAATGCTATTCAAATTATATTGGTAAAAGCCAGAAGAACTTTGCAGGATTTCAAGAACTATGTGAAAACTATGTATAGTACATATTGTAAATAGTAATTTAAATAGCATACTATGCATTAGTGGAAATAATCAACAAATTTCGAATATCAGTGTATGTAGCAGTAGAGATGGCAGTGTAAATTATGTGCAGAAAAGTGTAAATAATTTTCAGAACATTGTAAATAGTGTGCTGGATAGTGTAATTACAATTTTTGAGCCATATGTTTTAGAAAAAAATTACTTTTCTCTGATTTACAGTTTGTAATACAATATCTGCTCCCACTGCTTTAGTTTTAGAGCTATGCTTCTGATTTTTTTACGTGTTTTATTGTGTAATTTACGTCCTCCAACGTTAAGTCATATCGGAAGATCGATGAAGTGATGCCCAAATGTCCATGGAGCTTAGAGTTACCCGACTTTCGTATTTTAGGATAAGGGAAAACCCTGGAATATACCTTATCTAGGTAACACTCACCCTGACCGTGATTTGACCTCGGGACCTCCAGAAAGTGAGCCAGAGGCATGGTATCACCACGCTACCGAGGCGGGCCTTTCTTTTAAGTATATGCTCCATATATAGGTCTACAATTTCAATCTCAGGCTATAAGATACAAGACTTGGTTTGGCTGTAATAAAATTTTAAATGCAAAAAAGTACTAAAAATTTAATTCAATGCACTACATAATTAAAAAGTAACTCAGCTAAAAGTAATGTATTGTTTTTCTACACAGAGACTGAAGTTATTTATACAGTTATTCCGCTAGCATGGTTATTGATGCACATGCATTAATTTTAATACTGCCATGCAATTTAATTGATATAAAAATAAAAAATTAATTCCTTCAAAACTAATCATAAGAGATTACTAAAAATGTGTGTGGTGTTTTCTAATACAAAACCCATTAGGCCTGCAAATTTTGAAGTTTGTAGGTATAGAAAAATGGAAAATAGAAATTTCCATCCCAGGGCCTCGAAAATATCAGAGAAATGACCTCGTTTATATAACTTTTAATTATTGTGAATACATTTTCACTATTATATGCCTTTAATTTAGAATATATTTATCCATTTTAATATTAAGTGTTTAAAGTAGAGAAGGATCTCGTGCTCTGGACACTTAAGGTAGCTCATAAATCCTTCAAATAATCTAGCATTTCACCTAGAGAAATTCTGAATTCCATTAAATGTGCCTTGCTGCTTTCGTTTTCTACCTGTAAAATTAATTGGGAAGATTATTTGTGAAATAATTGTAACAGAAAATCCCCCGCTTTTTCTTATTTGAATGACCTGGCGTTTCATTTCAGCTATTAGAAACCCACTGTAACATTCTTTTTTTCTCGAAGGGGGAAAGCTAAAATCTATTTTGAAATTCTAAAGGGTATTAATGCTTTCTATCTGTTGCATAAAGTTATTCTACAAATTAAAGCTAAATCTATCTTTTCAACTAGTTATATACATCTGCGTAACGAATAACGAAAATAAGATTTTGTTTTTTAATATTTATGCATGAAGTTGTGGGTACAAAACATCGGAACCGCTAATTGCATCTGACCCTGTTCGTTATATTCACAGAGCGTAAATTAACTACGCTGGGAAGATAATCTTCTTAGTGGTCAAAGCCAAAGTATTGCTGAACGGGTGAAGCAAATCTAAAATGGAATACATGTTTTAAAACTTTTAATAAATTCTATGAATTCATCAGTACCTACACGAGGATGAAACTTTTCACTTTCATATATATGTGTAAAATGTTATTCGTTGAGGGAGAATTTAGTTTTTGTAGTTAAATCCTTTGAGAGTTACGGGGAACTGAAAATATAAGTTTGTGACGAAACCTTCATACAGAACTTTTGGGTCAAATACGAGAGTTCCCCTGACTAATGCATTGTACAAAGGTATATATCTGACATGTTTTTACATATTCGATTCAAAGTTTCCACCATAATTCCTGGAACACAGGATAATCGAAACGCTTTTAAAATACGTAAAATAAGAAGCTATTAACAGTGAAGCAAATATATTCAAATATAATAATTTGTAACTTAAAATTTCAGTTATCTTATATGAAATTATGATAATTCTTATAAATTCTTCAGCTAGAAAAACAAAGCTATCGTCATAGTTACTAAACATTAGATGTTGATATGTTCTTGTTAGTATTACCAAAATCTGAAAATATCACAAATTTAAGGACAGTATCGCCCGCCTCAGTAGCGTAGATGGTAGCATGTCTGCCTCACATCCAAGAGGTCCCGAGTTCGAATCTCGGTCAGGGTGAGTTAACTGGATAAGGTTTTTCCCGAGGTTTTCCCTCATCCTTCAAGATGAATGTTGGGTAACTCTAAGTTCCATGGTCCCTGGACTCATTTGAGCATCATTTCACCCAATTCATTCAGCGTCTGATATGACTTTAACGTTGGAGGACGAAAGCTACAGAAGGAAAAAAAAAAAAAAAACATAATCAACTGCAGGTATTTCCAAATTCATTATGCGATGTTTGTTTTTAAAAATAAATGTCTTTTCCCAAATATCTTTTCCATCTATCAGACCATACAATAGTTTTAATAATTTAATTTCTGGATTCATTTCATGGTTACTGATCTGCTACAGCCGATTTATCAGTTTCTTTATACTTAATGTTATGAAAATGTTGTTTCGTTCTGGTTTCTAAATTACGTTTTGTCTTTCCAATATAAACTTTATCACAATCGAAACAGTTAAACTGATAAATACCAGATTTTGTATTATTAAGAATGTTATCTTTTTTCGAGAACTACAATAACTTTTAATACTATATTTATTTTGAGCAACTAAAGTTATATCAAACTCTTTAAAAAAAAATAAAATGTTTTTTAACCCAAGGATGGTAAGTACATTTTTTAAAATTATAATCGTCTTTTATGTTTTTAGGGGTAGAAATATCATTAACAGTTTTTTGATATTTGAATTTTTCAATTTTTTATTTATAAAGTTTTTATTAAAACCAACAATTAAAGCAGTATTAATAATATGTTTATATTCTTTATTAAATTCCTCTTTACTCAGGGGTATATTTATTAATCTATACATCAAACTATTGAAAATAGAAAAATTAATGACAAATAATAAATTAAATTAAGAATAAATTAAACTTCGGTATTTATAGCAAGTTTACTCGTATTGATAATTACATAAAAATAAGTTTTAACCCTTTTCACATAAATTTTCTGTTTTCAGTAGTTTGATTTATAAATCTATTTCAGTCAATAAAAGCTAATGTTAAAGCACTTGAGTGGGTTATAAATGCATTACGGAGCGGTCCAATTTACATAACTTGTCAGACCAAACACACCTCAGGTCAAAATACATGCCTTAGTAAAAGTATTATAATTACAATTTGCAAATGATGTTGCTGCGACTAAATTCTGTGCATTCCTATAATGGTATAGCTTCCTCTTATTAATGGATTAAAACAATTTTTGGACCCTATCGAAGTTATACTGTACAGTCATTAGCACTTAAATTTAAGTGGTCCAAATTACACGGTCTTCCCCTATCTATATTCGCATTACTTATCTCTCTTATTCTCTTATTAATTAAAATATATAAATGTCTCTATCTACAAATTCATCTTATTTATTTAATATAGCGCCACTGATGACGTCAAACAGACTCCCTTACTACTAACACCCAATTAATTTCAGTATCATAATTATTATAATGGCGATAATGTGATACGCATCTATGGACGTAAAATAAGACCTGAAGCTTTCCTCACAATTATAAAGACAAAACACTACCAAAACTCTTATCACTGAACAAAAGACTGTATTCAGTAAATTAAATGCCAGGTCAAGTTATAACACTTTGTGTTCATAGCATTTCTTAAAACAACCTGATGATGGGAGCGATTTACTCTCCAGAAACGTCGATTTCTGATCGTCTTTTCATTGGCTTGTTTCCGAGAAGATCTCGAACGTATAGATCTTTTCTAAAATGTGATTCAAATTCTCAAAACCTGTATTTCTTGGTTAAATTTTGATATAGAATATTTTGGAGTGAAATAGCACTTCCTCTAATTACTTTGGCCGCGCCGTAGCTGACTGGTTAGATCCCTTGACTCTCACCAAGAGATCTGTGCTGGACAACGCGGCGCTGGGGCGGGATTTCTCCGGGATCTTCCATTTCCCCACTATCTCATTCCACCGGCGCTCCATCTCGCATCATTAGTGTCACCGCCTGCGGTGCCGTAAGTAGTAAAAGCGGGCGTTAAGAACTATACATTTTATTTAAATTTCTAACTACTATAGGTAAGCAGCAGAGAAAATATAAAGTGGAAACTAAAGTAAGTTTTCCACCCCATTATTTGCCTGTAAGCTTGCAAATATATGTTGCACTAATGCAAATCATACAACCCTTCGCTTTAGTTAAGAAGGTTAAAATTCACTTTTTTTATTCTTACATTTTATTATAAAGTTAATTGCAGCAATTATTTATATCTAATTTAATAATTATATTAGTGGATGTTAAGTTTTTGCCACGCCACTTTTCGTAAGCTTTCAGAAAATTGATCATAACTTCTGTAATACTGAACAGATACAAGACGTGTGCGTAAAATAAGGTCTCCAATTTTATTTAATATATAAAACATGTTTATTGTCAATAAATGTTACCTTGATGGAAGTAGGAACTTACAGCTGTTTTTCAGCGTAATCACCATTGCGATCGATGAACTTTTGCATGCGCTGTGGCAGATTTTGTATACCCTTGTCATAGCACTCCCCCACCAAGTTACGCAGGTAGCGCTCAACCTCATCGTCGGTCTGAGGCCACACCGTGGCTCAGTGGTTAGACCACTTCGCTCTCACCAAGGCGGCCCGGGTTTGATCCCAGGCGACCGCAAAGTGAGATTTGTGGTGGACAACACGGCGCTGGGGCGGGTTTTCTCCAGGATCTCCGGTTTCCCCCGCCATCTCATTCCACCGGTGCTCCATCTTCATCTCATGTATCATCAGTGTCATCGCCTGCGGTGCCGTATGTAGTAAAAGCGGGCGTTAAACACTACACATTTCATTTCATCGTTGGTCTGGAAAAGTGTTCCACCCAGGTGTGACTTCAACTCAGGAAAAAGTTCGCGAACTGTCACACGCCGATCTTTAAGCATTTCTTGCTCCACTTTTGCAATTGTTTCGGCTGAAACCGAAAGCCGACCAGAACGCTGTTCGTCATGGACGTCTGTACGTCCGTCTTTGAACTCTCTGACCCACTTTCACACGTTTTTGACGTCCATACACTTTGGCCTATAGATTTCGCATAACTGACGATGAATTTCAGTGGGGTCGTGCCCTTGGTGGTAAAAACGGATCAGTGCATGCAACTCGCTCTTGGCGGCGGAAGTGATAGGAAGCTCCATCGCAAACGGCTGCCCAGCCAAGAATACTGGTTGCAACGGGTTCTTTGTTGTGGGGATTTTAAGGAGTGAAACCAAGCTACATGCAAGTGTTGCCGGATCTCACGTAATAAGGTTCTTCACTACTCCAGCGCCCTGGATTACTGACACGCCTCATATTTCTGAACTAAGCCTTATTAAAATATCAAATACGGTTTTTGCCGCTTAAAATTGTTTAAAATAACCAACGTTTCGACGATCTTGTCGTGGTCGAAACGTTGGTTATGTTAAACAATTTGACGTGGCTAAAACCGGATAGCTGGTACCACTGTAACTCCAATGATGCTAGTTTTTCTTTTGTCTTTGGCTCTGTATGTGAACAGTCATTTTTTTTCTGAATAATATTTTGTACTAGTTATTGGTGATTATATATTAGTAGGCCAAAAACATTTGGAAAGAGAAAGTTTACAGGCAATTGCTTTACTAAAAACAGAACAGTAAATATGGAAAATATAAACTAGACAATGAAACCACATGTAATATGATCCGATTCACACAATACATGTGCTAATCATGATAGTAGTTATATACAGAAATTGTTGGGCTGCGAGTCCTGAAAACAGATAAAATAGTTGAACTGGCAAAGAAGGCAAAAAAAAAAAAAAAAAAAAAAAAAATGAAGAGGAACTTAAAAAGAACAAGGGAGAATACAGAGGGTCAAGACTATGCAGCGGGAATGTTCTGACTCATGTGAGAAGTCAGTAATCAATATAAAAACTTTAAAGCTGTTTTTCTCAGTTTCACATTTTTTTTAAAGTTCCGGTACACTTTTTAAAAAGCTAACCAACACATTTTTGTGTGTATTAAGCAGACTCATAAGAATAATAAGAGGGGATTTTTCTCTGATATTCATAATGCTCGATTACAAAATATAAAATTGTCTGAAATTTCAGTGGGCTGAGACTATCTCCTTGTTTAACTCCTCTATTCATCAGAAATGGTACTGATTCTTGTCCATCTAATCGTATTATCCCTTTTGGTTCTTGATAAACTGATTGTATTGCTTAAATAAAATGCATAGGTACTTTTTTGTTCTTTAGAGCTCTCCAAAATTCTTCCCTAGGTATTGAGCCAAAAGCTGCTTTCAAATCTAAGAATCCTAAATAAATACCCTTTCCTCTATCTATAGCTTTCTCTATTATCATTCTCAATGAGAAAATTTGGTCTTGGGATTGTCTACCCAATGGGAAAGCAGCCTGTTCTTCTAAATCATGTTCTACTATTTTCCTCAATTTCTGTTCCAGGATTCTAGTGTACACTTTATATACAACCGGGGAGAGACATATAGGTCTATAGTTTAAGCAATCACTTTGGTTGCCTTTCTTACGTATTGGAACAATTACATTAAATTCCCAATCCCTTGGTATTTTTTTCCGTCCATATTTTCTGAAATAAACTTTTCAGTATTTTTATTAATTCTTTACCTCCATATTTAATCAGTTCTGGTGCTATTACATCCGTACCAGCTGCTTTACCCAGCTTGATATCTTGTATTGCCATTTGAACTTCAATTCTATGAATTTCCTTTTCTTCTTCCTCTCTTTCTTCCCCATAATTATTCATTATTCTTCTCCTTCTTATACCTGTATTCTCTGCATCTTCATTTATGTATGAATCTAGAGGGATATTCATTCTACTCCAATTCTATTATATGGAGCAGAGAGCTGGACTCAACTACTGAAACAAGAAAGCAATATAACAGGTATGGAAATGAGATATTTAAGACGAGCTGTGGGGAAGACAAGAAGAGCTATGATCAGAAATGTAACAATAAGGGAAGCGTTGGGTACACACTCCGTTAAAGAAATATTGGAAAAAAGACAACTTAAATGGTATGGACATGTACTCCGCATGTCAGAAGAAAGAAAACCCAAACAACATTTAGAAGCAAGACTAGAAGGTAAAAGAATTAGAGGAAGGCCACGCATGTTGTATCAGGAATTCATTGAGAAGTTGGGGAAGGATAGAGGGAAAACCATGACAGAAATTAAGAGAATGATAATGGACCGAGAAATGTGGAGGAAATGGGTAGAAGAGGTTTGTACTCCACGCTTAACAGCACAAAGGAGTTAGAGAAAGAAGAAGAAGAAATTTCAGTGCTTTTTTTTAAAAAAGTTAAAAAAATTATAACAAATCATCAGTACAACATTTAGAAGTAATAATATGTATTATTAAAGATAAAGGTTTTAAGAACATGCCTGAAAATTTTCATGTATACATCAATAACAATTTCTTAGTACTGCGTACCCAAAACTCGTGGAAATAGGATTGTGGAGATAAGCAATACATACCCACATTAAGCGTAAGGATACCGTAACACAGGCAAGAGGTTCTCAGATCTATTCCCGGCTTTACACCGGAAAGACAATAACGACCCAGAAGCCTGCGGCATTAATATCTCTGGACTGATTTTCATCTCTGTTAGTAATTTTCTACATGGCCTAAAGAACTGAACTCCCTGTATGTTCTTTTTGTTTTAAGATAACAGACCTGTGTGTATCTCTCCCTAACCACAACAATACTTTCTATAATAATCTTCCCTGTGGGTAAATTAAAAAAAACCTCCGATCTTTTCCTTTTATATCTGCAGACTTGAACAGACTGACAAATAATGAAGAATGTGTAATATTTGAAGTCTGATAATCCTTAGTTCATATGGCGGAACAACTACTTTATTATTAGAAGAGAAACTGAAAATATGTTATGGCTCATAGAAACTCGAATGTGTCCTTTTATCTCCGACCTACATTTTCCACTATTTGGTGCGTCATGACTGAAAACATCACATCTGAAGAGCGTACGCTGGCGACGTATTAAATAGAAACATGTGCAAATGTTTTGAGCGCGATGCAAACTAAAGATATTTTTAATAACCCATATAATGTGGGTCTATTAGACCCCAGGGAGCTCCCAAACATTTTAGGTAATAACAAATTCAAGTGCATATTTCGCTGATAGAGATGCACATTAAGATAAGCTTCATTTCGGTCATAATTTGGAGAGGCACTAGAAATAGGGGGGGGGGCGCAATGAATGTTGTGCGCAGTGCAGTAGAGGCAAGGGTTAAGCAGAACGCTTAGTCAGGGGAGTTACAGAGAGACGGGCCGTTAAAACTATTAGCAGCACAACACAAGTCACACCCACTCTACCAGCGGTGTATGGTAGACACTCCCCTTACGTGCTTGGGTGTGATGTATAGCGTAACCCAAAAACGAAAAGTCGGTAAAATAAAAAACGTAGTACCTAGATATGTATAGGGCCTTCCAAGGATGCGATACAAAAATTTTAAAAATGGCCCTAATGATTTCGCTTAGAAGTAAGCTATTTTCACGTCAAATTTAACGCTTATTTTGTATTCTCTACTAATGTGTCGTAAAGTTCCTTTAATAACATTTTTATTAATGGAAAACTCTAAACAGATGGACAAAATCGTATTTTAAATAGTTATTACATATTAGTGCTTCCAGAAATTGTTTATTGATACTTATAGGACATTTGCACGTTAAGTGTGTTAATTTGTTATAATTATGGAAGTTTTATTTTATTAGTCAAATGATAAGAAAACAAAAGTGTAAAAGCCACTAAGCATATTAACATAATGGGACAATCGTAAAAAAGTTATGTTGTTGTCAAACGCTAGGCTTTGACAATGAAGCCATTAGCTCTCTTGCTCTCTAATATTTCTGTGTAATAGGTCCAGCAGATAGGGCTTCACAGATTAAAATATGTTCTTCAGCCTTTTCCTCTTCTTTTTTGTCAAATGCTAGGCTTTGGCAATGAAACCATTAGCTCTCTTGCTCTCCAATATTTCTGTGTACTGGGTCCGGCAAGTAGGGCTTCACAGGTTAGAAGATGTTCTTCAGTCATTTCCTCTTCTTTGTTGTCAAATGCTAGGCTTTGGCAATGAAACCATTAGCTCTCTTGCTCTCCAATATTTCTGTGTACTGGGTCCGGCAAGTAGGGCTTCACAGGTTAGAAGATGTTCTTCAGTCATTTCCTCTTCTTTGTTGTCAAATGCTAGGCTTTGGCAATGAAGCCATTAGCTCTCTTGCTCTCCAATATTTCTGTGTACTGGGTCCGGCTAGTAGGGCTTCACAGGTTAGAAGATGTTCTTCAGTCATTTCCTCTTCTTTGTTGTCAAATGCTAGGCTTTGGCAATGAAGCCATTAGCTCTCTTGCTCTAAAATATTTCTGTGTAGTGGGTCCGGCACGTAGGGCTTCACAGGTTAAAAGATGTTCTTCAGTAATTTCCTATTCTTTGTTGTCAAATGCTAGGCTTTGGCAATGAAGCCATTAGCTCTCTTGCTCTCCAATATTTCTGTGTAGTAGGTCTGACAGGTAGGACTTCACAGGTTAGAAGATGTTCTTCAGTCATTTCCTCTTCTTTGTTGTCAAATGCTAGGCTTTGGCAATGAAGCCATTAGCTCTCTTGCTCTCCAATATTTCTGTGTAGTAGGTCTGACAGGTAGGACTTCACAGGTTAGAAGATGTTCTTCAGTCATTTCCTCTTCTTTGTTGTCAAATGCTAGGCTTTGGCAATGAAGCCATTAGCTCTCTTGCTCTCCAATATTTCTGTGTAGTAGGTCTGGCAGGTAGGACTTCACAGGTTAGAAGATGTTCTTCAGTAGTTTCCTCTTCTTTGTTGTCAAATGCTACGCTTTGGCAATGAAGCCATTAGCTCTCTTGCTCTCCAATATTTCTGTGTAGTGGGTCCGGCAGGTAGGACTCCACAGGTTAGAAGATGTTCTTCAGCATTTTCCTCTTCTTTGTTGTCAAATGCTAGGCTTTGGCAATGAAGCCATTAGCTCTCTTGCTCTCCAATACTTCTGTGTACTGGGTCCGGCTAGTAGGGCTTCACAGGTTAGAAGATGTTCTTCAGCCTTTTCCTCTTCTTTGATGTCAAATGCCAGGCTTTGGCAATGAAGCCATTAGCTCTCTTGCTCTCCAACATTTCTGTGTACTGGGTCCGGCAGGTAGGGCTTCGCAGGTTAGAAGATGTTCTTCAGTCATCTGCACTTCTTTGTTGTCAAATGCTAGGCTTTGGCAATGAAGCCATTAGCTCTCTTGCTCTCCAATATTTCTGTGTAGTGGGTCCGGCAGATAGGGCTTCACAGGTTAGAACATGTTCTTCAGTAATTTGTTCTTCTTTTTTGTCAAATGCTAGGCTTTGGCAATGAAGCCATTAGCTCCCTTGCTCTCCAATATTTCTTTGTAGTTGGTCCGGCAGGTTAAAAGATGTTCTTCAGTCATCTGCACTTCTTTGTTGTCAAATGCTAGGCTTTGGCAATGAAGCCATTAGCTCTCTTGCTCTCCAATATTTCTGTGTACTGGGTCCGGCTAGTAGGGCTTCACAGGTTAGAAGATGTTCTTCAGTCATTTCCTCTTCTTTGTTGTCAAATGCTAGGCTTTGGCAATGAAGCCATTAGCTCTCTTGCTCTAAAATATTTCTGTGTAGTGGGTCCGGCACGTAGGGCTTCACAGGTTAAAAGATGTTCTTCAGTAATTTCCTATTCTTTGTTGTCAAATGCTAGGCTTTGGCAATGAAGCCATTAGCTCTCTTGCTCTCCAATATTTCTGTGTAGTAGGTCTGACAGGTAGGACTTCACAGGTTAGAAGATGTTCTTCAGTCATTTCCTCTTCTTTGTTGTCAAATGCTAGGCTTTGGCAATGAAGCCATTAGCTCTCTTGCTCTCCAATATTTCTGTGTAGTAGGTCTGACAGGTAGGACTTCACAGGTTAGAAGATGTTCTTCAGTAATTTCCTCTTCTTTGTTGTCAAATGCTAGGCTTTGGCAATGAAGCCATTAGCTCTCTTGCTCTCCAATATTTCTGTGTAGTAGGTCTGGCAGGTAGGACTTCACAGGTTAGAAGATGTTCTTCAGTAGTTTCCTCTTCTTTGTTGTCAAATGCTACGCTTTGGCAATGAAGCCATTAGCTCTCTTGCTCTCCAATATTTCTGTGTAGTGGGTCCGGCAGGTAGGACTCCACAGGTTAGAAGATGTTCTTCAGCATTTTCCTCTTCTTTGTTGTCAAATGCTAGGCTTTGGCAATGAAGCCATTAGCTCTCTTGCTCTCCAATACTTCTGTGTACTGGGTCCGGCTAGTAGGGCTTCACAGGTTAGAAGATGTTCTTCAGCCTTTTCCTCTTCTTTGATGTCAAATGCCAGGCTTTGGCAATGAAGCCATTAGCTCTCTTGCTCTCCAACATTTCTGTGTACTGGGTCCGGCAGGTAGGGCTTCGCAGGTTAGAAGATGTTCTTCAGTCATCTGCACTTCTTTGTTGTCAAATGCTAGGCTTTGGCAATGAAGCCATTAGCTCTCTTGCTCTCCAATATTTCTGTGTAGTGGGTCCGGCAGATAGGGCTTCACAGGTTAGAACATGTTCTTCAGTAATTTGTTCTTCTTTTTTGTCAAATGCTAGGCTTTGGCAATGAAGCCATTAGCTCCCTTGCTCTCCAATATTTCTTTGTAGTTGGTCCGGCAGGTTAAAAGATGTTCTTCAGTCATCTGCACTTCTTTGTTGTCAAATGCTAGGCTTTGGCAATGAAGCCATTAGCTCTCTTGCTCTCCAATATTTCTGTGTACTGGGTCCGGCTAGTAGGGCTTCACAGGTTAGAAGATGTTCTTCAGTCATTTCCTCTTCTTTGTTGTCAAATGCTAGGCTTTGGCAATGAAGCCATTAGCTCTCTTGCTCTAAAATATTTCTGTGTAGTGGGTCCGGCACGTAGGGCTTCACAGGTTAAAAGATGTTCTTCAGTAATTTCCTATTCTTTGTTGTCAAATGCTAGGCTTTGGCAATGAAGCCATTAGCTCTCTTGCTCTCCAATATTTCTGTGTAGTAGGTCTGACAGGTAGGACTTCACAGGTTAGAAGATGTTCTTCAGTCATTTCCTCTTCTTTGTTGTCAAATGCTAGGCTTTGGCAATGAAGCCATTAGCTCTCTTGCTCTCCAATATTTCTGTGTAGTAGGTCTGACAGGTAGGACTTCACAGGTTAGAAGATGTTCTTCAGTAATTTCCTCTTCTTTGTTGTCAAATGCTAGGCTTTGGCAATGAAGCCATTAGCTCTCTTGCTCTCCAATATTTCTGTGTAGTAGGTCTGGCAGGTAGGACTTCACAGGTTAGAAGATGTTCTTCAGTAGTTTCCTCTTCTTTGTTGTCAAATGCTACGCTTTGGCAATGAAGCCATTAGCTCTCTTGCTCTCCAATATTTCTGTGTAGTGGGTCCGGCAGGTAGGACTCCACAGGTTAGAAGATGTTCTTCAGCATTTTCCTCTTCTTTGTTGTCAAATGCTAGGCTTTGGCAATGAAGCCATTAGCTCTCTTGCTCTCCAATACTTCTGTGTACTGGGTCCGGCTAGTAGGGCTTCACAGGTTAGAAGATGTTCTTCAGCCTTTTCCTCTTCTTTGTTGTCAAATGCCAGGCTTTGACAATGAAGCCATTAGCTCTCTTGCTCTCCAACATTTCTGTGTACTGGGTCCGGCAGGTAGGGCTTCGCAGGTTAGAAGATGTTCTTCAGTCATCTGCACTTCTTTGTTGTCAAATGCTAGGCTTTGGCAATGAAGCCATTAGCTCTCTTGCTCTCCAATATTTCTGTGTAGTGGGTCCGGCAGATAGGGCTTCACAGGTTAGAACATGTTCTTCAGTAATTTGTTCTTCTTTTTTGTCAAATGCTAGGCTTTGGCAATGAAGCCATTAGCTCCCTTGCTCTCCAATATTTCTTTGTAGTTGGTCCGGCAGGTTAAAAGATGTTCTTCAGTCATCTGCACTTCTTTGTTGTCAAATGCTAGGCTTTGGCAATGAAGCCATTAGCTCTCTTGCTCTCCAATACTTCTGTGTACTGGGTCCGGCTAGTAGGGCTTCACAGGTTAGAAGATGTTCTTCAGCCTTTTCCTCTTCTTTGATGTCAAATGCCAGGCTTTGGCAATGAAGCCATTAGCTCTCTTGCTCTCCAACATTTCTGTGTACTGGGTCCGGCAGGTAGGGCTTCGCAGGTTAGAAGATGTTCTTCAGTCATCTGCACTTCTTTGTTGTCAAATGCTAGGCTTTGGCAATGAAGCCATTAGCTCTCTTGCTCTCCAATATTTCTGTGTAGTGGGTCCGGCAGATAGGGCTTCACAGGTTAGAACATGTTCTTCAGTAATTTGTTCTTCTTTTTTGTCAAATGCTAGGCTTTGGCAATGAAGCCATTAGCTCCCTTGCTCTCCAATATTTCTTTGTAGTTGGTCCGGCAGGTTAAAAGATGTTCTTCAGTCATCTGCACTTCTTTGTTGTCAAATGCTAGGCTTTGGCAATGAAGCCATTAGCTCTCTTGCTCTCCAATATTTCTGTGTACTGGGTCCGGCTAGTAGGGCTTCACAGGTTAGAAGATGTTCTTCAGTCATTTCCTCTTCTTTGTTGTCAAATGCTAGGCTTTGGCAATGAAGCCATTAGCTCTCTTGCTCTAAAATATTTCTGTGTAGTGGGTCCGGCACGTAGGGCTTCACAGGTTAAAAGATGTTCTTCAGTAATTTCCTATTCTTTGTTGTCAAATGCTAGGCTTTGGCAATGAAGCCATTAGCTCTCTTGCTCTCCAATATTTCTGTGTAGTAGGTCTGACAGGTAGGACTTCACAGGTTAGAAGATGTTCTTCAGTCATTTCCTCTTCTTTGTTGTCAAATGCTAGGCTTTGGCAATGAAGCCATTAGCTCTCTTGCTCTCCAATATTTCTGTGTAGTAGGTCTGACAGGTAGGACTTCACAGGTTAGAAGATGTTCTTCAGTAATTTCCTCTTCTTTGTTGTCAAATGCTAGGCTTTGGCAATGAAGCCATTAGCTCTCTTGCTCTCCAATATTTCTGTGTAGTAGGTCTGGCAGGTAGGACTTCACAGGTTAGAAGATGTTCTTCAGTAGTTTCCTCTTCTTTGTTGTCAAATGCTACGCTTTGGCAATGAAGCCATTAGCTCTCTTGCTCTCCAATATTTCTGTGTAGTGGGTCCGGCAGGTAGGACTCCACAGGTTAGAAGATGTTCTTCAGCATTTTCCTCTTCTTTGTTGTCAAATGCTAGGCTTTGGCAATGAAGCCATTAGCTCTCTTGCTCTCCAATACTTCTGTGTACTGGGTCCGGCTAGTAGGGCTTCACAGGTTAGAAGATGTTCTTCAGCCTTTTCCTCTTCTTTGTTGTCAAATGCCAGGCTTTGGCAATGAAGCCATTAGCTCTCTTGCTCTCCAACATTTCTGTGTACTGGGTCCGGCAGGTAGGGCTTCGCAGGTTAGAAGATGTTCTTCAGTCATCTGCACTTCTTTGTTGTCAAATGCTAGGCTTTGGCAATGAAGCCATTAGCTCTCTTGCTCTCCAATATTTCTGTGTAGTGGGTCCGGCAGATAGGGCTTCACAGGTTAGAACATGTTCTTCAGTAATTTGTTCTTCTTTTTTGTCAAATGCTAGGCTTTGGCAATGAAGCCATTAGCTCCCTTGCTCTCCAATATTTCTTTGTAGTTGGTCCGGCAGGTTAAAAGATGTTCTTCAGTCATCTGCACTTCTTTTTTGTCAAATGCTAGGCTTTGGCAATGAAGCCATTAGCTCTCTTGCTCTCCAATATTTTTGTGTGGTGGATCCGGCAGGTAGGGCTTCACAGGTTATAAGCTGTTCTTCAGTCTTTCCTCTTCTTTGTTTTCAAATGCTAGGCTTTGGCAATGAAGCCATTAGCTCTCCTGCTCTCCAATATTTCTGTGTAGTGGATCCGGCAGGTAGGGCTTCACAGGTTAGATGATGTTCAGTCATTTCCTCTTCTTTGTTGCACAGAGGACAATTTGGACTTGTATAAATTCCTATTCTGTGTAAGTGTTTGGCCAAATAATCATGTTCCGTAAGTAATCTAAAATTTGCTACTGCAGCTTTACGTGGGATTTCTGGAACAATCTCTGGATTTTTAATTAAAATGTTCTATTTTTTTATCTTTGGCGTTGTTAGATATTGATTGGTTTTGTTTGTTTTTGTTTGTTTTTAATTAATCTTTGTATGGATGTAATTTTTACTTTTGTCCTGAAGAAAAAGTTTTATTTGCAATGGTGATAAGTGATTTCCGAAGCAAGTGGAAAATAGGTGATAGACTTTAACAAGAGAAGGTTACTCTTTCCAAAACGGGGTTATGAAGATTGCAATATTTTACAAGTTGTCTGCACTTGAAGGCAATTATTTAACCCAAACATAAATTCAATAGAGAAACACTTGTTTATAGTGTAGCATTATATTTTTGCGTACACCGAACACAGCTTTAATTTTTTATTGTGATTTTGGATATATTAAGAGAGTCATATAAAGAGAGAGAGGGGGGGAGGGGTACCGTCTCCGTTAGTTAACAGTAAAAGATACACAAGAACGCTTGTTGATAATAGTCAAGTGCCGCATAAATAATGAGATTTGAGAGACGTTTTGAAGACCCCTTCACAAACCAAGGGTCTGGTGGGAATTAGTCAACAAATCCATCTACCGTTGTCCTCGCCATGATCGAAGGCCTGAGCAACTAATGAACTAGACGTAGAAGTTAGACGTGTGTTCTAATTTGCTGGAAGGCAAGAGCTGACGGGAAATAATCGCTCGACAGTCATTGCGAAGGCAATGAATTCATAGGAAGAGCATTCCAACCTCAAACTATGTTACTTTAAGTTTCAAGGTACGACATTAATAAGGCTTAGACTTACGCAAGTTGTAACTATTTTTTCACTCTTATTTTCGCTGCTCAGCTATGCGACGGTTCTTTTACACAATATCTTTGTGGTATCGTATGTGGCCTTTTAGCAAGGAAAGTATCTGGACTCAAAGAAACCTATTTTATTGAAAGTTTGTTCCTGAAAACTCTGGAAGCATGCTCTAGATATCACTGGAGATGCCATTATAGTTGTCATGCTTAAAGCAGATATCTTATCTATAAATGTAAATGGAATTTTTCAATAAAATGTTCACAGCAGTATTAATGACTGCAAAAGGCATATATATGTATTTATTAACTGCAATTGGGCACTACCCGGTGGCAGAGTTAAGAATACAGATCAAATTACAATTACTAGATTTACAACAATAACACAGTAAACAATACAAACATGATATTATTTTACTTTAGTCACTTAAAGCATATCTAATTACTTCTCTATTTACATATTATATACTAGGCATTATAATTCAAAAGTTAAACTATAAACCATCTAGATTTTTTTCTAAATTTCTTCAGCGACAGGGGACAGCCCTGAAAGACTGCTACAGGCAATTCATTCCATTCTTCAATGGTTCTATTAACAAAAGAAAATTTTCCTACGTCGGTTCTGTATCTTCTACCCTTAATTTTATACCTATGATCGTTTCGTCTATAATAATCCGGATTATCTAACCTTACACTAACGTCCACCCATGCCTTTACACCAGCATTAGCTTTGAATAATGCTACCAACCTATGTTTTTTACGCCTAATTCTTAATTCCTCCCATTTAGTCTCATCTCCTATTATAGGCCCAAAATACTTGCCTCTTTTTATGAATTTTATTGCCCTCTTCTGTATTTTTTCTAACGGATCGATTTGGTTAGCTCTATACGGGTCCCAGCATGCTACTGCATATTCCATAACCGGCCGCACTAAGGCCTTGTAGGCAATTTCCCTGGACCTAGCGCTCCCCTTTTTCAATAGTTAACAATAATTTTGCCCTTAGTTCTACTAAAAACAATGTACTTACTTTTCTTGGCATTAATTGACATTTTGTAAGCCGCAGCCCAATTACAGATTTCATTTAAATCATCCTGGAGAGCGGTTTCATGCACTGTATTCCGAATTTTATTATAAATGATACAATCGTCTGCAAACAACCTTATCTGGCAGTTAATATTAACAGCAATGTCACTAACAAAAATGAGAAACAGTAAAGGCCATATTACTGAGCCTTGCGGCACACCCGAACTTACAGTTCCACTATCGGACAGCTCTTTACCTACTTTAACTTTTTGCGTTCTCCCTTTCAAAAAATGTTTAACCCATAATACTACGCGTTTGTCAATTCCTGTATTAGCTAGCTTACAAATAAGTAAAGTATGTGGCACTACATCAAAAGCTTTAGAAAAGTCAATTACCACTGCATCAGTTCCCCCTGCATCTACCTCATCTGCCAAATCTTGAAATAATGAAGTAATTTGACTTTTGCACGAATACCCAGGTCTAAATCCATGTTGCGCTTCATTAAACCACTTTTTATTTTCTAACTCCTCTCGTATATATAATATTGAAGAAAGGCAAGTTGATCACTTGTCATATTTGCACATTCTATAATATCAGTGTTGAATGCCACGTCTATTACATTTTTGAAGTTTTCCTATGATTCAAGAATATGGTAGCCAGAGTTCTGCCACGCGTAACGAAGCATTGGTCTATATACTCAAACAGATAACGGAGCCTGCTCCACTGTTTACGTTTTGCAATGAAGCGTTTTCTGTCCGACACGTGCTGCTAGAGTGTTTTTCCCTAGCGCACTTTAGGACGTCTCTGCAGCTACCGGCCAGCTTTGCAGAAATGCTAGCAAATGACAACACAGTAGTGGAGAAGGTATTTACATTATTTTCTAGGTTAGACTTTAGGATTTAATGAAGAGAATTTTTGGCAGTTTAGATTTATATTTCTAATTGTTTTTGTAGTTTGCTATGTGCATGTATTTTTTGAAAGTTTATTTACACTTTTATACACTTTTAGAAACATTTATATTTGGCTTTTGCCATGACTAATATTTTAATGGGCGCTGATAACCTCTGCAGTTGAGCGCCTTTATACACATCATCATCATCATCATCATCATCATCATCATCATCATCATCATCATCATCATCATCATCATCATCATCATCATCATCATCATCATCATCATCATCATCATCATCATCATCATCATCATCATCATCATCATTATCATCATCATCGTCATCATCATCCCACATTTAACTGATTGTAAATGACGAAATTAAAGTTATGATAAAGAATATGTCATGCAGTCTTGGCTGCATATTACTGGAATGTAGCTTATGTATGTTATTCTCTTGGCATATAATTTATATTGCCTACACATCCAGAGGTTGTTAATACACTCCTGGAAATTGAAATGAGAACACCGTGAATTCACTGTCCCAGGAAGGGGAAACTTTATTGGCACATTCCTGGAGTCAGATACATCACATGATCACACCGATAGAACCATAGGCACACAGACACAGGCAACAGAGCATGCACAATGTCGCCACTAGTACCGTGTATATCCACCTTTCGCAGCAATGCAGGCTGCTATTCTCCCATGGAGACGATCGTAGAGATGCTGGATGTAGTCCTGTGGAACGGCTTGTCATGCCATTTCCAGCTGGCGCCTCAGTTGGGCCAGCGTTCGTGCTGGACGTGCAGACCGCGTGAGACGACGTTTCATCCAGTCCCCAACATGCTCAATGGGGGACAGATCCGGAGATCTTGCTGTCCAGGGTAGTTGACTTACACCTTCTAGAGCAGGTTGGGTGGCACGGGATACATGCGGACGTGCATTGTCCTGTTGGAACAGCAAGTTCCCTTGCTGGTCTAGGAATGGTAGAACGATGGGTTCGATGACGGTTTGAATGGACCGTGAACTATTCAGTGTCCCCTCGACGATCACCAGAGGTGTATGGCCAGTGTAGGAGATCGCTTCCCAAACCATGATACCGGGTGTTGGCTCTGTGTGCCTCGGTCGTATGCCATCCTATTTGTGGCGCTCACCTGCACGGCGCCAAACACGCATACGACCATCATTGGCACCAAAGCTGAAGCGACTCTCATCGCTGAAGACGGCATGTCTCCATTCGTCCCTCCATTCACGCCTGTTACGACACTACTGGAGGCGGGCTCCACGATGTTTGGGCGTGAGCGGAAGACGGCCTAAAGGTGCGCGGGACCATAGCCCAGCTTCATGGAGACGGTTGCGAATGGTCCTCGCCGATACCGTAGGAGCAACAGTGTCCCTAATTTGCTGGGAAGTGGCGGTGCGGTGTCCTACGGCACTGCGTAGGATCCAACGGTCTTGGCGTGCATCCGTGCGTCGCTGCGGTCCGGTCCCATCCCATGTTGACCGCTGGTGACAACATCGATGTACTGTGGAGACCTCACGCCGCACGTGTTGAGGAATTCGGCGGTACGTCCACCCGGCCTCCCGCATGCCCACTATACGCCCTCGCTCAAAGTCCGTCAACTGCACATACGGTTCACATCCACGCTGTCACGGCATGCTATCAGTGTTAAAGACTGCGATGGATCTCCGTATCCCACGGCAAACTGCCTGACACTGACGGAGGCGGTGCCCAAACGCTGCGCAGCTAGCGCCATTCGACGGCCAACACTGCGATTCCTGGTGTGGCCGCTGTGCCGTGCGTGTGATCATTGCTTGTACAGCTCTCTCGCAGAGTACGGAGCAAGTATGGTGGGTCTGACACACCGGCGCCAATGTGTTCTTATTTCCATTTTCAGGAGTGTATTTTGTAGCTTTTTGGCGCAATAATTGTTTTATCTACGTCCTCTATCGTTAAGTCATATCGGACGATGAAAGGAATGGGTGCAATGATGCTCAAATGAGTCGAGGGTCCATAGAGCTTAGTTACCCGACATTCCCTTTTAGAATAAGGGAAAAACCCGGAAAATACTTCATCTAGGTAACTCACCCTGACCGAGATTCATACACGGGACCTCTTGAGGGCGAGGCAGACACGCCACTATGTACACTACCGAGGCGGGCGGAATAATTTAATCTACATATTTCTGCCAAATGGTACCAGTAGTACTTGATCATTCTTACGAACAGACCAGGAGTCACAAAGTACATCATAATTTTTTTACGGTCATAATTTTTCGCACTAAAATTCAATCTTATTATATTCTGTTAGCTTAATATGAAACAAACACGCCGTAGTAGTTTCATTGTTCGTAATTCTGGTTCCCGCCTGTGAGAACCAGGCAAGTTCAGAGATGTTTAGTATCGCCTACCGCTGCAATGGAGGTAACATGCAGTTAAAGTTGATGTTAGAGGAAGATCCGGAGTTTCTTTCAAACGTAATCACTGCTATGAAACTTGGCCACATCATTTTGATCCTGAGAGCAAAAAGCAAAGCTCAGTGTGGAAACATCCTTCATCACCAACCCCCAAAAAGCAAAAGTGGTTGCTTGTGCTGGGAAAGTTATGGTGATCTTATTCTTTGATATTCATGGAATGGTTTATCCGCATGTTGTACCTCACGCACATCAGTAACTGGACAATACTATAGGGATGTCCTGAAAACATTACAAGTCCATATCAGGGGCGAAAGAACACATTTCCATGAAGCAGGCTGGATGCTGCACTACGATAATGTGCGATCGCATATTGACAATGTTGTTGAATATCTTGCAAAAATCAACTTGAAGTGCACCCCTCACCCTCCCTTTGGTCCGGATTTAGCCTCGTGTGACATTTTCTATTGCCTAACTTGAAGAAACGTCTTCGTGTGAGGCATTATACATCATCAGAAGCAGTGGTGAAGGCTGTGGAGGCGATTTTGAAGCATCTCTCAAAAATGTTTCCAGCATGTCTTTGAAGACTGATAGAAACGCTGGGACAAGTGCATTGCATTCAGGGGAGACTATTTTGAGAAGGACCATCAAAATTATGCGGATGAGTAGAGATACATTGTCCAAAAAGGTTGTGATCGTTGTTTATTAAACAGCTGTCGAACTAATGACTTTGTCCACAAATTTTGAATCAAAACTGACAAAAACTAGTTTTCAGATGTTTCGTCATTTTCCACTCACATTTGCATCGACGAAGACATTTAGAGGGCACCGGTTTTCCGTTTCCCTTGGCAAGCAGGGTCCAAACTTTCCACTAGCAATGAGGTATGGCAAACGCAGAGGTCTCTAATGGAGGATTGCAGGGTTTTGCAGATAAGCTAGTATCTCTATTCGAATAAGGAACACTTAAGTTATCTCTCACACGATTTTGGTGTATTGTATGTATTTGTTCGAGCCCAAGTACTTTCCTTGTAGGTGTCACCAGTAACATAGGAGCTTGCCTTTTACTTAGGTCTCCCTGGATAAGTGACCAAGCAGCTGTATCTTTCCTTCTACAGGTACCGGGCTGCCGCCCAGGCTTCCTGCTTTACAGTAAGAGCTGCCATCTCTTTTCACGCTTATCATTATTTTACACTAAAATTTCAATTTTGGGTGAAATAAATCAAGTTTTATTTGTTGAAGCTCTAAGTTCTATTGTTTTCTGCCTCCTATTCTATATTGTGCTATGTAAACTTTTGCTCAGAGCTTGAGATTGTTTTCGTGCCCTAAATCTACGACTTTATACTATACTTTACTATACTGTATACTTCCCGTAGGGCAGGGGATCCGTCCCCTTCAGCTGCCATGGTGCGGGCGCTGCGGACCCTAGCACTTGTGGTACCTCTGACGTTACTAGAGGAACCTCGGGTCAAACATTCGAGCCCCTCCCTCTGGAAGCTGTTCGGATTGGGTTGGTCTTGAGGGGGCAGTGGTTCCCGATAACCGTGGGTGATCGGGTACGTCTCCGGAAGAGGTTGAGGGAAGCCATTAATATTCCCGGGTATTAGCCTGCAGAGCTAGTAGAAGGCGTGCTAGATCACCAGGCGGCCCCACCGAGGTCATATCGGTAGCCTTCACCTTTTGGTTTTGGCGCGCGTAATGGCGTATCCACTTCCATCCCGTCTTGTATCCTTCGACCAGATGGGGGGCTTGTTAGTAAGCCAGATCGTGCCCTATGGAAAGCCCCACGGAGGACGTCGGGCCCCCTTTGGGACAACTCGGATCCTCCCTGGTTGAAAGAGGCCCGGGACTTGGTCCTACGGGTCCAGGACTAATGGGAGCAGAACCTCTGGACTCAACAACTATACTGTATACTATAGGTACTATACCTTACTTCTCTTTCTGCCTATTGAAGCTACCGTTCAAATGTAGGTGAACCTCATCAGAGTACCTTGTGTTAAGAATCACGGCATCATTATCTGCAAGAGCTGAAGTTGCCAACTGTAATCGCCGTACCTTGACATGTTCCGTCAGTCTGTGCAACACTGTCATTTAGTAGGGGAATAATTTCACGTCAGCATGAAGTATTCTTTGAAGTGAACAGCGTGAGATGCCTATTTCGGCCGAAACTCCTCTCATGGATTTCCTGGGACTTCGTGTCAAAGCCACTCTCGCGGCCTCGATATTCCCTGGAGTACGAATTCTGTTGACACGAGGTCGCTTTTGCTCTAAAATATGGCCGTCAGATTCAAATTATGTTGTTAGTCTATAATCTGTCTGTCTGAAGGGGCCTACCTCTTACGAAAATGAATACGAAAACGTCATTGCGTCTCTGCTACGTGACCTTTGTCTGCCATTTTACTAAACAGAAGCGGTGGAATCAGCATGCGCAATATTGACGATCTGTTGAACAATACACGAGCTACGGATAATTGCCACATCATTCCAGCGTTGCCAACCCACAACTAACATATGTATTACACAGTTTCAATGTATGGCATTTCGTGCGCCACCCTGTAGATCACGGAGAACGAGACAACGAGCAGATGGTTAGGGGAAGGGTCCTTGGTTGGCATTCCAAGGTCGTGCGTTTGATTCTTGCGGCCGTCTTTCCGAACAGATTGGTATCTTTGGAGGTCTCTCTTGATCTAGGGGAATATTAAGAAAAATGACGATAATGTCCACAAATTTTGTTGTCCCTCTATTTCAGCTCGCTTCAAATATCACCTCGCCTCACCTAGTCTTGGGCACCCATTGCGGCTTGCAGTGCTATGGCAGCTCGGTTGCATGAGCCGCCCTGGGAGTTCAAATCTATAGCTGTTAGAAGTGCTGTCCTCTTCAGTCTACTTTTAATATCCTACGACTTCATCTCTTCCTCCCAGGGGGCATCATCCGTATACGGACAAGAGGTTGCATTAGTGGAATGCTAAGTCTCTCAGTAGTACATTACAGATGTTTTAAAATATTAACAAAGGACATGAACTCCTATTACTCTGTAAAGTCTTCTACTGAGAGATGCGACATATATGTTTAACGAGAATGTGAAAAGCTCTTTTACCGTTCTATGCACTTAGACACGACAGAGAAAAAATCTCACACAGAGATAAATTGTTTGAATTGTATCTACTACATAGATACAGTTGACTGGTAAATGGCTAATGAGAAGCCCTGAAGTGCATCTTTGTACACTGATGTGTAATACAACTAGCTCATTTGACTCAGTTGCAACTGTATACATAAGAACGCATTCATACGCGAACCTCGAACTTGTGGTTAGAGGTTAACCTTTTCAGCTAAAGTCGGTAATAACTGCAAGTTCTCTTTACAAGTTTGTGAACCTAAACAGTGGTTGAACAAGTATTGTTGCGTTACGTTTACAAATTCATATCTAGTTTTCACTGGATGAGCATTCAGGTTTCTGAATGGTATTTTTAGAACAGTTTTCCTTGTGTGTATTTATCTGTAAAAGAAATATTCAATCCAAGCTACATGGCACATACTTTCCTTGGTGTGTATAGATAGTACGTGAAATATTCCATTCCACCCAAAAATTCGACGTCAAAGTAATAGATGCATTTGGACCTCTTGAACCTAACAAAGAATTTTTTTACAAAAACTTCAATGCCTATAAGTTGTATCCATATGTCCGTGCGGCTTCGTCAAAGAATTAGATACATGATTTTCAGGAAAATCTCCTCGACTAGGATTATTACTTATATGAAATGTATTCTTTCAGAAGTTTTTTCTTTATATCATTTTTTGAACTTTTTATCATTGTAGTCTAGCTCCTGCTATTGATTCAGGAT
The DNA here is from genome assembly GCA_030765055.1 of Mantis religiosa. Taxonomy (NCBI): domain Eukaryota; kingdom Metazoa; phylum Arthropoda; class Insecta; order Mantodea; family Mantidae; genus Mantis; species Mantis religiosa. Next base: position 30,572,057 of record CM060956.1, read on the forward strand.
TTTATATTTCTTAGCGGGTTTTTATTCTAAGGACATAATTTTAGAATGAGATAAATTTTGCCAGACAACAGCACTCATCTCAGTTTGCCATTTGTAGCTCTACAGAAACTTCGTTTGCTGTACCCAAGTCATCCTTTGGTACTGTGTATCCAAGATCAGCTGCATTCCCTCGCTAATTCCGGGTTCCGCGTGTCGTTTGTTTGGGTTTCTGGACACGTGGGTATTCCAGACAATGAGGCTGCTGATGCTACTGCGAAGTTTGTGATTTTATCTCCCACTGTTTTTAGCGATTTTGGTCTTTTTGAGGATCTCACTGTTTTCCTTGACCGCTCCATCCTTCAGCGTTGGCATGATGACTGGTCCACGCTAAGTGGGAACAAACTCCTGGAGGTTCAACCTCTTCCTGTTCCCTGGGCCACATCTTCGCATTCTTCTCGCAGGGAAGATGTTATTTTAGCTAGACTTCGCATCGGGCGCTGCCGTTGTAGCCATCAGCATTTGTTATGGGGGGACACTGCACCTCATTGTTCTCGCTGTGGTGAGACTTTGACTGAGCACCACCTTTTAGTGGAGTGCCGCTTCTACACAACGTTGTGATCGTCCTTGTGTTTGACCCCCAACCTCTGCGCAATGCTAAGGGACGACATTAATTCTGTGGAGTGCCTCTTCGCACTTTCACAGGGCAGCGTTATGAGCCGGTACATCTGATTTAATCACTCCTTCATCGTTCTTCATTTTATGTGTTTCTCGGCACACCTATTTTAACTGTTTTAGTCCTTTGAGTGTCTTTAGCGTTTAATACTCTGATGATTGGTCTGGGGCGCTAATGGCGCTAATGGCCTCAGCTGTCGTGCGCCCTTAAACCCTATTACCGCTACTACTACCACTACTACTACTATGAGAAATTTAAATATAATTATATATTTTAATATTTTTTTCAATTATGATTTTCTCAAAAAGGGTTCTAACAAATTTGACTTCTTCTGGTCAATGTTAAACCGTAAGAGATAGACAAAATCTTACTGCACCAAAATATAGAGGCCGTTAAGGAAAAGACTGTTTGATATTGATATTCTTTCAATTTCTCCATACTACACTTTTATCATGTGGAAAGCCGTTATCGTTATCCTTATTTCTTGGCTATGTACTAAAACAGTTTTATAGCCAATGCAAAGAGACCAGTACTTAAAAGTTTTGATTATTGCTTAAAGCCTACTTAATACGTTATCATATTCGCCTTGCACCCACAGAAGATTAGCAGCAAGACAATGTTTGTGTTGTACAGGCAGGCACTAGGCCGCGACTTCACCCCTAACGCTGCTTGAACTGGTATATTTTGGTTTGGCCCTACAACACAGCCGTAACAGAGTTCCAGGTTACGGGAACGACAGACATTGAACTGACTCACAGTTGCTCCATTTAACAATTCAAACTTTAATTCAATACTGTAAAATTTTACAAATAACTGAATATTCAACAATATGTGTTCCCTTAAAGCAACACAGGAAAACAAAAGCATCACAATCATTAACGAAGCTACTCTAGAAAATACAACATTTTGCTGTAACAGGAATATAACCAAGTTAACTAGAATCCCGGAAAACATTTAAATTTAACAGAAACGCAAACAAACAGTCACGCCGATAAGGGCAGAAATTGAAGACACAGCAGATTCTGGTCTCAGAACTGACAGAATTTAGCCCGTTTAAAACCCAAATGGAGCTCCCAAGAAGATGATCAGAAAGACCTCTAAGACAAAATTATTAACATCAACAGGTGAGACTGGAGCACTTACCCAAGAGCTTAATTCGCCCGATACCAGACACGAAGTGTCTTCCCGACTCGAAGCAGTACCATTAGGACGACATTCGGAAGCCTGCAGCGCTTACAGAGAGAAGCGGCGGGAATCCGAAGCAATCCCACGAGTAAACGAGGAGAAAACATTCAAAACATGACATCTCCACTTTACTTGATTTTTAGCTAAAAGCAAAAATCATACATCATAGAAAGAATTCGATATAATTTTTAAAATACGAATCTAAATGTAGTCTGATGCCTAAGTTACAAATCTGCACATCTTATGTAGGCCACAATAGCTCCTAAAATGGGATGGACATAACACGAGGTGATTGAAAGGTTAGGATATGTCACGGTTTGTTTCAACTAGAGATGGACTTGTCTTTGTTTGAATGAAACAAGATATTGTTACGCAAGCGGCAAGCCTACGATGCCGATCAATAAACGAAGGCCGGCGGAGGGAGGGGAGACTTCGTTTACTCCTCCTCCTGCCGCTCGAAGGATCACGAAGCTTCGAGAATGTTTTCCCCCTCCATAAAAGGAAGTCTCGGGAAACTTCGGGCCGATCAATACCAGCGAGGCGAGAGTCAGTTGTGTTTTAGTGAGCCGTGGGAGCAGTAATGTAAGGCGCTCGGAGTGTACGTGGAAAGACGAACTGGCTTAGTTTTAATTGTGTACATTACGAAATTGTAATTGTGACATTGGAATAAGGTGGAAATAAAGAACATTTTGAGTGCTGCATTTGAACTTTTTAATTTTACGAACCCACAAAGTCACAATATATTAGCATTTAAATCACATACAGTTTTAATTGCAAATACTCTAGTGCATTTTTCTAAATATCTGGAAAACAGCTCTCTTCTTATTCTTCTTCTTGTTATTCTTGTTCTTCTTCTTAAGATAAAACTATAATGCAAACAAAATATAGGTTCTTCTTCATTGCAAGCACACAGCATTGTTTTCTTTTCACCGTGGCGTTCTTCAGTTGCTTCTTCTACTTCCCGGATTTGTTCTACTAAGCTGGGCTTTCATTAAAATAATATCACTTTCATACATGACTTCGACTTGTTGTGCCTTCAAGGCCTTTTAAACCATTTCAGGTTTGTGTTCTTGCCAGAGTGCCTAGAGAAGAAAACAATAGAAATAATATAAACTAGGTCAGAAAGTAAGATATGGATAGAATATAGGAAGAAAAACACAGTTGAAAATAAATTTCTGTAGAGACAGCACATTGCACTCCTATCACGTAAGAGAACCAACAATGCACTGACAGCGCGGGCTGTAATTGTTAACTCTTCTGTTGCACGAGGTTCAATTGTTGGACTTTTATGTGATTTAGTAGTAAGAAATTCTCTGCAGATGTCTACAGTTCTACCAAAATTAAACATATCGCCTAGAACCGTTTAATAATTTTATGGTTCATTTAAATTCACAAAGCATAATGCAATTTGGCATCTAATAATGCATTCCAAGCTGCAATATAGAACATCAGAGTTCATCCTAACTCGTCTTTCTATTTCATCAGTTTCATGAGGCAAAGGATTGCTCTTCGTCTTCCTGACCCTTCAGAAACAACACCAACTGAAACTTCTATTAATCAGCACTTCAAAATAAACCACAAAGTGCTGAAGGCAACAGTAGAAGCAGTAGTGTGTTTGAAGCTCATAACACACTGAGAGACACTTTCGCAACTAATAACATTGTTGACACAAGCATAAAGGTGAAATTAACTAAATTGGACATGTCAGGTTTTGAAGGAATTGCCATGGAAATAGGTTTAGCGTACAGTGTGACATGTCAGATTTTGAATGAAACTACTTGGCTTGAAAACGTTGGATATGACAGATTTTGAATAAAAAGCACTATTTTAAGACGCCTTTTCTCAGGGACTTAATCGGGTTTGAGTGAAATTAGACATGGAAACATGTGAAACAAATGCAAAACAAGGTGATTTCATTTTTAGTTTGTGGTGAACATGTCAGGTTTTCAATGTTTGCTCCTTAAACAGCCTCGAATCGGGATGACAAGGAAATGGGTGCCGAGAAAAAAAAGCGGCATAAGCACCCCAAGTGTTGATTGAAGTGAAGTAGACAGAGAAATGAATATTGGTAATAATTACTGTACCGTACTAAAAGAAGTCTGCAATTGCAGTATATCAATTTATTTCAAAGAACCCCAGATCCTATATTACCACCGAATTAACTATATCTAATATCACTGGGCAACAATGAAAGTGTTTCGGGCTTAAAAATAGTGAATTTACATGTGTTTCCATCTGCTTAATTCAAATATCACTTTAAAATGATCGATTACTCCTTGTTTTGAAGATAAAGTGAAGATTTTAAGTAAGGTTTTTTTTTTTTTTTTTTTTTTGCAGTTGGCACACCTGTAAAATAACAAAACACAATCAGAGAGATATTTTGGAAATTAAGTGATGCAAAATTTAAGGAAGGCATTTTTGTCGGACCACAAGTAAGAGAACTTGTGACCAAATTTGACCAAATTTTGGAGGGTAAAGGAAAGGAAGCTTGGGAAGCCTTCAAGGTTGTTGTTCTTGGACTTTTAGGCAACAAAAGAGATGACAACTACAAGTATTTGGTGACAGTGCTCCTGCAAAAATACCGTAACCTTCGATACAACATGTCCCTTAAGATCCATTTTCTCCACTCCCACCTAGACTTTTTCCCTCTTAGTTGTGGAGCTGTTAGTGATGAACATGGGGAGAGATTCCATTAGGACATTTCTGTTACGGAACAAGGATATCAGGGCCGTTGGAATGAAGTAATGCTTGCGGATTACTGTTGGTCTTTGTATAGGGATTCTGCGGAACTCCATCACAAGAGGCAAGCTAAAAGACGACGAAGTCAATAGGCCACCACATGATTCTCTTGAGACACGACTATCTGCGAAGTATGTTTCCAGCAATTTAGAACTCTTAGCATATAATTATTTGCCAGGTAAAAATATCAAATGCACTTTCATTGTTATAGCATATATGTAATTAAAATGTATCCTTTTCTCTCAATCCGTTAATATGTAATACTTCCACCTTGTATTTATCTTAGAAACTAGAGCTAATAAACACTTTCATTGACATATTTGGTTTTCTCAATCCAAAATTAGTAGGAATTGCCTCAAGAAGTGCCCGAAACATTAAAAAATTATTTGTTTTTGTCGCCCAGTGTTATTGGTTGGAGCGAAATAATCATTTCAACTACTGTGATAAGACAATAAACTTATGTTTATGTAGTACTTCTCAGTCAGTTAAAATCCCTAAGGTTTAAAATATAACTACAAAGTATTTAACATGTGTGAAACAGTGTTAAAATATTACGTGGTTTTTGGAAGAAAGCCCGAAAGCATATGCTCTGAAAAGCTACATACGTAGAAGGAAGTTTGAAATCAATTTGTAACTGTCGATACGGTTGAGCTATTCCTGGCACTGCTAGCTCTTAATTATTCAATGGTGGAAATCAGAGCCGTCTCTGAGGGTTTGAAGCAGTGCTGCTTTTCTGGCGGCTTAGGTATTCAAGTATAACAGGAAAAGCTATAATGAATTACCAAATAAATGGTTGGATTCTAAAAGACAATAACCCAAACATACGTTCCCATTCTTCCAAGTTATTAATTTATACACTAATGCAGCAAAGCATGAATGGGAGACCAAGCTTTTTTGCCTTGTGATATATTTAAACACACTAATATTTGCACTGGCTAGGATATTTTAGCAAAATATAATTAAAAATCTACATTAGACAAACCAACACCATAACGACCTCCAGGAAGCTTTTTTTATGAATCGATGTGGTCATTGGTGTGATGTCATCTAAGAAATAGAATCTGAAATGATCACTTAAATAAATCAGAGCAAGATAAATGTGACAAAAATTAAATGAAATATAGAAATAGCAACTTTTAATTGTGCTCCTGCATTGTTTGCCATATGTAGCAAGATGGTACTGAAACACCAGCAAGCTTTAACAGCTAAACCAGATATATAGCGGCGTCTTTGGTCGTTTCAGTAAAATGAAAGATGAATGCATTCATGAGCAAAGCTAATGCTCTGTAATCTGAGCCGATAACCTTCCCCATTACACAAGGGTTAACAGCGTGCTAAATTAAAATAAGTACTCGCCCGACTTTCACAGCTGACCTAGCCTGGCCAATATGCATAATGCTAGTTAGAACTTGTAATCCACCAAGCAAACACCGCTTTATTCACACGTGGTAGTGCTCCTCGGCGTATATTTAATTTTCCTTGTAAAATGAAATGCAACGAAGGGATTTTTAACTTATTAAACCTGTTAAGGTTGTTAACTAAGAGACTTGCTAAGAAATTGTTTCATGTTTTATATACTTTGTTGGAGGCTAAATATTTTCAAACAGACTCCATAATTTTGCATAGTTGTCTTTTTAATTTCGTAAATTTCTTGAATTTATAAACACGTTCAGAAAACAGCAACTGCACAGCGTCAGTAGAAGCAGCTGTTTACGACGATAGTGTTTTTTTATCCATTTTCCGTTGATTCTCTCATGCTGGATAAGTTGAATTTTTTGTTTACATATATAGTATAAAGATATAAGGACTCCAGGTGCTCCTTGAGCTATTACAAATGATCAAATACCAAAGGAAATGTCACATTTACTAACATCTCCAAATCAGGAACTAATATAACTTCTGTACACTTAATTTTACCATTTTCCTTACACAAACACAACTTAAACTTGTATAAACATTTTCACAGGTAACTAATTGTCTGAGCGAAAGAGCGTGTGTGACATATTTTACTGCATATACATTTATGTGTAATATACGAAGGCTGTTCAATAAATAATGATCATAATTTTTTTGCCGTCATAATTTTTCGCACAAAAATTCAATCTTTTTATATTCTGTTAGCTTAATGTGAAACAAACGCGCGTACTAGTTTCATTGTTGGTACTCCTGGTTCCCGCCTGTGAGAACCAGGCAATTCCAGACATGTTCAATGTCGCCTACCGCTGCGATGGAGGTAACACGCGAGGAACAATATACGGCTTTGAAATTCTGCTTTCGTCTCAACAAATCTTCAGTTGAAGCCTATACAGTGTTACAGGAGGCCTATGGAGAGTCTTTTCTTCCCTACAGCACAGCTTGAAGATGGTTCTTTATGTTTAAAGAGGGAAGACAATCAATTTCTAAGAAAGATGGACCCGGTGCTTCGGTTACGGAAGAAAATATTAACACTGCTGCTGCCATTCTGAGAGAGGATTGACATATTAACTTAAGATCACTTTCTGAAATACTGAACATTTCAGTGGGTGCCACCCACACGATGGTGACAGAAACATTACACACGAGACGCGTTTGTGTGCGGTGGGTTCCAAGACTGTTGATTCCCGAACATAAGGGCATTCTCATGCAAGTGTGCATGCAGATAAAGCTGATGTTAGAGGAAGTTCCGGAGTTTTTATCTAAAACAATCACTGATAATGGAACTTGGCGACATCTTTTTGATCGTGAGAGCAAACAGCAAAGTTTAGTGTGGAAATCTCCTTCATCATCAACCCCCGAAAAAGCAAAAGTGGTTGCTTCTGCTGAGAAATTTATGGTCATCTCATTCTTTGATATTCATGGAATGTTTTATCAATATGTTGTACCTGCACACACATCAGTAACTGGACAATACTACAGGGATATTCTGAAAACATTTCAAGTCCATATCAGGCGCAATAGACTACATTTCCGTGATGCAGGCTGGATGCTGCACCACGATAATGCGCGGTGGCATATTGCCAATGTTGTTGCTGAATATGTTGCAAAAATCAACATGTAGTGCATCCCTCACCCTTCCTATAGTCCGGATTTAGCCCCATGTGAGTTTTTTCTATTCCCTAACTTGAAGAAACGCCTTCGTGGGAGGCATTATCCATCATCAGAAGCAGTGGTGAAGGCTGCGGAGGTGATTTTTAAAGATCTCTCAAAAAATGGTTTCTAGCATGTGTTTGAAGACCGGCAGGAACGCTGGGATAAGTGTATCTCATTCAGGGAAGACTGTTTTGAGAAGAACCATCAAAATTATGAGGATGAATAAAAAAAATTGTGATCATTCTTTATTGAACAGCCCTCGTATAATAGGCAAACTACTATTCCCATTGCGTTTGAAAATAGTGTTTTCTTTCGTTTAAAATCCAGGTTTCACTGTACATGTACATTTCGAGGTCCTGTGAGCCCCAAAAAGAGGTTTCGTAAAAAAAAAGTCTTGTGCATATGTATGTAAGATAAAGGGGCAGAGAGGGAGATAGGACTGCATAAGTCACAAAAGTAAGCTCTGGTTACATACCAGAAAACTGCCAGATATATGGAGACATTCATGACTGATAGTTTTCGATTTGGTATGAAAAATCTGTAAAGTTCCCTTTGTATAGTTCCATATAAATAGGAAGCCCGTTTTGCTATAGAGAAAACAAGGTGCTCTTTAGAGGAAACATTTTATAGCGTTAGCTAATCTAGAACTATCTCACTCCTTATATTGCTTAATGTATGTGCATCATATAATGAAAAACACCCCACATTATTACTAAGAGATAGGCCAGGGCATTAAACAAAATAAGGTAATCCTTCTGGCCGGATCATGGCGCAATGAAGTAAAATTATAGATGCCAAATGTTAAAAAAAACATAAACCCTTGAGTATTCGCGTGGGCTACGTATGTAGCCCAGCCATTTTGTATTTGCAAGTGCGAATCTTCTGCTTATACGGTGCTGGGGGTTTTGGTAGCTTCTTGAAGCATTGTGCTCTAAAGATTAATTTCCTATAATACATTTTAGCAAGATAGTGCTTTTGTTATTTGAGATTAAACTCAGTTGCGCACAGTTGGGCTACATATGTAGCCCACGTGACCACTAATGTAACAGTTTATAAAATCGCTACTAAGAGAAAGGTTACATCAGTACGATCAAAGCCACTTGTATTTTTGCTGCGAATCAGAAGTGTAAAAAAATCAAACGACGCTTGTTTCTTGAAACAATGTCCTCGGAGCTCATAAAGCCTCAAATAGCGAGATGAGCAGAACTGATCATTATAGCAGTCTCACTAAGCCTGCGTGCTAAGATTCTTCTCGTAATTGAAGATTTTATTAGAACACAAGTCTCACAGCTTCACACCAAGGTAGAGAGGTGCTACGTATGTGGAAAGAACAAGGATAAATCTACCAGGAAAAGTTGCAGCATGTGTCAAAGAAAGATTTGCAATAATCAGTCCACGGCGGTGTGTAAAGTGTGTCTACAAGAAGAATTGTAAAACAAATAGTACTTTTCTTCTTGTGTTATATTTTGAGACTATTACTACATACTCATACTATGATTGTTATAGAAATGTAAACATTTAATACATTCTGTATCAGATATTGTTGTGTTCACTACTATTTATTTGATTAATATGATTCAGGAATGTAAAGAAACACTACAAACGAGTTTACCGTGTATTTTACACGACACATAGTTTACTTTAACTTAAAATCAAATTATCTTGAAACAGTTCACAAAATTCAATTTGGATGGAAATAAACACGATAAAGAAATAAAGAAATAAAGAAATATCCCAGAAGGCTATTAAAACAATTATAAACAATGCATAAATTAAATTTTTTACGAGCTACATATGTAGCCCACTCGACTACTCGAGGGTTAAATTTGTACAAACTAGCAAATACTGATACCATGACTCATACGACTACCATTACTACGCAAATTTATTCGTGGCGTAGCATTAGGATTAGGATTTCATTACGGAGGGGATTCCGTACGTAGGCCATCATGCAGGGCACATTGTACCTATACCCCTAAGTGAGGCACCCCCGGGAGGAAGGATGAGGCTAAGGAGACAGAAAGCGGCCGACCAAAGGAGCCACGACAGTTCAGAAGGCAGGATCCCTATAGTTTACTTGGATAGAGACTTCCGACGACAGGCCAGGACAACCAACTCGCTCTCCTACTGTGGGATGGCAATGAGCCCAGCATCCGAGCCCCAAAGGTCCCTGGCTGGCGGTCCCGAAATGGTCCCAGCAGAGGAGCAGAGACCAGCAACCGACCTACCGGAGATGGAAGTAGTTTTCCTCAGAGCATATCATCCTACCATGCACCGCCGAGACTCCCGCCGATACTTCTACCCTGAAAGAGACCACCCGATGAGAGATGATGTGAAATAATAATGGAGATGAAATGGAGGGACTGGAAATTAGGGGGATGCAATTAACATACCCAGCATTCCCTTAGCGACCCGGGAAACCCCCGAAAAAACCATGGGTCAGGTAGGTCGACCACGGGAATTGAACCCGGGCCTCCCGAATTTGGGCCACATACGAATTCGACTGAGCCATCCCACTCGGTCATCGTGGCGTACATTATTTTATTAGCCACGCTTGAAAGCTTTCATATGCCCTTTTTTTCCTTAGCAAGAGGCTCGATAGAAGAATGTCAAATTCATTTCTGCGTGCTTCAGATAAACATTAGAATATTGTTTCTAAGTTGGTATTATTAAGTGCTTATAGATTAACATAACAAACATGTATCATGAGGAACAACAGTATTGAAGAGTAACTTTTTAATGGACGATGTAGCAATTGAACTGTGATATTGGATGTAATTTGTAGCTGTTCGCAATTTGTAGCGCAAGAACTGTGGATATTGCTTGCATTGTTGTTCGTGTTGTTTGCCTCAGGCTAACTCGCGGCATCACTAATATAGGAATTTGAAATAACAATTTTTATTGGCGTTTGCCAACACAGTATTTGTTTGTTTTCTGGAACCAGTCAAAAAGGGAATAAATTTTGCTACGCTGAGGCACGCTATTTCAGCATTACTCTCATAAACAGTTATATCCATTTCGGACTTTATTTTTACTAATTAGCATCGGTTTTAATATGTTGCAATAGCACTTACACTGATACATCTACGAGGGCTGTTCAATAAAGAATGATCACAATTTGTTTTGACAACGTACCTTTACTTATCCTGATAATCTTGATTGTCCTTCTCAAAATAGTCTCCACTGAATGCGACTCACTTGTCCCAGGCTATCTGCCAGTCTTCAAAGACATGCTGGAAACCATTTTATGAGGGATCCTTCAAACTAGCCTCCGCAGCATTCACCACTGCTTCTGATGATGGATAATGCCTCCCATGAAGGCGTTTCTTCAACTTAGGGAATAGAGAATGTCACATGGGGCTAAATCCGGACTATATGGAGGGTGAGGGATAAACTTGACGTTGATTTTTGCAAGATATTCAGCAACAACATTGGCAATATGCGGCCGCGCATTATCGTGGTGCAGCATCCAGCCGACTTCATGGAAATGTGGTCTTTTGCGCCTGATAAGGACTTGCAATGTTTTCACGACATCCCTCTAGTATTGTCCAGTTACTGATGTGTGTGCAAGTAAAACATGCTAATTAACCATTCCATGAATATCAAAGAGTGAGATGACCATAACTTTCCCAGCAGAAGCAACCACTTATGCTTTTTTTGGAGTTGGAGATGAAGGAGATTTACACACTGAGCTTTGCTGTTTGCTCTCAGGATCAAAATGATGTAGCCAAGTTTCATTAGTAGTAATTACGTTTGAAAGAATCTCCGGATCTTTCCCTAACATCAACTTTAACTGCATGCAGACCTGCATGCGAATGTCCTTTTGTTCGGGAATCAACAGTCTTGGAACCCATCGCGCACAAACACGTCTCATGTGTAATGTTTCTGTGATCAGCCTGTGGGTGGCACCGAATGAAATGTTCAGTAAAGTGTTCTTAAGGTAATTCGTCGATCCTCTCGCACAATTGCAGCAGCGGTGTTCATGTTTTCTTCCGTAAGAGCAGTAACTGGAGCACCAGATCCACCTTCCTTTGAAATTGTCTCCCCTCTTTAAACGTTTTAAACCACTTCGAGCATGTAGGTAAGAACAGACTCTCCATAGGTCTCCTGTAACATTGTATAGGTCTCAACTGAAAATTTGTTGAGACGAAAGCAGAATTTCAAAGCCGCATATTGTTCCTCTCGTGTTACCTCCATTGCAGCGTAAGGAGATAATGAACCTGTCTGAACTTACCTGGTTCTCACAGGTGGGAACCAGGAGTACCAACAGTGAAACTACTACGGCGTGTTTGTTTCACATTAAGCTAACAGAATATAAGATAGAATTTTTGTGCAAAAAATTATGACTGTAAAAAAACTTATGATCATTCTGAATTGAACAGATAATTAGACTGTCTCTTCAACCGAAGATGAACGCTAACGATTTGAAAAAGTGAAAGGTGCGGATTGCGTTTGTTGACTAAGGCACGTCGGTACAACCAATTTTGTTTCAGTTTAGCTCCTTGAGGCTGTTAGCATTTCCGTTAAGTCTGAGATGGATGGAAGGTGCCCGCTTTGAGATTCTCTGAGTGACGATCATCATTAGTTGGCTTGAAGGCTTTGCTGGGTATTCATATAGACGCTGAACCTGGAACAGGGGATCTGCTGATAGTTTATATTTACAAGGCGGTCTAGATCATCGGGCTTGGTTTCCTAGAGGCCTACTACGGTGAGTATAGGAATTGGCGATTTCGGGGTTCCGAGCCACTTACCTCCATTTCATTTCACCATTTTTGACGTTATCTATTTTTAGCGCGAATCTGGCGATAGTGAATTATGAAGTTCGTGACCAGTGTACATCGCCACATTGTGTGTTTCGCTATTCACGGGAGGTTATGCTTCTGTCCAGCACATTGCACCGCAATTATTGTATTTGGGCATCGCAGATTCCGGCACAGGCTACATTATTCGAACTTTGGAGCTTTGTTCTCAAATTGTGTGGGGTAGCTATAGCGTTATTTGCCCCTGATTGGGTTATATTCGTGCGTAAAAATGCGTCGTTACAGGTCAGTATAGGGTAGCACCTGTTTTTCTCATAAAAATGCCATAGGGAGTGCTCTAGAATGTGATGGGGGCGCACTTCCTCCTTGTGATTTGATTATATCTGGAGAATTGTAGGTTTCTAGCACAAAATTTTGCTTGTCCAAAATCATTTGTATATGGATAAATTATTATAGCACAAACATGTTATTTACAAGCACACCATACAGGTTTCTGAAGTTATGTTAAATTAATTCTCATTATATGATAAACAAATTAAAATTAGTACGTGTCCAGCGTCTGAATCCAGCTTCACCCTTCTTCAAATTTCGTCTGTGTTAATATAGACACGCCACTCCCCTTTCTTATCTTTGTTATACTCTATCTCACGCAAGCTTACTCCTACTGTAAACAAGGCGGAGCTGACTCAACTCGCCACGTGCTAAGCGCTACATGCACGCACGTAAGTTTTGTAACACTAGCAGTATATATAGCAGCGCTAACTTCTAGGTCATTAAACAGTAAAATGAAATGAAATATGTAGTGTTTAACGCCCACTTTTACTACATAGGGCACCGCAGGCGGTGACACTGATGATATATGAGCTGAAGATAGAGCACCGGTGGAATGAGATTGCGGGGGAAACCGGAGGTCCCGGAGAAAAACCGCCCCAGCGTCGTGTTGTCCAGCACAAATCTCACTTTGCGGTCGTCTGGGATCGAAATCGGGCCGCCTTGGTGAGAGGCAAGCGGTCTAACCAGTGAGCCACGGTGCAGCCTGATGATAAACAGTGTTGGGTTACACATTAACTTAGTAAATCCATGAGATGGTTCATTTCTGAAAAAAAAAAAAATAATCATGAAATTTACTACGTATAGCATTTTTCGTAAAATCATCGGATTTCTCCACGCGCTATTTGAATTTACGCGAGTTTTCCCGTGTTCTTAGAGTTCCGGATGCTTGCTGTTCCATGCTAACAATATGTACACTGTATGGAAAGATAGAGTCAGACTGAAAAATTCAATGCCATAGCCGGGATTTGAACCACGGATCTTCTGGTTGCAGTCCATATCTCATGCGTTTGAGAACTCCTAGTGGTTTACCGGGAAAAACACGAGTCGGTCATGTCAGCACGCTGGCCATTGAATTCCTAATGCAGTTGTGGTGATCCACATAAGAATCACCTGAATCAGATAAGAATCACAAGAATCATATGATCGCTTCTGCTTACATTCGGTTGCTGCAGTTTCAATGCCAACTGAGATGATTCACTGAAATAACTTTTTTCCGAATATCTTGAGCCTTATAAAATGATGCAGTTTTTAGTTTCATAAAAGAGAAACCCACCTGGCTTTCAAGTATATTCTAAATATTAATACGAGTATTTGAATATACGAGGGCTGTTCAATGGAGGTAACATGCAGTTAACGTTGATGTTAGAGGGAGATCCGGAGTGTCTTTCAAACGTAATCACTGCTGATGAGAGTTGGTTACATCACTTTGATCCTGAGAGCAAACAGCATAGCTCAGTGTGGAAATCTCCTTCATCACCAAACCCAAAAAAGCACACGTGCTCATTTCTGCTGGGAAAGTTATGATCATCTCATTCTTTGATATTCATGGAATGGTTTATCAGCATGTTGTACTTGCACACACATCAGTAACTGGACAATACTACAGGAATGTCCTGAAAACATTGCAGCTCCATATCGGGCCTAAAAGACCACATTTCCATGACCCAACCTGGATGCTGCACCACGATAGTGCGCGGCCGCATATTGCCAAAGTTGTTGCTGAATATCTTGCAAAAATCAAAGTGAAGTGCATCCCTAACCCTCCCTACAGTCCGGATTTCACCCCGTGTGACTTTTGTTTCCCCCTAACTTGAAGAAACGCCTTCGTGTGAGGCATTATCCATCATCAGAAGTAGTGGTGAAGGCTGCGGAGGCAATTTCGAAGGACCTCTCAAAAATACATTCCAGCATGTTTTTGAAGACTGGTAGAAACGCTGGGACAAGTACAATGCATTCAGGGGAGACTATTTTGAAAAGGACCATCAAAATTATGACGATGAGTAAAAGTACGTTGTCAAGAAAAAATTGTGATCATTCCTTATTGAACAGCCATCTTAATTCTCTTTTAAGTTACAATGAATATAGTGCGGCATTAATTTTTATGAATTATTTGTGTACATATTTTATTTAATTTTTTTACCAAAGGGAAGCTTAGTACCTTGTTTTCTTTTTGTGTGTATATCCTGGGAGGAATTTTGATTTTGTACATCACCAATAATCCGCGTCTGTGGTGCTGTCTGCAGTAGGAATGGAGTTTAAGTACCATTTAAAACATTAGTTATACTGAATTCGTGAATTTTTCGTAAATGCACTGTGACCGTTTGTCACTGAAATACAGCACAACTGTGTTTTAGATTTTGCTTCCTTCGGTATTTGCAATTAAAATATTGCTGTAATGAATTAGCTCCTCCAAAATTCTCGAGAGATATGGATGGAATTTCGGAAGGATAAGCCATTTAAATTTACCTCAACTGATTTGACGCGCCAGCCGCCATGATAATAATAAATCATTTCACGTTCGTACAGGAAAATATGCAACTGTCATGTTTATGAAACAAGATTTGACAAGCTTTATAATTCTAAAATATCGCACCTGTCACATCAGTTAAAGCCATCGCATATTTACAATTGTATATTATATGATTACTTAATACCGAATTTATGAAATTGTATGAAATGATGGAATTTCACAATAATTCGTGTAAAATAGTGCTGTGAATACGTTATAAACGTTTACGCGCTTAGTAACCAAGTGAGACGAGAGCAAGTTAAATTTGTGGTGTTGTTTGTTCAAAACTGAATATTACAACGATCTAGGAACTCTTTTAACAGAAACTAATTGTTAATCACACTGGAGGTCCATGTAGCTGTTTTTCTCGATTGTATGGAGTATGGAATTCTAAGACCAGTACATAGCGTCTCAGCTTTTGACTATATCTTTTCCATTTTGTCTGTGTTGAAGAGCATTTATGTTATCTAATTCTATAACGATTTGTATGAAAAAGATTGAGAAATAAATGACTAAGTATAATTGTATAACCTCAAAAACGATAATGATAGAAAAATTCAAGGAAAGATATCAAAATATATTACCTTAGATTTGTTTCGTAAATAGATAATCTTTTATTTAAAGGAACGCAGCACCGAAAACCCCAATCTTGCTGAAATGTTTACCACTTAGTTCTGGTGCATTGTGGACACAGAATTCAAAATTTGGTTTTTATATCTTCAATAGTTTCTGAGTAATTAATTGCTGAATTTCAAAATGTGGGCAAAATTCAAACCACTCCAGGTGATGAAAATGTTTAAAATTTTAATTTTTCTATTTCTAAAAATATTTAGATGGTTATGAAAACATCTATCATATGAATTTCTTAAACTGCTTTTAGTTACACAGGAAAAAGTTAGGTATGGAGCAAACAAAAAAAGCCCAGAAATGATTAAACCTTTGACTATTTATAGATCAATAACTTTAAAAATATAATGAATATTAAAAATTTAGATGACAGAAGCCTTTGTTTGCTTTCTAAGAACATGTGTTGAAAACTTTAGAGGGACTGAATCAAAATTGCATAGTGTGGAACATTTGGAATGACAAAAAATGTTGAAAAAACTAACTGAGTAAGTCAAATTTTAAAATCCAAAACATTTTCCTTCTCAGCTGCATGACTTGAAGCAGACTAAACCTTCCAGATATGTAAGTTGGAACCTCTTGCCTCTTCCTTCTCTTTTCTGCAGCAGTGTTCTTCAATTTCAGTTTACTTCTGGATGTTTTAGAAGTTACCTTCGCAGAAATTGCTGAATGAAGTAAGCGTAATTGGTCCTTCCCTTGGCTAATTTTTAGAGATGCTGGTGAACTCTGTGTCCATTATGTCTGACTGCAGCTTGAGTGAGACAGTTCATGCAAAATTGAATTCAGTTATGGTTGATGTCACAGCAACCTGAAGTCTCTTCTTTGAAACAAATATTTCCTTTGGACAATTATGCCATATCATGTTATGCACACTTTCATTTGCATTTTGTCTTACCCAATGTATATCTTTTTAGGATTTCATTTGACGCCAGCCTTTGGTACACAGGTATTAGTTTTCTTACCACATCAGGCCTCAAGTATGTTCCCATTGTGTTATGTTTAGGTGTTTCTTCCCATGTATCGTTTAGCCTATTCATAATCCAAACTATGTACACAGTCAACACGTCAGTTGTTTCAAAGAATGTTCTACCTACAACCTATATAACAGTTATATGCACCTTCTGATGTATAAAGTACCTATATAGATGTTAAATGGCACACTAAAACTCATCGATTATATATAAACAGTATGTAGTTTAACGAGAAATCCAAGAAAATCACGACCAAGCTAGAAACTCACAGAAAAGCAAAAATATAAGCATTAATTTTTACTTTCAATGTTTGTAGCCAGTGTATTGTCTCCATGGTGCCACATATTGTAAGAAATAACCATCATACCAACACACAAAATTCCACCAGAAACTTTGCCCGCTAATTTCAAATGTATTAATTTAGTACATTCAATCGAACTCAAATGACAGAATTATGTGAATCCAAGGGCCAGCATGCACGTGTGCAAGGGCATTTAAATTGTCATGTGAGGGTATTTAAATGCCTGAAACTCATAAATTTAGTTGGACTATGATACTATAAGGTTCAAAGTACTTTATTACCTCAAAAAGTTATTTTTTCCATACTTTTAGCCAATTTTGGTGCTGCATTCCCTTAATGCACCGAAAAGGCAAAAGATCTTTCGATCTGCAGGGAAAGTGATGGCGACAACTTGTTTTTACTGTAATGGAATGATTTACCAACATACAGTTCCCCCTCACACTATTGTTACAGCAGCATACTACACGTCAGTATTGGCTAAACTGAGGAAGCACATTGCAAAGAAAAGACCAGAGCTTTCTCGGACTGGGTGGCGACTTCATCATGAAAATGCACGGTCTCACGTCGCAAATCAAGTCATGCAGTTTCTGCCTCGATTCCACATTACCTGTGTATCACATCCACCATAGAGCTCCGATCTTGCATCCTGTGACTTCTTTTATTTCCATCACTAAAGACAAAGCTTAGGGGTATTCGATTTGAGAACTCTGAAGCAGTGCTCAAGAAAAGTGAGGCGATTCTCAAACACCTGACAAAGAATGATCTGCAGCACGCGTTCAAGGACTGGCAGACACGCTATAGAATGTACATTGAAGTAGGAGGGAACTACTTTGAAAAATATCATGTAAACATTGAATTGCAGTAATAAACATCTGTGAAAAAAGTCAGTCTGTCTTTGTTGAACAGCTCTCGTATCTATGTACACCAAAATGGCAATAACAGCATACTAGCTGCCACCTCTGGCTTACTTGGGCAAAGGTACAAATAATTCAGAATGCTTATTTGAATTTATCCTTATTTTAGATGTACTTTTTCAAATGATGGCTTCCCAATGAGGGCAATACACCAAGCAGCAATGTAGTATCCACAAGGGGGTGGGGAGGTTAATCATCTTGGGCCGTATTCATAACCAGATTTGGTCCGGAACAACTTGCTACTTCCGGTGGACTAACGATGGACCATCGATTTTGTTATTCATAAACCGGGATTAACGACAGTCCGGGGACCAAACACGTTGGTCCGTCTCAAATTTTGGTCCGCCTCTGAGGGGTAGATTAAAGGCGAACTGTCTTTGCAACATGGACGACAGTGAAGTAATGAATGTAGCTGTGGTGCGTAGAATTCGTGAAATAAGATGACTGAGGAAAGCTTGTCTACCAAGAATAGAAATTATTGCGAAGTACGACGACCTAAACTTCCAAAGCAGATACAAGTTTAGTAAAGCGAAAGTCAGAAAGCTGATAGAAATGATTGTTCCTAACTGGTACGTCAGGAACGAGAGCCGAGGCCTGAGTATCTCAATTGATACTCAAATCCTAAGAAATTTCGGTATTATGCAAGAGGAGGATATCAAGACAACTGACCTGCAGTAGTAAGCCGTATTATCAGCAAACTCGTTATAAATTTCCTTCCAAGTCTCCTCCTTTCTAAAATTTGTATTCGCCGACATGGATTTATTTTTTATAATGTTCATTCTTTTTTGGACTAGAGAAAACATTAGTATTCCTCTGACCAATTGATACCACGCTTCTCCATATTATCTATATTTACAGCACACGAAACTTTGTTACCTAACCTCAAACAGCAGCAGCAAGCATAAGAATGATTAAGAAACAGCTGCAAAACTACCACAGAGATTTACAAACTTGTAGGTACTCCGTGTTTTGTTTAGCTCTCTATGGAACTCGCGCATGCGCAGAAGAACCTTTCTAGGTCGTGTAACATTTGCTCCGTGCTGGTCCACGACTTTACTTGGTTATCGTCTATGAATACCAAAAAGTTAGGCCGCCTTTGGTCCGGACCAAGTTAGTCGGAAGATAGTCTAGACCAAAGTGATAACTATGAATACGACCCCATGTGTTTGTCTTGAAACCCAGAACGACCCCAAAGAATAAAAGGAAATCGGAATTTAAGAAATCAATGGAAATTAAACCGTAGACAGATACATCCCACATTTCGCATATCCAGCAGGGATAACCACAAAATACCCAAGATGAGCGCGGACGGTCGACGAGTAATAAACCTGGGACCATTAATGTAGACACGTAAAAGGGAAAGTACTAATAATTGGAGAATTCAGTGTCATGTCGATATGTTGGCCATAGTAGCTCAGTGGTTATAGCAACCGCACGGAGAGCGGGAGATGCGTGGTTCGAATACCGGCTATGACATTGAATTCTTCATTCTGGCTCTACTCATTCAAACCTTAGCCTACACACAGCTAGCGTGGGAGAAATTATTATTTCCATCAAAATACTAATACCTTGTGTACTCAGATGACATCTATTAAAATTAATGCCAATGAGTGTACAACATCATTTGGCAACCATGACAGCAAATGTTGATTTGCTCCAGAGACTTATTAAAAATGACTTCTCTTTCATTTTGAGGTTATGGATAAAGGACAATGGGAATATCCATGATATAGGTGACAGGTAAAGAGTACTTGTTAATTTTGCTATTATCTGCGTTGTGTATTTGTTCTTTAGTTGGCAATTTCCGGCCTTTATTAACATGCGTTCTATCTCTGACTCATTATCGTACATTTATAATGTAATAAAGCGTAAAAAGAGAATAAAACAGAGTGAGAGACAGATATTGCAAGCGTGAAAATGCACACCTGCTGTGAAAGCTTTGCTTTTATTGTCTGCATTACAATGAAGTAAACAGATATTCGCTTCAATAGGCCCATTTGCCTCTCTCTCCCCCTCTCTCTCTCTCCCTCTCTCGAAATATATGTACAACTCATACAGAATAAATAATAATTGTGGTAATTAAAGCATCCATTTAAAATCTCTGTACCAATAATTAAAAATTAATAGCTCTGGTTATCATGCAAAATAAAGCCATGAAACGCTTCTGCCAATTCTGTAATTTTAGGTTTGTTTCCAGCCACAAAATATCAAAATGGTGGTAAAGCCTTCCACTGATTTCTGCAATTATTATAATCCTATCTACGATTTAACAAATAGGTTTAATAAACACAGGATTTCAGCTAAATTCTGATTAAGATATCAAATAAACACATTTTGAGTTCTCTTAATCCTTATGTATATTTTCAAAAAAAAAGGTACCCTGTAATGATGTGGTCGGTATAGAACAGGACCAATAATAATTAATAAGAATTAATAATTTTGTCCAAAAGACCAACCTCCAAGAAAACAAAATAGCGGACAGAAAACATAGCTCAAACCAACCGGCCCAATCACAGCTCATCATTCGCTCATTGTCCAGGGCAGCACAAGTTCCACCCACCATTTGATCGTATATAGTGTGAAGAAATGGGTAACTCTAAGCTCCCTGTATTATCTCCCACACTATTTAGTGTTTATATGGCAGACTTCCCAACTGAGCCGCGCGTCGAAATGGCACAATATGCTGACAACGTGCTGCTCTTCTACAAAGACAGACATATTCGCAGATCCTTCAACCCAATCCAAAGACACCTCCGTCTTACACAAGAGTGGTGCAGGCGCTGGCGGACGTCCGTTAACCCGGACAAAAGCCACGCTATTCTATTCACCAAGCGCCACACCCCCGCAGACTGTCCAGATTTCCATTTCAGAGGTTGAAGGATAGAATGGGTACCCTCTAACAAATACCAGTCCGTGTGAAGCTATACCTCTTTCGAGCTCTCATAGTCCCGTTGATGCTATATGCCTGCGAGGTCTGGGGCATGGCCGCAGATTCCTGGCTGGCATATCTTCAACGCGCTCAGAATAGAGGACTTAGGTCCATCTATTCAGTAGGCCGATTCTTCCCAGTAAGGTTCCTCCATGAAGCCTCGGGTCTTCCATACGTTGAAGATGAAATTAGACGCCGGGCTACAAAATTATGCGAAGTTACCTTTGCACAGAAGTGCCCTGGTTCGGTCTCTTGGTGATTATGATCCCACCAGACGTCGTCGCCGAATATTCCGGGTCCCCCGCATGGCTTGCGGGCATCCGAGTTAACCACAGAGCAATTCCAGCAGCAGCAAAAGCTGAGCTCCCATAATCTACCAGGAGTTGTTGGTCTCAAAATTTAACATAAATCAGTCCAAAATCAAAATAAATCCTTCAACGCCAGGGTGCTAAAGAAAAGCATTCTATCCTTCTAGTGGAGTTCTACACTACCTCGTAATCAATCCACCATCCTCAAACAAAAACAGCCATCCTAAAAACCCGAAAAGAAAATCCTATCTGTGGTTAAATCCTATCCTGGGTGGGTACACAGCAACAATCTTCGGGCTAACACAGCCTGCCAGTACCTGCGATGCGACTCTAAGCTCCATGTACCCCGGACTCATTTGAGCATCATTTCCACAATTTCATCCATCGTCCGATATGAATTAACATTGGACGACTTAAATTAAAAAAAAAAAAACTTGATGCCTTGATGAGGTTCACATACTTGCGGCCAAACAGAAACTATTAGCTATTGTATGATTTAGCTTGAGGCAGTTTACGACGCCAGTTTGGCGGTGAAATGTTATTTCATAGAATCTGGTTCACAAAACAGACCTTAGGATTATTCCAGAAGTTGGGAAGGCATGTGTACGTATAATTTCTCTCTCTGTTGGGAAAAGAGAAAGCGTCTAAACCGAGGAATTTGAACGTTTACCAGAAGAGGAGATAAAAATCAACCAATGTTGAATTAATAACACATCATGTGAATTTTCAAATTTCAAAAACCAGCAAGAGTGGGAGAGAAAATCATCATGGGAGAACTTTAAAAGTAGACGATAGATCACTCTGCAAACTACACAGCAAGGAACTCGACGTATCTGACCACGCATCAGACATCATTGAATCTTCGAACAGTTACATTTATTCGCGTGTGAGAGATAACATATTTTACACTCTGCACTGTTCACACCGAGGAACAAGAACTCCGTCCGGGTACACGAAACTATACATATTTCAGACAGTTAAATTGATTCGCATTTGATTGATACATCACATTACAGACACGGCACACAACAGCGTGTATCACACTTCTACACAAGAAGCGACATCACAGGTTGCGAGTTCCAGAGAGATTAAGGAACAAAATAAACTGATATGTTAAATAGTGAGGTATTTCTGTCAGAACTACACCACCAGTTAGGACGCATCCACACCCTGAATCCAGCTATGAGAACCCATGCGGAGGTACCCTACACAAAACTCTGACCAAGTTTAATTCTCCCCAATCCTTAATCCTCGCCCGTCACAAAACCTATCATCGTGAGGCGCTGAGCAAAGGGGATAACTCAGCAAGATTCACCGGATAAGCAACCTTAGTATCTATAGGCTTCTGTGAAAAACAAAGCTATAGATTTCGGATCTGTTGCGATTACGTGATTTTTTCTCTTTCTTACAAATAGTTACAATGTTTCGTCTTTATAATTTTATCTCAATTTAGTATATTAATAACATTTACAGATGTATCCATTCATTCTCCGGATGGTGAGACAAATGCACGATCCAGAAACATCGATGTTTAATCGTCTTTACATCTAGCTTGAAGCCCAAGTACATCTTCATTTAGGTTTAGGATTTACTACGGAGGGGATTAGGCACGGAGATCAATGGTGATCCATGAGATGCCCCCAAGTGAGGCACCTCCGGAGGAAGGATGAGGCGAGAGGAGACAGAGTGCGGTCGTCCTAAGGAGCCACCACAATGCAGAGAGCAGCACCCCTACATTTTGCTTAAATAGAGACCTACTACGCAGGCCAGAACAACGGACATGCCTCCTACTTCATTTCGGAAATGGACCCACCAACCGGTTTTCAAATGATCCCAGCAACCGGTACTAAAATGGTCCCAGCAGCAGGTTAGGAGGCCGACAACTGACTTACCGGAGAAACAAGTAATTTTTCAGAGCATATCTTCCTGCCAAGCACTGCCGAAACACCCTGAAGGAGATCACCATATGAGAGAACATGCAAAATGATAACCGATATGAAATGGAGGAATAGGAAATTCGGGGGATGTAATTAGCTCACAAGCATTCATCTAGCGACCCGGGAAAACCCCGAAAAAACCCATGGGTCAGATAGGTCGGCCACTGGAATCGAACCCAGACCTCCCGAATGCAGCAAAACATCTTGAATACACTTCGGTTACCCAGGTCGTGGGTTGAAATCCCATGAAGGGTGTTGAACCCTTTTCGGGCACAAAAACTGTAGCACGACTTCTTCGGGAGCCTAATAAAGCTGGAGGACTCATGCTGTAGCTTTAAGCACGTAAAGGAGCCTCAAGCTAGATAGTCTCTGGGCAAATGGAGCATTTGATGCTCAGTATTGAATGTGACGCAAAGGGGTCAACATGTGGTTTTGGTGCTGCTCAACGTCTCTCGGAGCTAGAATAAAAGATGTTTTAGTCGAGATGCATCTTCTACTACACGTCTTGTGTAGACTGAACACTGGAAAAGCGTCCAAGCTTGAAAGCCTCACTTCAGTCGGTCGGATCGAATTCGGAAACATTCCGTAACCGACAACCAGAGCTGACAAGTTCCGGTCCACTGTCACACGGCATGGATCATAAACAAAAAGCAGTATTTAATTTTATTTCACATGTCACGCCGAGCCAAACTCATTGAGCTAAGAAGCAGATGGAAGACAACCTTTTATAAAATTAGTTGCATAAAACTGAGCAAAAAATGCATTGAATGCCATCCACCACATTTTGCACTAAAGTATGCAGGGAAAAAAGATTTGGGAGGAAAAATGGGAGAAAGTAGAGAAGAGTAGTGGACCAAAACTACAGAAGTTTTTGTAAAGAGCTACCAAGATCAGCAACTAGAGAAGTAGCTTTAGTAGATTTAGGAAAAACAAGAAGAAATGGGATAATACTGGAAAGAATAATGAAATTTTGGTACAGGTTTTTGGCCAAGAAAGGGAAATTATGAAATTATGCATGAGACAGCGGAAAAGATTAGAGAAGTCAAACAGTTGGTGGCCAGAGATAGGAGGAATTATGAACAAAATAGGAATGGGAGATATATGGAGTTAGAGGAAAGGAATACAAGCGATGTGGTAAATTGGTAAAATGCATAATAGAAGCTATAGAGAGGCAGGACATATGGGGAAGTCTAGAAAATATGAAATCATTATAATTTTACAAGCAAATAAAACGAAATTGGGGACGAGAAGCATGTGTAGATTACTGCAATAGGCAAGAGAGAGAAGGGTTAGCTTGGATGACAATAGTAACAATATTTCTAAGAGGGATAAGAGGTAGGGAAAAGTGAATTTGTGAATCGTGTGGGGGAAGAGAAAGCATTGAACACTATGTAGCAGAATGCGAGGAGGTTGCAATGTGGAGAAAAAAGGTTTTGGAGGAAAATGCGAGAAAGTGGGGAAGAGGGTAGCTATTATAAAAATGTTAATGGGAAAGGAGGGGAAGAAGGTATGAAGTATTGGAGAGTTTTTGCAGAAAGTAAAAGAAAAATTGGTAAGAAATGTAAAGAATATAAAAAAGGAAGATGGTGGGGCAAGAATGGGACTAATTGAGTAACAGGGAGACATGGGGGTTAAGAGGTACCTGGCAGAGCAGAAGACCAGGGTGTCATGTAAGCCAAGGTAAAGACAAATAAATGTAGCCAAAAGTTCTAAATTGTAAAATTTTGGAATATGCACGATAAATAAATAAATAATTCATTCATAGAACCCAATTTTGTGAATCTAGCGAAAGTAACTAAAAGTTTGGTATCCCTATAACTTCCTCAATTTTCCACTGAATGCTACTTCACAGAAAATGGCATGCTTATTCACAACTTTACATTTGACATTTGGTAACGATATAGTCGAGCAACAGGCAACACATTATTATCATCCTGTTGCGTGTTGCCACGAATTGCAAAAGCCATGGAAACAGCAACATAGTTCACAATTTCTTCACATCACGTCATGTTATTTCGTGTCATATTTTGATTACCGAGCACGAGAATTTAAAAACTGAATGAACTGTAATTCTGTCGTGATTTAGAGCCCAAGACAAAGCTATAAAAACTAATTGTACACAACAATGTCGTGCATTTTCTAACCTAACATTAAGTTCTGCACCTAAACAATGCTAACGACATAAGGCAAAGTTCACTGATAACAGAGTAGCGCACTTTACAACTTTGAGTAGAGTCTGGTTTTTTGTGTAATTTACGTCCTCCAACGTTGTCATATCGGACGGTGAATGACCGGGTGAAATGATGCTAAAATATGTCCAGGGTCCATAGAGCTTAGAGTTACTCGACATTAGTCTTTCAGGATAAGGGAAAACCCGGATAATAACCTTATCCACGTAACTCACCCTGACCAAGATTCGAACTATGGACCTCTTGAACGTGAGGCAAACGTGCTGCCATCTACGCTACATCTGTGGGCCACGGGATCGATTCTTATTGCTGATATTTCCGACCCTTACGTTTGTTTGGCGGTTCCTGTGTCGCTAAGCGGATGTTGGGAAGTACCGTTACATCCTACTAACTTCCTCTCCCTCCATTTTACCTTTCGCCCTGGTTGGCTCTTACAGGGTCCCAAGTTTCGGCGTACACGACAGGAAGTTCGTTCTTTGCAGATTTTCGACGTCCAATTGAGGGAGGTATCGTAGTCGCAACCTGCAGAGGGGAGGGAAGACTGTTTTACGAGCATAAAATGGCTGCTAAGGAGTATTTCTCCTGTTATTGCCTCTTCTTAAGCCCAGCCACCCTTATTAACCTTCCACCTCAGCTCTACCTCCCGGTACTACGCCTCACTCAAGGGCAGGGAAACAAAGATAATCAGAAAACGAAAACAAAACAAATGTGTACCTTTTATTCTAAGCTCAGTGTCTATTTTATATTCACATTCAAATCTTCCATGGATTTCATATCAGGAAGTAGCACCAATATACGTACATGGTATCCAAAGTAGTGGCCCTAATATAATACTAAATGATAAATATATTGGCTACTCTGAAATCACAAATCTCCTTGGCCTACATCTAGATAAAAACTTGAAGTGGAATATTCACATTAACGAAATTTCTAAAACAAACTTAGCAAATTGTGTTTTCCCCTGTTTATACTGTCTAAGGTAATGAATAGAGAAGCACTTTTATCCCTGTACTATGCATACTTTCACTTTGCGAAAAAGCGATTAGCATATTTAGATTACAAAAGACGTACCATACTAAAGGTAAACAAAAGAACTAGTTGCAGAACACTTTTTCAAGAATTAAAAATATTGCCTCTACCTTGCTTGTATATCTAAGAAATAGTAACCTTTGTTAAATTAAATATCCATTTATACTCCACTAATACACAAACACATAATCATGATACTCGAAGAAAAGAGCAAATTAAGTATAATCCCCCATAACAGCAGTTTGTTTGGTGAAAGCTTTATATATACTGGACTTTGCCTTTATAACGGCCTACCTGAACACCTAAAGAGTATATCTGCACTTCCTAAATTTAAATGCTGTGTGAAAAAGTTCCTGTTAGAACATTGTTTTTATAGTATAGGTGAATTTTTTGTACAATAAACATATACACAACACAAGTTTAGAAATGAAACTGTATGTACAAATGATCATGTACTATGATCAAAAGGATGAATAAATACAAATACAAATAACTTATTCAACATCTTCTTTCTCTGCCTCGTACGGAGTAGTAGTTGTGCTTAGACGTCTGTCGCTTTAAATGCCAGTACTTAATGTTGTAATCGCTTTCATGCCACTTAAAACCATGGCTGTGGTCTCGGTTTGAACCCGAGAGCTTGTGATAAGAGCCACTGCGTAACCAGAGTCACCCATACCGACAAAATAGTGCAGTGATTGTAATGGCTGGGGCACGGTTTCGTCTGTGGCGCGCTTTCGTGAGGCCTGGGTTCGATTCCCATGGCGAACATACCTGGGTTTTCCAGGGGTTTTCCCGGGTCACTAGGTGAATGCTGTGTCGGTTAATTACATCTCCGTATTTCCTATCCCTCCATTCTATCTTCATTATCATTTCACATCATCTCTCATCTGTTGGTTTCTTTCAGGGTAGAAGTGTCGGCGGGTGTTTCGGCGGTGCATACCGGGATGATGTGCTCTGAGGGAAACTATTTCCTCCTCCGGTAGGTCGGTTGCCGGTCTCCGCTCCTCTGCTGGAACCATTTTGGGACCGCCAGCCAGGGACCTTTGGGGCTCGGCTGCTGGGCTTGTTGCCGTCCCGCTGTAGGGGAGCGGGTTCGTTGTCCTGGCCTGTCTGGGGAAGTCTCTATCCAAGTAAACTGTAGCTCCTTGGTTCGGCCACCCTCTGTCTCTTTCGCCTCATCCTTCCTCCCGGAGGTACCCCACTTGGGATCATAGGAACAATGGACCCAGCATGGTGGCCTAGTACCAAATCCCCTGCGTAATGAAATCCCAATTGCAATCCCATGGCTTGGGCCAAGCAAACTTGTGCAATCCTTCAGATGGACGTTTTATTTTATGTGCCTATGTGATATTTGCACAAACGCCAAGAAAATTACAAGAATTATTTTACATATACATCACTATCCTCGTAAAGACCAATCAAATATTAGGATACGTCAAATACCGACTAATTGCTGATCTCTAAAACGATTACTGTACACCATGCACAATTATCCCTCAGCAATTGTCACATGTTCCTTTACTGTTGGATATATTCGATTACATGAGCTGTGAAGACAAGAGCAAGTTTCAAACAGTAACATGGCGGCTGAAAGATTTGGCCAGGCGACAAGAAACGAAATAAATCTTGTAATTCAGCCAGTAAAGCCAAAGAATACCGAAATGAACAGGTAATATATTTGGTAAAATTTTGTACAATTTTGTGCAGCTAAATTGCAAATTTATTGCAGTTTAAAATAAATGAAGTTTGTTGTTTGAAAATAGAATTTGCGTTATTTTATTATTTTCTTATAATTAAGCAGAGCCACTTGATGGGCTAAAGACCAAAGTTGCTTTCACCAGTGCTAACTTTGCACTGCCTGTAAGAACTATTAATCTTATATGCCGTGACTTCTGAGGTTGTTTCATTCATGTATTAATGTAGGCCTATGCCATTTAGGGAATCAAATAACTTGTTTTATTCCATTTAACATTTTGTTATTCGTGAATTAGTCTCTATAAATGCAACTCATGGTTTTGAACTTCCCTAGATAAATTTATCGGTAGTTTCTAAGCCACTCGTGACTATAATATATATTATATATTGAAATACTTCATATTAAGTTGCATGATGCAACCCTCTAGTTTCAAAATTGATGGAATTTCTTTCCCATACCTTCTGTCTGAAAGTAATTATAATATGGTGACGTTAATAATATTTGTCTGAAGAATACGTATACGAGGTACGTCCAGAAAGTAAGTTCTGTTTGACAATAAAATTAAATTGTGTACAGATACAGAAAATTTACTTATCACACAAAATTCTACAACTCTTAAACTACTTTTCCACGTAACTGCCGAAAGTTTGCACGCATTTTCCATAGTGAGGCAGAAGTTTTTGTATAGGTACCTTCTTCATAGAAGTTTGCCAACTGTGTCTTCAACCAGTTGAAAACATTTTCTTTGAGCTCTTCGTCATTGTTGAAATGTTGACCGCCAAGGAGAGATTTGAGATGCAAAAACAGACGAAAGTCTCTAGGAGCGAGGTCAGGGCTGTACAGGGGGTGGTCAAACACGTCCCAGTCAAATCCCTGAAGGATGTTCTAATATTCTAAGCATTTGTGCACCCTTAACCCAATTCTTCTTCTCCTCACCAGTCGCCCAAATGGAATGAGAGGTAGTTGACCATAAATAAACAGGACAGTATCCTATACTACGTGTCAACGCGAGAAGGCGTATCGGAAAAAATTCGCAATACAGAGATGTTTAACTCAGCTTTTCGCATATATACGGCGAGTGCAGTGTTTGTATATTCTGTTCAGATATAATCATTTCTTCTGGACAGCAATGTGTCATATATCGTCAGGCGCGAGAAAACATATCATATAGACACACGCAGCTTCCAATCGCTCTATTTGTGTTTCGTAACTTGTACATAAACTTACAAATATTTCACTCTTCTGGTCTACCAGATAAGATCTGGTAAGGGATGATGGCAGTGCTGGTCACGTGAAGGTCGATAAGCCTCAACGCTCTGTCGAGTAATACCAAGAGAAGAGGAATAAGAAGAAGAGCCCGATAAAGTTTCTGATGCCTTATACATCTATGGCTCTCACCGCTCCTCCTGATTTCCTCCTCGGTGCATATACAGAATGTTAAAAAAAGGTACGGCCAAACTTTCAGGAAACATTCCTCACACACAAAGGAAGAAAATATGTTATGTGGACATGTGACCGGAAACGCTAAATTTCCATGTTAGAGCTCATTTTAGTATTTCTCTTAAAATGTAAATTGAAATCATTCGTGCAGACAATTGTCAAAATACCCCATTGTGGTTCATGCACGATGGAGCTCCTGCACATTTCAGTCGAAGTGTTCGTACGCTTCTCAACAACAGATTCGGTGACCAATAGATTGGTAGAGGCGGACCAATTCCATGGCCTCCACGCTCTCCTGACCTCAACCCTCTTGACTTTCATTTATGGGGGCAATTGAAAGCTCTTGTCTACACAACCCAGGTACCAAATGTAGAGACTCTTCGTGCTCGTATTGTGGACGGCTGTTCTCCAGGGCTGCATCAGCGCATCAGGGATTCCATGCGACGGAGGATGGATGCATGTAACCTCGCTAACGGAGGACATTTTGAACATTTCCTGTAATAAAGTGTTTGAAGTCACGCTGGTACGTTCTGTTGTCGTGTGTTTCCATTCCATGATTAATGTGATTTGAAGAGAAGTAATAAAATGAGCTCTAACATGGAAATTAAGCGTTTCCGGACACATGTCCGCATAACATATTTTCTTTCTTTGTGTGTGAGGAATGTTTCCTGAAAGTTTGGCCGTAACTTTTTGTAACAACCTGTATGTGGATTGTCATGACGTTTTACGCAAGTTGTAATAACGTGAAATTATTCATTAATGTGAAATTATTCATTAATGTGCTTCTTCTGTGACATGAACACTTGCTTTAAATAGTTCCATACTACTCAACTTTTTCCTGTTCAGAAGTAACTAAGACTCAATTATATTTTATAATTTTGACTTCCATTTCATTTTGCAGATAATATCAATGGAACAGTTCGGTTTTAACGCTAATACGGATTGAAAAATTAAACAAAACCAATGATACCGCAGCGATTTTCGATTTTGAGCACTGCAACCGTCCACATAGCCAGAAAACCAACATAAATACCCCTTTAATTGCAGAAATCGTATTCAAAGCGGTTTAAATCCGCCACGATAACTTCTGATTTTGTTTCCTAGTATTTGAGAGATGATTAAAATGAATCTCGCATCGTTATTTTGTGAATTGTACACTATGGTTCAATTGCTAAATTTAATTGAAAACGTGTACTGCGCAAAATATTTCAATATTTTACGGACATTTAAAAATAACATGTAGAGATGAAATCAGATCCATTTTAAAAATCCAATCATACATTCACATGACTTTCTCTGCTTAATGTTCCATTATTGTATTTTGCTTCCTCTTTCTTTTCGTCTTCTCCTCTGTCTCACATTTCTAACTTCACGTATTCCTTTTGCCCTATCTCCCCATCTCTCCTTCATTTTCTACTCTCGTTCCTTCTCTCTGTACAAGATTACTTGTGTTGTTTCCACAAAGATGAAAATTCTGGGTGTTCACCAGCATTAGCATACTAAGAACATCAACAATAAGAATAAAAATTAAAAATTAAATGCGGTATTAAGAATTTACTACATTTTCTAAAAAAAAAAAAAAAAAAAAAAGTATATAAAATTCCAAATAATAAAAATTCTGGTATTTATCAATTTAATTGTTTTGATTGCCATCAGGTTTATATTGTAAAGACGAAACATAATTTGAAAACCAGAACGAAAGTACATTTTCGTAACATTAAGTATAAATAAACTGATATATCGGCCATAGCATATAATTTTTGGCCATTTAACCATGAAATAAATCCTGAAGTCGAATTATTAAACGAATTAAATGGTAAGATAGATTTAATGGTTCCGGAAAATATATTTATTTTCAAAAATAAACATCACGTAATGAATTTTGAAATACCAGGGTTGTTTTTTATGTTTGTTTCGTTTTCATATTTTTGTAATACTGAAAAAACAAAAGAAAAACATGGTAACCGTAATCCTTGACAACGGAGTTTGTGAACTGAAGATACAAACAATTTGTTTGTGAAATCTATCTCCATTAGAAAGAAGTGTTAACACCAATTTCTTAAGATAAGTGAAGCCTTTGTATCAAATATACGGCTAGTGTAGAGAAATAATTAATTTCCATCAATTAACTAAAATAATAAAGTTAAATGATGAAGCCTGGGACTTAAGTACTTAAAATAGGAAGTCGCCACAAACGGTGTATCTCGGATGCGAGAGACCCTAGTGGTCTACTGGGGAAATATAGGAGTCAGATGGAGAAATTAGTGTCAGGAAGGCACGTTGGCCATGGTAGCTCAATGGTTAAGAGCGACTGGACGGAAACCAGGAGATCCGTGGTTCAAATCCCGGCCATGACATTGAATTTTTCATTTTGACTATCTACCATATTGCTACTATATCACCTTTTTATTTATACTGTGAATTTGTCCAGTTTTAAAGGTGTTTTTGCAATTTATATCCTCCAACGTTAAGCCACGATGGATGAATGACCCTCAAATGAATCCGGGGTTACCCGACATTCCTCTATCACGTTGAAGGAAAACCCCAAAATACCTTATGCAGGTAACTCGCCCTGACCCAGATTCGAACTCCGGACCTCTTCAACCTGAGGCAGACACCCTACGATCTAGCCACCGAGGCGAGCTTAAAGTGTCAGATCTCCAGTTTCATTATCAGTTAATAAACTAGTTTAATCACTTGGCCTTCTTCGCCAAATTGAAACACGCACGTCACAGGTTCCATCTGCGAAAGGTTCATACACTTGGGACTCGAATATAAGATGTCTCTCAACCGCTTTTCGTTGCACTTGAAACGTACTTGCTGGCTTGCTCAGTCACGCCAGATCCTGCCTACCAACCTTTGAAAGTGTTCATTATATATAGTCTTTGCACATTTCCACACATATCCAGAGCCTTTCAAAAGGTGTAGTTTTTAGAAGAATCTCCTGATCTGCCACGACAGTGCCTATCTGTTTAAGCTGGACGAAGGCGTAACTTATCTGTTCACAACTCCATTTGACAACCTTGTACCGTATTGATTATATTTTTGTCCCTCCTTATAAATTAATTGTGGTCTAAAACTCAAATAAAATAAATAGAAATTTACATAAAACTGAGAATGTGCAACAACCTCAACGTGGTAGCTGAATGAAAGGGATTCCTTAAAAATAATAAACAATAGAGTTTAAAGCATTTTCAAAAAGATTATTTGACAAAGGTGAATTTTCCTTAAGTTTCTTCCTTTGATATGAAATAGTTTTTGAATCAAATATATATTTAGTCAAAATTTTATTTTTGACTTAACTGCGAGCGTGGAACTCTTACTAATGTTTCTGTTGACGTTAATGTTGAAATAGCCCTGTATATTTCTACTGAAGTTTTGTATCAAAATTTCAGATGTCATACATTTGAACTGTCACAAATACACAAAACACGAGAGGAAATGAAGTCCCCTCATACTCATTTATTGTCAATAGAATCATTAGTCTAATACTAACTTAAAATCACCTTCTCTTTTACTCAAATACATAGCTTCAAGAGGTACCTATAGCTCGTACCAAGTTGTGCTGTGCTGCTAGTAGTCTCTCTAATGTATAGTCGCGCTGCTTGAACGGTTACCATGGATTTATTTTTAATAGAAACCTGTCAGATAAGGCACTCTTTTAGGAGTGAGAGGGCAACTAGAGTGCTTTCTTGCCCTGTGCTAAGCACCAGTAAACGCATCACTTCAGCCAATGGAGTTCGCAGAAATCACAAATGACAGATAGATGTTCACTCCACGTGGAGTAATCACTGCGTTATCTGAGAGGTATCTATTACCAAAGATAAATCCATTGAAACAGTACGAGCAGCGCGACTTTACACAGGTTCACCTCTTACAATAACTCAGAACACAATTCCGATTTTCGCTGGTAAACTACTTAACTGTTTCACTGCAAGTTGATTCCTCACGACCGAGCTACCCTTACTTACTAGTGAATTGCTTGACTGCTTCACAATGGCATGCTGACTCCTCACCATGGACTTGGAACGCACTGCACTTTTCTGTTGACTCCCAACTCAATCGGCCAAGTGATTTGTCAGCACGGAGCAGCACTCTTCGACTGGTTTTCGAAGCTCGAAACACACACAGCAAACTCTAGAGCGCACTACTCTCACTGGGCTTCGCAATTTCCCTGATATAGTTCTGCCGGGTGCGGCAAATACAGTAGTCGAATGGTTCCGAATTACATTCTAGGACGGTTTAGAATTATCTGCGCAGTAATACGGCTCGCTTCTTGCTATTAACTAGTCCTGCCCTTGAAGGCACGTTAATCTCTTACGGCAGACTTGCTTGCGCCTTCGAAATGTCGGCTAGTGGATACCCCCACGGTAGGGCGTGTCCCTCCGGCCCCTCCCACTGGCAAAGAAATGGAGCCTCAATTGCCCGACTCTGCTCTAACTTCCCACAGTAAGTTCAGTAAGTTTGGCCACCAAAATGTTCAGAGAAATTAGAAATTAGAAATGCAAGATAAATGGTAAAAGTTTGGAATTTATACTTGAATCAGTATAAATGTTTAAATGTGGGATTTCTCATACAATATCCATATTTGTCAACCCTCTAATTTATTTTATAGTCAAGCAGCATTGCTGTTACCATACTCCATCAGTTCTAATCTATATATTTAATTAAAATAATTAAACTAAATGAAGATTCACTAGCGAGTAAGTTATTATATGCCACAAGAGTTTCAAATCCGTTTATAATATTCTCAAGCTTTACGAAAAGGAAGTTCCTGCTTGATAATGAGGTAATTTTTTTTTTAATTTCCTGCTTCAATTAAACGTAAAATGCCTCAAGATTTTGACGTGTCTTTTGAAAGTCCCACAGAGTACACTTACCTGAAAAATAAAGTCCTTATAAGATATTATGTAGAAATTCTCAGCTTATCAGACCGTTCTTCTTACCTTGTGCAAGAGAACTCCTTACTGTGAAGCCTTGTAGAGCAATACCTCATAACGACTTCGTAAATCCTTAAGATTACGTAGTTCTTTTGAAGTAAGTTGACTGTCGGATTTGGATTTATTGGTAAAATGGTGCAGGGGTATAACAAACAAGAATGAAATAGCCAGCACACTCCAGAAGAGGTATGTAACGGGATTTTATTTTCGTTCTTCTTCAACTAATAAGAAGCAAGCCAACTTTTTGTAAGATCCAAGTCGAGTTTTAATCTACTGAGAGTCGTGAGATCTTTTCTCAGGTGTGGATGCGGATTTTTGGTTAAAATAAAATTTAGATGAGTCCAATCTGGTAATATATTATTTAATTATATAATATGAACTATGATTCACTCTTATCTATTATAAATATTGAATAACACTTTTTGAATCTTATTAATTTTCCTTTACAATTACAATCATCGTAACATCTTTTCTCCTTCTCTAGCAAGACACAAGACTCTAACTTTTCTAGATTATTGATTTTCTTGTCCCCATAGTAATTCCCACTTTATTTTGTGATTGGCCGATTCACTGACACGTCATCACACCACGTCATACCACTACTACTTCGGCCAATCACACAACTACATACATTTTTATATTTATTATTCCTTCGAACATTACTAAACAAAAATACTGTTACAGGTAGTAAGTTACCCCTGGCGTTATGCTTCTTTCTGAACGAGTGAAGTAATGATGTGTACATTTTTCACCCAGGAAATTTGATGGTGATATAGCGAGCATTTTTATTTTATTTGCTGCTTATCAATAGAAAGAGAAAATGAATCGCATTCAACCCGAAAATTAATAGCGAAATTTCATTAGAAGTACGCGTTTTCTTGAACGCTGAATTCAAAGGCAGCATTTGTTGAAAATGTGTGTATGAACATTCTCTAAATAGTTGGAAGAAAATTATCTAGGGAAAGTCAACTGAATGCAATGTATCAGATGTTTTACTCATGCCAATGGGAAGAGAACGGAATGTAAAAGCCGTTACATAGTGACTGGCTTTCACAAATGTGGTAATTGCTTAAACTATTGCATTGCCCTTGTATGTAAAACCAAAGACAATTTCTGCAAATGTTCATCTCCTAAAACATGAATATAACCATACTCTATCTCACGCTAGTTTAATCCTGCTGTAAACAACAAGGCTGAGCTGACTCAACTCGCCACGTGTTAGATGCTACATGCACGCACCACTAGTAGTATATATAACTCAATAATTTATTAAATCTATGAGTTGGAATATTAATAGAATCCTGCAGTAACATAATGGTTACCTTTCATTGGATTCCTACGTAAACTCTTTATTTGGCGCAGATATTTGCGTCTCCACATCACAATCTTTTCTCTGTCCACTATAACTGATTTCCGCCCTCGCTTTTGACATTTCAATCCATCTAATAACAACCGATGGAAAGTACTTAGTGAAACATTTGCCGAATCTGTGTCAGAATTGATCGCATGCAAACCTTATTTAGAGTCGGCGGTTCATTTCTGAAGAAAAAATCATGAACTTTCCTGGGTATAGCACTTTTCGTAAAATCGTCGTGTTTCTCCACGCGCTGTTTGCATTTAGGCGATTTTCCGGTGTTCTTAAAGATGATACCGAAATTAAGGTTTGCAATAAGTAAAGAATCATGATGGATGTCAAAGGAATGTTGGTTCTTTGTTAGAACACGTGCAAGGCCAGTTAAGTCAAATAGCAGTTGTGGGGGAAAGTTGTTATAACAAAAGCAATGTAAGAAACAGCGTCCTTAGCAGTTTTCTAAAGGGGCTCACTTGACTTGTATGAATAGGGTATTCTTTGGATCATTCATAATGGCATGACAAAACAGCCACAAAGAGATTTTTGGTTGAATGAAGAGGGCTTTCAGAAAGTGAAAGTGACATATACACCCACACGTGCAGCTGTGGACAAGAGTCTTCGGCGTGGAGCCGATTAGAGCAGTTCGTGGCTAGGAAGCCATTAAAAGAGTCTTCGGCGTGGAGCCGATTAGAGCGGTCCGGGGCGTGAGGGCGATTAGGGCAGTCCTCTTGTTCTGTCTTGGATATTTGTCGGTTCATATATACGTGAGGAACGAATAAAGTTTATCGAGTAATAAACATTCTGCCGTCAGTAACTCTAAACAGGGATATTGGTAACCCTTGGTCGACAACTTCAATTTCGATGTTCTAGAAAAAAAAGAAGCAGTTAATAAATAAGTTGTAAACGGGCATTCCAGTGTTATTAAATATCCTTCTCACACACATCCACGCATACCCTGTGAGAAACCTCATTGTTTTACCCTGAGCTAAACAAAAGTGCTTCAAACTGTATTGTCAAGTGGAACATTGTTCGCCACATATATTGTTGCTTCAAATTGGCGTCCCAACGTGGAATTGTGTGTCACCCATAAACATTATTGCTTCAAAGAGTTCCGGATGCTTGCTGGTCCATTCTAACATTAAGAGCACCACTTGCGGAAACACCTAGGAGATAATGAGTTTCTTTCTCAAAGTTTTTTTAGAAACGATTCCGGGTTTCTTTCTTTAAACACCGCGGAACAATGCGCGACCATTCGCCTCTCGCCACCTTTTAAAGGTTTGCCTCGATTGTGTTTTATTTCGGCTGAAGCACTGGCCTGTTCTATGATGAAAAGCTTACTTATTTTAAGTTGCATATACATAAGTGTTCTTGGGTTTGTGAGGTACGCGAAGTGTACAGGAAATACAGCGTTAAATATCAGAAGTAACTCCACATTATAAACAATAACATCTTAATCAGCATTCAACTCGATACAGACCTCGTTGTGAGAGAGCTGCCTGGCATAGGAATACAAAAATATTATATAGTAACAGTGTCCTTTAGTAATTAAATAAAATGCAGCTTAATTTAACATAATAAGTTGATACTGTGTATAATTTCACCTGTATTCAGTCTAATGTGTAAGTATACAAAACACATCTATGTGATATGTGAAGCAGAAAGATAAAATGTGGAAATGTGTAGTGTTTAACGCCCGCTTTTACTACATAAGGTACCGCAGGCGATGACATTAAATTAAATGCGAGGATCTACTCCCATTAGTCCTGGACCCGAAGGACCAGAACCCGGGCCTCTCGGGTATATTTACCGTAGGAGAGTACCTATTTTATAAACTGCCCCCCCCCCCTGCACGCGGCAGACGGGACGGAAGTGGATACGCCACTTACGCACCGGTCCTTAATGAACCAGCTACCAAAAAACCTTGGTAGGGCCGCCGGTGATCTAGCACACCAACTAAAGTCTGTGAGGTTTAAGTTGGCGTATTCTCTACTATCCTTGTCTAACACAGAATGCTGTCCTTGTCTAGCACACGTGGGCGGGTCAGCAACCACTGCTTTGTCGTGATTCGTGGAAAGTACACGCTGGCAACCCCCACTCCGCTGTGTGTTGATTAAAGGTTGTCAGTGGCGTATGAGCGATAGAACTGTGCATTTATTGTTTTGTGGATTTACACGACACACACACAATTTTTTCATTGTTGCAACATATGGATATAATGTTGAATTATTTTCTTGTAGTTTTAGTTGTGTTTGTGTTGTTTCAAGTTGAATCTCGAGGGAAAGTTCTAAAATCAGATTCTAGGGAAATTGTAGTCAAAGTTCACGGTTTCTTCAGTGGTGAATGTGAAGCTTTTAAATGTGGAAAGCCGACTATTTTAGTGACGATCATCGTTGAGAGAACTGCTGCTGCTACAGGTATTTTTTTCTAGTTCTGTCCAACGAATTTTAAAAGAAGACAAAAAATGCAGAAGCTAGCGGCGGTAGACTGCAAACACCAGGCAAGAAGCGCCCTAATATAAGACTGCGAAAAACAGAAATTGATTCACTCACAGCTGTTGCTATTAAGCGAACAATCTATTCGCTGTATCGTACGGACTTTCTACCTATTTTGCTGGACATATATGAGGCTTTAAGAGCTAAAGACTTAGTTAAAGGAAGCGTGTGGCCCTTAAACAAATTCTTAAAAAGCTTAATTTCAGTTACGGTAAAAATTCACAGGGAATACACTTTTTAATGGAATGAATGGATATTGTTTCTAAAAGATTTAAATTTTTAAGACGAATGTAAGAACTGAGATCTGCAGGTAGGCCTATACTGTTCTTTGACGAAACTTGGGTAAATATAAACCATACGAGAAATACGGTGTGGAAGTGTATTGCTGATGAAAATGTAACTGATTTCCCTCTTAAAACACCAATCGGCAAAGGGCAGCCATTTATATATGAACATGCTGGATATTCACAAGGATTTATTCCTAATGCTTTGCTAACGTTTAAGTCAAATTCAACCAAAGACTACCATGAAGAAATGGATAATAATATTTTCAAGGATTGGTTTGTTAATACATTTCTACCTAACATCCCGTCTAGTGATGTCATCATTATGGACAATGCCCCTTATCATTCCATAGAAGTTAATAAAGTACGAAGATTCGTTTGAAATTTCTGACTGTGAATCGGGGGATGAGCAACAATCGGACGGAGTGGAGAAGGGGCGCTCCGCCACTGATGCACGCTTGGCTGGGGTGTCTGCTTTGCCCGCTACGTCATAGAGTGAGCGGTCAGTATTCCTTTCTCTTTCTAAAAGGCACACGACTAGTTAAACCTCACAGACTATACTAGCTCTGCAGGCTAGCACCCGGGAATTATGAGGCAACCCTCTACCCCCTCCGGGCGGCCGAGGCCTGGCCGGAGGTACCCAATTTCCCGTGGGTGGCGGGAACACACTGCCAGAGGGAGGGGCTCGAATGTTCGGCCCGAGGTTCCTCTAGTAACGTCAGAGGTACCACGAGTGCTAAGGGTCCGTAGCGCCCGCACTTTGGCAGCTGAAAGGGACGCCCGCAGGCGATGACACTGATGGTATATGAGATGAAGATGGAGCACCGGTGGAATGAGATGGCGGGGGAAACCGGAGATCCCAGAGAAAACCCGCCCCAGCGCCGTGTTGTCCACGACAAATCTCACTTTGCGGTCGCCTGGGATCGAACCCGGGCCGCCTTGGTGAGAGCCAAGCGGTCTAACCACTGAGCCACGGCGCGGCCATAAAATGTGGAGCTATTACGTCTATAATAATGGAAACATTTGTATACTTTTCTATCTTCAAAATCAGCTCGTAGAGCAGTGATTAAAAAAAACTACTTACAGTACTGTACTTGAAGGATGGGTTTATCGTACGTGTGCAAATAAAAGAAAACGCCCTTTAACTTCACTAAGACAATCAACAGCTTAACCGTTTTCCGTCCCAATATCTCTATCTCTGTCTCTCTTCTCACCCAGATGTTTACAGTAGGATTAAACTAGGTTGAGACAGATTATAAAAGAATGAACTTTTTGACGAGTAAAGATTAAATAAGGTCATGTAAGTCAAAGTTACAAGATTCTTTGTATTAAAATAAGAAAAGCATAAATAAGATGGGTAGAGAGGTAATGTTGTCAAAGGAAAGATATGAGGAGGAATAAAAAAGACTGAAAATCAAGGAGTCTTGCAGAAACTGACAAGGCATCATGCAAGCAACGTCAGCTGTTACGACATAGAATGTTCTCGTGCAGTACATGTTCAATAAACCTGATTACAGTAAACAAGATCCCAAGAATTGCGCAACCAGGCAGAAATCCTATCCCGGCTGCATCGATAAGGGATGCACGCAACCTGACAAAATAAACTTTAGCGCTGACGAGATTACTCTCCGTCCCACTCCCCGAGTAGAACACAACTTTACTCAGCTTAGGCAACAAAAGGAAAGAACATTTGAGCTAGGCAATACCACTGATTGTAACTCCACGTTGTTCCGTGTAGTGCGTTGTAGCTTTTGAAGTGGGTGGGATTGCTGCTAATTTATGTTTGCTGTTTCCTCGAAGCTACCATTTTAAGGACGAAATTTTGTTTTCCTTATCTTGCTAAGCCTACTGATATTACTGTCTCCTCTCTGTTGTACTTCCCGAATCCTTAAGACAACATTTGCTCAACGCCGAAGAGAACTGGAGAGATATAAATCTCTTGGGCGGATAATCATTAGGGATCGAATGTATTACTCATTTATAACTAGTAGGAGGAATACTGTATCAAAAATGTCATTTATATAGTGTCTTTATTAAATATGGTATAGTAATCTGTTCAGTGGTCCCTCTCCACTATGCGAGGGATAAAGCTAAAAGAAAATAGAATAGCATAAGAAAAGTCACAAATAGAAATCGTAATACTCAAATAATCATGGCAGAAAGAGCCTCCGTCGAACACTTCGTTATCGTCCTCCAGAAATTCTTTAACCCGTAACCGGTATGACGGGGTCAGGATGACCCCGGTTAAAACTGTTTACCACGTGAAACCTATTTTCTACGCGGTATGGCGTTGCTGCTTTCAGGCAGTATGCTTTGAGTTGTCCCGCCTCGCTGCTGGTGTCGGCAGCCTCACGCGGAGCCGCCGGGGAAGTTTTGGGCAGCTCGGCCCGCTTCCCCTATCACACCGGAAGCTCGCCGAGTGCGCCGGCAACCGCCGGGGAAAGCAGCACCTCCAGATGTACAACCACCGCAGCCGCCAGCGGAGGCTAACTTACAGAGCAGCAACATGCCACGTGTCAAGAGAGGTACGAAGAAACGAGCAGTCATCACCGTCGCACAACCAGCCGAGAAGGAACGTCCTGTGACACCGCAGCCAGAACCCGGCCGTGATACCCAGCTGGGAGCAGGCCAGTGCCCAGCACTAGCCAGCCAGCCAACGCCACCACAACCATTGCACCGCCGCACAAGCATAGTGGTAACCGGAGGGCCTCGGGACCTGCAAGCACAATATGTGCTGGCTGCAGCGCAGCACCAGTGGCCGTCAGCAATGAGGGCCAGACGCATCACCTCAGCTGGAGGTCCGACACCACTAGTCGGGGTGGAGCTAGCCAGCAATGCCGAACTGGAAGCTGATTTAACTAACGGCCTACCCTTATTAGGGCGGGTGCTGCGCACTGAAGTCAGCGGACAGGACCGTCAAGCTCCATGCCGCCGCTACTGCGCTTACGGGCATGCAGCCCAGTCCTGTGCAGCCGAGCCTAAGTGCCACTACTACGGTGCTTCCAGCCTCACCTCGGTCTGCAGAGAGCACGACCTCCACCGACGTCGCCGCTACTGTGCCTCCTGCGGTGGGCACAGCCACTTCACCGGACAGGCGCTATGCCCCCTGCATCCCTGCAGGAAGGCAACGCCTGTCCCTCCTGCGCCGCCAACCACTCAGCAGCAGTTGAGTGCTCAGCCTCAAAAAATTCACCAACAGCCGGCAACACCAAACTACACCACAATCAGGCTCTCCATTCGAAGTTCCTGGTCGTAATGGCCAAGCTTACCAACATGGAGGAACCTCTCACAGAGCTTAGGACTTCATCTGCGCAGCAAGCTATATCACACACAAATATCAGCTCAGAGCTTGCAGAATTGAGAGAGGACATAGAGGAGAAGCATGAATTCTCAATTAAACAGCGCGACACACACACCACACACCACACACACACACACACACACACACACACACACACACACACACACACACACACACACACACACACATTCATGCTCCGAAGACTCGTCAAGGAGGAAGTGGCAGGCCTCCAAACGATGTTCGACGGACACAACACCAGAGGTCGACACCAACCACCGCAGAGACCCTACAATTCCTCATCCACTTCCAAACAAGACCGCTCCTAATAAGCAAGGGCGTAAGCAGGGCCTTGGTCATGCTTACGTCGTGCCGCCTTCCTCCCCTTGGACCTGGCCTCGCCGAGCCAATATATCCCTTCCTTGAATCCGCAGGTGCTTACAGCACAGCACCACTCCTGAATACTCACCGGTGGAGGTTTTTTAGTGGGTAGAGCTGGTGGTTCGTTTCCCCCAGTAGAGTCCCACACTCCAATCCCAGGGTAAGTGCGTAACATGCATTTTTCCTCCACTCGAAACAAAAATTGTTGAGCGTTGAGGTTGTGATTAAAAGAGTGCGTACACATTATTGACAGCTGTTTTCTCTCCTTAGCGGGGTCAGGGTGACCCCATCATACTGATAACGTAAGTGTATCATATCGTATTGCGGTATATTTCAGGAGGAAATGTCAACAGCTTAAGCAAACAAAATGCATTATATTGCAAGGTATTTTGTTACAGAGAGATGGCGTCAACTTCACAGAAGCAAATGAAAGATGATGACACAGTTTGAGGAATGAATGTTATCCATTGCAAATGAGTTAGAGAGTGAGTTTAGTGATTTTGCTGATTCATAGCATGACCCAGACTACGAAAGTATTCATGACAGTGATTCAGAGCTAGAAGAAGAATTACAAAATCGGGGTGAAGAAGAAATGGTACGTGACTACTACAATGCTACAAAACAGGCAAGCGTGAAGATAAGTGCATGTTAGGGCTGTGCCACAAATTTTAGTAACGAAAAATTAAGTCTGGCGGAAATTAGTCTTGTATTTTATCGCAATAAAGCACGCACCAAATCATCCTCAAAAATCACTCTCACTCGCCTTTTATATATTGCTGATTGTCCAAAATATGGATTCCTATAAAAGTATTGTTGACAATGAATTTGATATTTTGCATTAACACGTTATATTTCATTACCAAACAATGCCGGAATTCATAGATTAATGCATTTTATTATCATTATCATCAGTATTAATCCCTAATTTGTAAGAAGAACGCCAGTATTGTAAGTAAAGGTTTCTTAATATCCAGGCTTTTAATCAGCTGACAATGACGTCACTTTCAGATATACTTGTTGACCCGGGTAGGGTGTGCACAGGTGCGCAAAATCATTCCGGACACGTCATTGCACTAACACAATGTTGGGCTGTCTGTTTATAGCCCTATTGTGCTGATTGCACTGGGCCTTGAAATCGTGACTTTGGGAAAACAAACACGCTCGTTGGCAATTTGCATCATTATTTTATACCTTCGCTTGTCCGAAAGCCTCACAATTGCATGCCGCAACGTAAATGAAATTGTTCCCAAATGCTTTTGAAAGCCCAAGGTAGTTTTTTTGTTCATCACTCATCTATATAGATAATTAACCTCTACAAAATATTATTAAGAGCAATTTAAAAATCAATATGAACCGCACAGTGCCCTCTCGTCGCAAACAGTAATTATTGTGGAATTGTGGGTTCTCTTCCCGCATGGGCTATGATTGGATTATGTTTATCTTTCTCTCGAATTGTTTACCTACTTTGCTGATACATTTTGTTCACTAACTACGGTCTAGCTGCCTTAAGAATTTATAAACCTAGCTTTAATCAAATTTGGTAGAAGTGTAAATGAATTATGCTCAAATTAATGCGTCATAAGCCAGATGGTTTAACTATATTCTACCGAGGGACTCAAAAACATCTGAACCACCTGCACGGTGTTTTGCTGTCCGTTACCTCGGCACTCGTTGCTGCCTGCCGCTAACA
Organism: Mantis religiosa; assembly: GCA_030765055.1. Taxonomy (NCBI): domain Eukaryota; kingdom Metazoa; phylum Arthropoda; class Insecta; order Mantodea; family Mantidae; genus Mantis; species Mantis religiosa. Next base: position 30,616,078 of record CM060956.1, read on the forward strand.
TAGAAAGCGTGGATGAAACTATGCAACATTTTAAAAACTACTTTTAAAAACTTTATTTATTCAATTTACTAAAGGAGTTGCTGAAACTGCCCATGACCGTTGTTAATACGTGTTTGGCACCTCTAGAGTAAACTATCGATCATTCGCTGTAGTTTACGTTGAGAACTTCAGTAATATAGGAAGTAAAACCTTTAATAGTATTTTAAATTTTAAGTGCTTTTTGCTCTGATAAAATTCATATTTAATTTAAAACGTCTATTAAAGGCTAACGCATGGGTATAATTCTAATGCACGTAATTAAGTTTATATTGCTTTCAAATTAATATCGTGCATTGTATATTAGAAGGTTAATTTGTATACCAAATTAAGTTGTAGTATGTTCACTTATTTCAAAGTTACTAATTACACTGGAAAACAAACAAAAAATTTTTTGAATGTTTCGAATACTTCATGAGAAAATTCCTACTAACTTTGGGTTGAGAAAAAGAAATATGACAATGAAACATTGTTATGGGCTCTATTTTCTATGATATACACAAGGTGTAAGTATTACATATTAACGTATTGAGAGAAAAGGATACATTTTAATTACATACATGCTAATAACAATGAAAGTTCATTTGATTTTTTTACCTGGCCATTACATGGTAAGAGTTCCAAATTGCTGGAAAAATACTTCGCAGATAGTCGTGTCTGAAGAGAATTATGTGGTAGTCTATTGACTTCGTCGAATTTTAGCTTGCCTCTTGTGATGGAGTTCCTCAGAATCCCTATACAAAGACCAACAGTAATCAGCAAGCATTACTTCATTCCAACGGCCCTGATATCTTTGTTCCATAACAGAAATATCCTGATGGAATCTCTCCCCATGTTCATCACTAACAGCTCCACAACTAGGAGGGAAAAAGTCTAGGTGGGAGTGGAGAAAATGGATCTTAAGGGACATGTTGCATCCAAGGTTACGGTATTTTTGCAGGAGCTCTGTCACCAAATGCTTGTAGTTGTCATCTCTTTTGTTGCCTAAAAATCCATGAACAACACCCTTGAAGGCTTCACAAGCCTCCTTACCTTTCCCCTCCAGAATTTGGTCAAATGCAGGATCATTTAGAAGTTCTCTTATTTGTGGTCCAACAAAAATGCCTTCCTTAACTTTTGCATCACCTAATTTCCAAAATTTCTCTCTGATTGTGTTTTGTTATTTGTCAGGTGTGCCAACTCCCCCAAAAAATCCCCCAAATTTAAAAGCTTTACTCTAAGATATGAAATGCCACTATCTTCAAAACAAGAACTAATCTATCATTTTTGTGGCAATTTTTTAATTCAGCAGATCGAAATACATCTAAATTTACTATTTTTAACCTCGAAACATTTTCGTTCTTGCCCAGTGTTATTTGAAAAATTATTGAACTTCAGACAAAATCCTTACCATACGATGAATTATTAAAATTGTATTCATTTTATATATTACCAAACAGCTGAGCCCCATAGAAAATAGTTTAAAAGAGAGTTTTATTACGTTTTTAGTTTGACAGAAAAGATACATGAACTTTCAACTAAAAAGCATTATATAGTAAAACCTCTTTAACTTGAACTAGCTTTGAAGAAAATAAAATTGTACTGTTTAGCGTAATAAATGAAGGCGATAAATTGCTATTTTCGGTAGGTACATTACATGAGTGTCGTGCGCCGTGGCGTAGTGGGCTAAGGCAGTATGTCTTGGTCCCTGACCGCTTTTCGATCCCACCCATGTGGTGGGGATTTTAGGGTCCGGTTATAGGACCAGTGCCCACTCATCATGCTGAGGAACGTGGAGCTTACGATAGGTAAGCGGCCCTGGTCACGAAAAACAAAGTTCCGGCGGGGGGATGTCGAGATGATGACCACATCTGCTCACCGTATCGATTGGATGATCGCCCACCTCTGCCGTGCGCAAGTAGGCGTGAGGCCGGCAGTCGGGTTAATAGGTCTTGGCCCTCGTGGGGCTGTCGCGCCAGTGGTTAACATTATACGAATGCTCTTGCTCGGGCAAGTTCATTGAGCCCACCTCGCCGCATTGGAAGCCACTTGGAAGAGCAACTTTGCCAAAGTTGGGGCCTGGTGTGTGTGACTTGTCACAAAACCAAACTAAAGAAGAAAAAACAAGTGTGGAAGAAGATTTTATAGAGATTTTTTATAACACGAAAGGCTATTCCGATGTTGCTGAAGAAGACATTGGAAATGGAGTTTATATACCCATTACAGAGGAAGGCAGTGTTGCGTCATGCTGTGTTGCTGAAAATTAAAATGAACAGCAATAAGGTTCAGACAGTGTTGATGAACCAGCTGTGGTTATGGCCCACGCACAAGCAGTAACAAATTGATGCTTTATTTCGAGAGTCAAGCCGAAACAATGCCAAGTGAACTCCTAATGTTAAAGCTGATGCGAGATCGCGCTGCTTCTAAGCAATACACTAAATTGAGACAGCAGAAGCTCACTGTCTTTTTTAGTACTAACTCTATATAGTTAGACCACATGTATGGCCTGTTTTGCAAAGTACTACTAGGGCCGCCAAAATCGACACCAAGAGAAGTGGCATTACTAGAGTTGGGTAATACAAAAAGGAGGGGAAGGTAATAGAGAGAATACTGAAATTCTGGTATAAGTCTATTAAAGGGAGAGAATTTATTGAATCTGTGCATGAGCAACAGAAAAGCATTAAGATCACCAATAGTTAGTTGGTGGTCAGAATTAAAAAGAACGGTATCGAAGATAAGCATGGGAGATTTATGGAGAGTAGACGAGTCAATCATAGTGATTTTTAGAAGGAATTGAGAACCAAAGTACAAGACATATATAGGCAAGAGATATGGGAGAGTATGGAAGAAAAGAAATCTTTGAATCTCTATAAGCAATTAAAGACAGAATGGGATAGGGGAAAATATATAGATCAATGTGACAAAACTGGAAGAGAAGGCATAGCATGGATGAGAGTAGGAATAATATACCTAAAAGGGTTGAGAAGTAATGAGGAAGGGATATATGAATTTTGTGGAGATGAAGAGAGCACTGTTCATTACCTGATAGAATGTGAGGAGTTAACAAATTACAGGAGAAAAATATGAGATAAGAAATAGGACAGTGTAAGCAAAGACGTAGTGGCGTTACGCATGTTAACGGGGATGGGTGAAAATAAAATTAGATGTATAGGAGAATTCTTATATAGGTTAAGAGAAAAGTGGATTAGGGTAAAACAAGCGAAGGTCAAGAAGAAATGACAAGCTGCTCAGATAAACCAAAGGCTTATGGCCATGGGACCTGAGTCAGCGAGTAAATATTGGGTCAGCAATTTCATTACAGAATGCATGTTCGATGTTGAAGTCATTCTAATGAAACGTACAGATGAATACCAAATGAAATATCAAATATAAAATAAAGTAAGAGCTATATTACTATATTCTGGTTTAAGATACCATTACTTGCATTTCAGTCATATGATGATTCAGATATGTTTGAAATTCAGTTTAAGAAATCACTAGTAGATGTTCTTTCAATTACAATAGGTATAAATCTATGATTTGCACCACAAACAGCTGACTAGTTTGTAGTATATTGTCACCCGGGCGTTGGAACACCCTATAGAAGCAGCTGAGAGCGGAAGACAGGGGAGGTCCGTGTTAGCCACGCCTCCTCCTCGTCCGTCTTATAGTGGTGACAGGGATGGCTGGGGGAAAAAACATGATTGTGCGGTCTGTTTCTCTTCCACCTGTTCTGGAAATTACGGGATCTTTCATCTACTGGAATCTTCGCCTGGGAACAAGAAAAGCCGAGAAGACGGCGAGATGCCTATAAAAAGGGCTGCAGCTAGTCAGAAGTTTAGTGTGAGTGAGGAGACAGTCGCAGTTCTTGGTGTAAGAGTTAGTCAGTGACGTGTTAATGAACGAAAAGATTGTGCAACGGAAGACTGTACGTAACTGTGTATGTGTATCGGAGTATTGTCCGTAATTACTAGTGCAAGTGAAATTGTAACGGACGAACTGGTGAATTGTAATTGTGTGCAGCACGTAATTCGGTGTAATTGGCAAGAGTTTAACTGTAAGTCGGTGGAAATAAAGAACATTTTTGAGTGGTGAAATTGGACTTTTCATTTCACGAACCCACAAGGTCACAATATGGTAAATGCATAGGCTCCTACAGTACATACAGTGTATGTGTTTTAGGTGAAAATGTGGCAACAGTAATTTTTCAACATACTGGTTCATACAGACTTATTCAATCTTGCAATACAGGAAATTAAATGTTAAATTCCAATAATTAGAATTCTCTCCAAATCTTGTTCAGATCATATACGCTACAATACATATATTACCTATGTCAGATTTTAAGCAATATAGCATAAATTATAAGGTGTTGAGCCTCTTCCAGTAAACGAAAATCACACTTTAATATTACTACAGTACACACACTACGAAAATATTCACAACAAAAAAGTTTGAATTGCAAAATATTCTAACGCGGTACATGAAATCGGATTTTAGTTTTGCAGTCAGTGTGAAAATGTGAATCAGAAACTCTCATTCATTTTTAAAAAATGCATGCAGTACGGTGTTTTAATCCGAGAACAAGCACCCCATACTTGACCTTTTCATCCGACACATTATTTCCTTCGACAGAAACACCAAACTTATAGTTGTTACCTTCCCTACTACATATTTGCAGTAAGTGGAGAAAGTACTATATTCCATTCGAAACTTATATTACAATATTTCACCAGTATACGTATTTTGAGTAGAAACGGATTTGTTTACCGTGCTTGAGTTGTCATGGTTAGTGAATGGGAGAAGAGAGGAAAGTCAAAACAAACTAATATACCTACATGCAGTTCAACTTCCGACATGTTACGTCACTGTTCACGCTTGCATGTTGCAACAATACAGTCGGTAGCTTTTTATGTTTCGTTCATACAGAGAAATGATTTATATGTATAACTAATTTATGAATAATATACAGTTTTTAAACTTAAAATTCTACATCTATGGTATTCATAACATAAATATCATAATTTGTTATGTGTGAACCACAATACATGCTCATTGCTTTACTTTTCTCTATTGGTCTGTTTCTTGTTCACAGTTTGCGTATATGTTTGCACACTTAGCAATACAGCGTACTTTATTTTCTAAAAAAACTCAAAAGTAAATGCTATTTATATTGCGAGGCGTTGCATTCCAAGATGTGGTGAGGACAAACCGCAAACATTTAGCTGAAGTTCATTTACTTTATTCTTTTCAAACGGATTATTTTCTCCTCAATTGATTCTTACATGTAAACAATTTGGCATAAACGTTATTTTAATATAGAACTGCAATGGAGCAGTTCCTTTCTCATATTCTAAATACACATTACATACCTATACTCCAGAACACAGCTAACATGAAGCCATCTATTTCTCTGTTCTTGGTTTCGTTCTGTTGTGATTGATACTATTGTTGGTGCTGATTATTATTATTATTATTATTATTATTATTATTATTATTATTATTATTATTATTATTATTATTATTATTATTATTATTATTATTATTATTATTATTATTATTATTATTATTATTATTATTATTATTATTATTATTATTATTATTATTATTATTATTATTAGGAGTAGGAGTAGGAGTAAATTAAATTGAATTGAATTAAATGTGATGTGTAATGTTTAACGCCCGCTTTTACTACATACGGCACCGCAGGCGATGATACTGATGATGCATGAGATGAAGATGCAGCACCGGTGGAATGAGATGGCGGGGGAAACCCGCCCCAGCGCTGTGTTTTCCTCCACAAATCTCACTTTGCGGTCGCCTGGGATGGAACCCGGGTCGCCTTGGTGAGAGCCAAGCGGTCTAACCACTGAGCCACGGCGCGGCCACGTAGTGGTGCTGGTGGTGGTATTTTATTATTTTGTTGTTCTTGTTCTTGTCGTCTTTGGTTTCCTAATCCTTTATTCATCACTAAGTTCCACTACGTTAGTAATATCAGAAGTTATGGTTTGCTTTGGGCAACTTTGGGAGAATATAATACACAATTGGAAAATGACATCACACTATTTACATCTCAGAGGAAATGTTAGAAGTGTCCTCCACCACCATCCATAGATCGTTGATCCTATTTGCTTTGACACGACAGTAGACACTGACGTTTATATGGGTACCTTCAATATATTTGGAGAAGCTGGATGTTATCGGATTGAGAGGTTATTTCCAGCAAGATGGAGCAACGTACCATACATCTTCTGACACCCTGGAACTTGTAACCAGTTTCTTTGATAATCGAATAATCTCAAAAGATCTGTGTCTCCCCAGATCCCCGGACCTAACCTCGCCGGAGTTTTTCTTGTGCGAGGATCTAAAATATAGTGTACAACAATAGACCACGGACAATGGATGTTCTCAAGGAATCTATTCGAACCGAAATAAGTAACATTGGGTTTACTCTCCGTAAAACTTCAGAGAATATGTTGAGACAAGTGCAAACATGTATAGATGCTGGTGGAGGACACTTCCAACATTTTCTCTGAGATGTAAATAGTGTAATGTAATCTCCGAATTGTGTATTATATTCTCCCCAAGTTGCACCTGCGTCCTATTATTGGTTCAAAGGTTATGGCCTATTGAACTGGTTCAGGTTTATATGGATCACACTGTATTGAGATACTGTCCCTTAAGTGCGGGTTCATGTACTGGCCACTTTCCTCCCTTTATTTGTTTCATTTATACCCCTCAAACGCCAATGGTCATATCGGCGGCCGTTTTCCTTTGGAACATATCGAAGGTGTTAACTCCTATTCGTTGGGATACTTACAGACTCTGGGGAAGATTAGGAATTATCTTGGTCGGAAAAAATCCCCACCCCCCACCGCCGGGAATCGTACCCGGGACCCCTAGCATGGCAGGCAGGTGCTCCACCGACTGAACTACGAGAATAGCCTTTCCTCCTTTATTACTTATTTGCGTCCTTAGTTTTACTTTCCTTTGGTCCTTCGATATGATGTAGTCATACAGGATATGATCTGTCATTTCGTCTCCTCTGCTGCAGATGCATCATCGAATATGAAGAATCTCTTGTTATAATAGGCCCTCAGGTATCTGCCTGTGTGCGCGCAGTTGTTTTTTTAAGCAGGAATACTGGTACAAATATATAAAATGCACTGTACTTTTTGAACGAAAACCTTTTCTTATTGACAGCTCATTTTCCTCAAAGGTTCACATTTACCTATCGCAGCCACTTGCCCAAATGACAGGCCAAGGCACATGTACACAGCTGTAATACATTTCGTAGAGAGAATTCTTTAACTATTCTGAAAGTAGTTCCAGGTTTTCATTGCTCGTGGTCGGTACGGCGCCATTGTCAAGGTCTCCTGAGGATTCTTCTCCCGGTTGAAGCTTGTTTTTTGTTCTCACGGCAAATATTCGTCAAAGTTTGAGATAGGTCATGTTTATTGAGGATTCAGCTATTCACCACGGAGCATCAACACCTCCCACGCGAATGAATTGTTGATTACCCCTCGCCGCTTCGCTCCGCCTGAATGAAGTTTGTTTAAAGAGTAATCTGGAGCACTGCGACCTTACCTTAGACGTATTCACGAGCTCTTCCCTACAGACCAAGACGTCGACTGCTGTTAATAGTAGTGTCTGCGCTTGGAAAATCTGTGGCATACATAAAGTTGAACCCTTTTTGCTTTTTTATTTCCATACCAGAAGCACTTTTTCTTATAACTTAAAAATTTCTTACAGAGGTGCCACCAAAAATACATGGTTTGAGACACCTTAATGTTTGGGTTCGTGTGCGTATGTATCTGATGCTAGCATAGCTCAAACGGAAAGTTGGATGAATACCAAGTTAAGTATTTAAATTCAACATCCTCCAATGAAGCCTCACCACAAACAGAATTTCCAATCTAATCTGTTTTTCATTTGAAAACCTGATCGGTATTGTGTATTTTCTGAAAACGGCTCTTCACTGTTCTGATTGAAACGGAATCGTTTAAATTATTCAAAGACAAAAATACGTATCATGGGTTGTCTCAGAAATTGAGAAAGTAGGACAAAATGGCTCTTACTAAATCGAACAGGATTCTTTGGAAGAATGGAACATAAAGATATCCGATATGCCACGAGATTCGGGAGATGTTTATAAGCTAGGACGGGGTCCCTAACAATTCCAGGTTGATCGTATTTTAAGTCGTTCAAATATGTCGCAACGTTCGGAGGTGAGTTAAGGGAAGCCGCTAATAGAAGGTGGGTACGTCAGCTGCCGAACAAGGGGAGGGGGAAGGAAAGAGCACCACCACTATCTGGTGCCTGGTGTTTCAACGCTGAAACAGATTTTGAGGAAGTAATGGACATGAAAATCTTGCAGAAGAGGCTCTATGAAACGTCCATGTTCAGCGAGGGTGATCGCAGGGAAATGAACTTGTTACCTCTCAAAATCGAACCATATCCCTTACCATCTCGCTTGGTTTCAAGAACTTTGTTGCAGCGTGGATGATCGCAGGGAAATGAACTTGGTACCTCTCAAAATCTAACCTTAACCCGGACCACCTCGCTTGGTTTCAAGAACTTTGTTGCTGCGTGGATGATCGCAAGGAAATGAACTTGGTACCTCTCAAAATCTAACCTTAACCCGTACCACCTCGCTAGGTTTCAAGAACTTTGTTGCTGCGTGGATGATCGCAAGGAAATGAACTTGGGACCTCTCAAAATCTAACCTTAACCCGTACCATCTCGATTGGTTTCAAGAACTTTGTTGCAGCGTGGATGATCGCAAGGAAATGAAATTGGGGCATCTCAAAATCGAACCTTAACCCGTACCATCTCGATTGGTTTCAAGAACTTTGTTGCTGCGTGGATGATCGCAAGGAAATGAAATTGGGGCATCTCAAAATCGAACCTTAACCCGTACCATCTCGATTGGTTTCAAGAACTTTGTTGCAACGTGGATGATCGCAAGGAAATGAACTTGGGACCTCTCAAAATCGAACCTTAACCCGTACCATCTCGATTGGTTTCTAGAACTTTGTTGCTGCATGGATGATCGCAAGGAAATGAACTTGGGACCTCTCAAAATCGAACCTTAACCCGTACCATCTCGATTGGTTTCAAGAACTTTGTTGCTGCGTGGATGATCGCAAGGAAATCAACTTGGGACCTCTCAAAATCTAACCTTAACCCGTACCATCTCGATTGGTTTCAAGAACTTTGTTGCTGCGTGGATGATCGCAAGGAAATGAAATTGGGGCATCTCAAAATCGAACCTTAACCCGTACCATCTCGATTGGTTTCAAGAACTTTGTTGCAACGTGGATGATCGCAAGGAAATGAACTTGGGACCTCTCAAAATCGAACCTTAACCCGTACCATCTCGATTGGTTTCAAGAACTTTGTTGCAGCGTGGATGATCGCAAGGAAATGAACTTGGGGCCTCTCAAAATCGAACCTTAACCCGTACCATCTCGATTGGTTTCAAGAACTTTGTTGCAGCGTGGATGATCGCAAGGAAATGAACTTGGGACCTCTCAAAATCGAACCTTAACCCGTACCATCTCGATTGGTTTCAAGAACTTTGTTGCTGCGTGGATGATCGCAAGGAAATGAACTTGGGACCTCTCAAAATCGAACCTTAACCCGTACCATCTCGATTGGTTTCAAGAACTTTGTTGCAGCGTGGATGATCGCAAGGAAATGAACTTGGGACCTCTCAAAATCGAACCTTAACCCGTACCATCTCGATTGGTTTCAAGAACTTTGTTGCAGCGTGGATGATCGCAAGGAAATGAACTTGGGAGCTCTCAAAATCGAACCTTAACCCGTACCATCTCGATTGGTTTCAAGAACTTTGTTGCTGCGTGGATGATCGCAAGGAAATGAACTTGGGACCTCTCAAAATCGAACCTTAACCCGTACCATCTCGATTGGTTTCAAGAACTTTGTTGCTGCGTGGATGATCGCAAGGAAATCAACTTGGGACCTCTCAAAATCGAACCTTAACCCGTACCATCTCGATTGGTTTCAAGAACTTTGTTGCTGCGTGGATGATCGCAAGGAAATGAACTTGGGACCTCTCAAAATCGAACCTTAACCCGTACCATCTCGATTGGTTTCAAGAACTTTGTTGCTGCGTGGATGATCGCAAGGAAATGAAATTGGGGCCTCTCAAAATCGAACCTTAACCCGTACCATCTCGATTGGTTTCAAGAACTTTGTTGCTGCGTGGATGATCGCAAGGAAATGAACTTGGGACCTCTCAAAATCGAACCTTAACCCGTACCATCTCGATTGGTTTCAAGAACTTTGTTGCAGCGTGGATGATCGCAAGGAAATGAAATTGGGGCCTCTCAAAATCGAACCTTAACCCGTACCATCTCGATTGGTTTCAAGAACTTTGTTGATTAATAGATATCCCACTGTGAGGTATTGTTCATTTTTATTGGATGCTGTAGATATCATTCATTAAAAATAATTTGAGGAAATCTTGCCAATACAAAAAGAACTATCTGAAGTGTATTTATTATTTAAAATAATTGTTTGGACATTGCCTATTTTAAAGCAATTCCTTGCTACAATTCCTTGTAGAGGTCGTGCATAAGAAGCGATCTCGGTAGCACTCAGGGCTTTTTCCGGAATAAATATAGGCCTCGCCCCGAGTTTTTTGATCGAAGATACAATCCACATTACCTATTTTGGAGCAACTCCTTGCTGTTATTATGAATTTTGAAGTAATTCTTTACTTGCTTGTAATGAGTAGAGAATAACTCTTGTACTGCATTAAAAGATTCAAACCGAGATTTCCCGAGGTTTTGAGATAAGTTGAATGCAATCCAAAAGAAGCTATTTTGAAGGAAAAATAAGAAAGTGTGTATATGCGTGTGAGTTTGTTCGTCAAGAACATAATTAATATGAATATCAAATTTTGCATTTAGCCAATTTGTTTAAGTGTGACGCAGAGCTTTTCAAGAAAACTCCTGATCCCAAAGTACCATTTACATGGAAAAGTCTGGTTATTACTATTGAACAGAAGAATGAATATGTGTCAACATTTTCTGGCAGTAATCTGTCAAGTACGATTCATTTTGAATGACTTGTACATTGCGAACTGTATGTGAAATACCAAAGGGCTACACAAAGGAATGCGTATCTCGTTAAATTATGCCATTTATGTCAAATAAAATGTTCTATATTGATAATTATTTCTGAAAACATCAATTTATCGCTTTGAAATTTCGGATAGTCATTGTACTCTTTTTGTTGGGTCTCTCACAAAAAAAAGAAGGAATTTCAGTAACTACAGAGCGATCCAAGATTATGTATTGGGTGTCCTTCGTATGTTGTGAAACATGGGAACGTGAACTGAAATGTCTTTTTTTTTTTTTTTTTTTTTCAACACGATTTAGGCCAATTCGTCTGCTCCTGCTCCTAAGTCTTGTTTCTTCATCTTTTCATCTGTCTTCCTAGATTTCTCCGTCCTTGCGATTGGTATTTGTACATACTTTAGGAATTCTATTTTGATCCATTCTATGAGATTGTGCTTCTATTTGGTTCTTTATTCTATTGCTGTTTTGTTTAATTCTACAATTTTAATTGTTGTATTTCATCGTTTTGTTCTTTGTGCCTTGGCCTGTATATCCAGTAATTGAAACGTATTTCGATTAATAAGAGGTAAATAATAAATCTTTCTCAGTTGGCAGAAAGGTTAGAGTAGAAAGCGACACATTGAGGTGAATGTGTGTAGTCAGGAGAATGGTGGGTGGGTTAATTACATCCTGCGTATTTCTTGTCCCTATATTTCATCTCCATTATCTTTTGGTGATCTCTTTTAGGGCAGAAGTGTCGGCAGGTGTCTCGGAGCTGCATGGCAGGATGATATGCTCTTGGTAAACACTTCCTCTTTCGGTAAAGCGGCTTCCGGTCTCCTGGCCGACCTGATGGTCTGTTTAAGGACCATGGCGGGTAGGATGTCCGTTGTGCTGGCATGCCTGGGGATTTTGCAACTGGTAAATACTGTCCAGCAACGCAAAGAAAGTCCCTGAAAGGAATGTGCCATCCAGTGCCACCCTTACACAGTGGGATAAGGACAGCGAATGTGTGAGACAGGGAACCTCAACTACACAAGGAGTAGAACCGCCCTATTCACTCTGTACACTAAAACCGAGAAGGTTCATTCACAAAAGTAGAAGCCGTCAGAATGTTTAAGAATAGTCTGTAACTGACATGAGGTATCATAAAACTGTCGGGCGAGAGTGTGGGAACCTTCTGGAATCCCCCTGCGTCTCAAGCCCCGGAGACTTTGTCTCCTGTGGAGGACAGTAGTTGGGACCCTGCCTTCTTAACTGTCGGCTGCCCTCTGTCTTCGCTCACCTCATTCACACTTTGGGTTTAGATACAATAAACTATAGGTTTCGATACCAAATCCTCTCATCAGTAATTCTTATTCAAAACGACCATCACTTGGTTATATCAGGGAATGTTAACTCTAGGCTGACTATCGTTTAAGCCTCCTGTACCGCGATAGTGCTGCTGACTTTGGGAGCTAAACTATAAGGCTATTGGTACGAGAAGGAAAACCAAAATGTGCAGTTGTTTGTCGGATTTAAATGCCGTCACAGTATAGGTTATACCACATTTACCTACCTTAGGGGCGAAGTCCTCTGGAGATGCTGTCTCAAGCGAGGCCCTTCAGTAAGGTTCTCCTCACAGTACACAGCGGGATGGCTCAGGCTGTTTCGTCGGTGGCCTGCATTTGGTGGGTCCGGATTCAATTCCTGCGATCGTCTGCCTGATCAATGGATTTTTCTGCAGTTTTCCTGAGTCACCAGATAAGTGCTGAGTAAGTTAATTACATTCCCCGAATTTCCTCCCCTCCATTTCGCCTCCATTATCATTTCATATCATCTCTCATATGGAGGTCTCCGTCAGTTTAGCAGTGTCGGCAAGTGTCTCGACGTTGCCGGGCAGGATGATAACGGCCTACCAAGTCCGTATTGACCTGGTAGACCGTTGTGCTTGCCGGTTATGCTGGCCTCCCGGGGGAGTTTGGTACTGATAGAGTATATACCCTCCCTCTGCACTGTCGTGACTCCTTGGGTGGGGCCGTACTTTGACTGAGTGGCTAGACCGCTTGAATCTCACCATCTCTCGATCCTCGGCCACCGCAAAGTGAGTTTTGTGGTGAACACAACGCTGAGCGGCTTTTCTCCGGGATCTCCAGTTTCCTCCACCATCTCATTTCACCGGTGCTCCAAATTTATCTCAGGTATCATCAGTTTTACCGCCTGCTGTGCCGCATATACTTTTGCTAAAAGCGGGCGTTAAACACTCCACATTTGCGGGAAAAACACGAGTCAGTTGGAGAGTTTAATGTCATGTTGGCACTTTGGCCATATTAGCTCAATGGTAGAGCGCCTAGACGGAAACCAGAAGATCCGTGGTTCAAATTCCGGCTATGGCAATGAATTTTTTCAGTCTGACTGTATCTTTCCATACCATTCCACTACATATTTCATTTCACATTTTCTTGGGACGGCCTCCTTGTCTCCTCTCGCCTCATCCTTCCTCACAACAGATCAAGACTGATCGCAGAGTCAAATCCCCTCCGTACCATAATCCAATACAATCCAATCTCAGAAAGTGAGCAATCGAAAATATATAGAAGCTGCAGGATTCTACAATTTCTTTGAAATTGCAAAAATGCGCTTTATTTTTATTGACTTCCTCCCTGTCTATGACACAGGGGCGGCTTCTGAGATAGTGCCGCTGTGCCATGGCACCATCTGTATGAAAACAAAAGAAAGAGAAGTGTATAGGAATTGCGCAAAAATGATTCTTTCTGTGTATCTGCTCCCTCGTGTGAATAGGCGCGCTAAACGCAAGTGCTCTGTCCTGATTGTTTTCCGTGGCTTGGTGCCGATTCCAGAACGGCACCGTCTATGCTCATAAGCGCCTGTGTTAAGGGTTAGGATGTCTGCTTATACACGGCTTCTTATGGGAGCAGGTAGTGCCGAGATTTCTCTGGCGCATAACTTACGCTTTATCTGCTAGAGTGCAGTAAAGCACGGGACTTAAGATACCTGTATCTCTGTCGCGCACACGTACACGAACGCTTCGTATCACATTCTCCATGAATTGTATTATCAAACTTTTACTGTAATCGTTACGCCTGTGCGTAACAAGAGTACGGATGTAATAAATATATATTTACGTTTTCCTGTACGTTCTGTTTGGTACAGTATATTATAAAAACGATGGATTATTGATAAGATTACCTAAATCGTTCGAAATTGGTACACATATTTATATTTTAACAAGTCTTATTTATTTAGTTATTTATTTACTTATTTGATTATTTATTTAGTTAGTTATTTAGTTAGTTATTTGGTTATTTATTTAGTTATTTATTCTTTTAGGTATTTATTCTTTTAGTTATTTATTTACTTAGTTATTTATTTACTTAGTTATTTATTTAATTATCTATTTATTTATTTATTCATTCATTTATTCATTTATGGCACCGCCAATACAATGCCTCACCGGCCACCCCTGCTATGACAGATATCTTACATACAATTTCCACATTTTGTTGAATATTATTTACTTCTCATTACAATTCTGTAATATAACAGAATCGAATTGCTTCTTATAAACCTATACACGTCTTCTACAAGTAGAAGCCAAAGCTTGACTGTCTCTATTGTTGGCGTGGCTCTATTGTTTTTCTTCTTTGCCATTGCTAGTATACAGTCGTTTTTGATGGTATGGTGATGCAGGTTTTTTTTTTTTTTATTTACTTCCTTCAACGTTGTCATATCGGACGATGAATGAAATGATCCTCAAATGAGTCCGGGTCCATAGAGCTTAGAGCTACCCGACATACGTCTTTCAGGATAACCCCGGAAAAAGCTTATTTAGGTAACTCACCCTGACCGAGATTCGAACTCGGGACCTTGAACGCGAGGCAGACACGCTATCATCTACGCTACCGAGGCGGGCTTGGCTATTGGTTGCTGTCCTATTGTCCTACATGAGTTGTTTCCCCCAAGAGTATCTAGACAAAGAGAGACAGGCCAAGTAGTCAGAGAAGAATGAATGTGAACATGTTTCATTTTGTATACATATGAAGCACACCGCAGTGCTGTCAGTGGAAGTCAGTAACTCGGAACCTCTTAAATGTGAGGCAGACACGTTACCATCTACGCTACGGAGGCGGGCACGATGCAGATTCATCGATAGTTAGGACTCTTTAGCCAATCGCACAGCCTATCACAGTTTGTTTCTTAGCCGTGAGTATCAAACAATCGCTTTGCAAATTATTAAAAAGCCTGGTAAACAAATGAACATTGAAATGAAAATTGATACTTATAGAGCCTTCCTTAGAAACTGTACATTCCTACCTCATTCTTACGTGAAATTACCAGCAGTATGAGATTTTGTACTTATTTAACTAAGAGTATTTACAAGGTACGTGCTGTTTTGTACCCGTAGTACAGTGAAAACTGAAAACATGAACTACGTAAAATGTTAGTTGTATTTATTCCTCCTCCAGCTTGTCTTTAATAAGCTTTAAAATTATTATCCTGAACAGAAGCTGGTTGTGCACAGAGCTAACAAACATTGCTAAGACGCTTAACATTTCAACGCTAGAGGATACAGTAAAGTTCCTAAACGGGGTCACAGGCTAAGCCTTCTTTTGTCGAAAGCAGTATCTCGAGAGCTGCGCAGAAACAATACATTTCTTAGTTAATTCCCGTTCCCATCTCGTTTCTCTGGGAGTAACAAAGTGCTCACGGCAGTTGAAAGCTCTGCTAATAATTATTCTAAGTAGTGCTGTAGGATTTCAGATGCCGGAGACCTGATTTACTACCAGGGAGAGCTAAAACGGCCTAATGTTCACTGTCGTCGGGGAAACATGACAACAACTAGCTTCTCGTTTCGAACCTTTGGTCATATATTAACGTAGCAAAATTAACAGTTCTGCCAATCTTAATTACTAATTAATTATTCACTTGTTAGATTGTTAGATTGATTTGTGTTCAGTACGTACACTTGTAGCTACAATGGACTGAACAGTGATCATGTACAGCGGTATACAGTTTAATAGAAATTATATACAGTTAAAAATGTAACATAAGATACATGTTATATACAGTTAAGCGCAGAGGTTCTACTCCCATTTGTCCTGGAGCCGTAGGACCAAGGACCCGGTCCCTCTTCTACCCGGGAGCGATGGATACTCCGGGGCTCTTTCCACAGGCCAATGTCTGATTTCTTAAAAAGCCCCCCCCCCCCACCCGCCCGTTGACAACGTCAAGACGGGTGGAAGTGGATACGCCACTTACGCGCGTCAACCCCGCAGGGAAGACTACCGAAAACCTCGGTGGGGCCGCCTGGTGATCTAGCTCACCTACTAGCTCTGCAGGGACTTATGAGGCAACCCTCTACCCCCTCCGGGCGGCCGTAGCCTGGCCGGAGGTACCCAATTCCCCGTGGGTGTTGGGAACACACTGCCTCCTCAAGTCCAACCCAATCCGAACAACTCCCCAACGGGAGGGGCTCGGATGTTCGGCCCGAGGTTCCGCTAGTAACGTCAGAGGTAAAGTCTGTCTAGTGAACGGGATTGCAGTTTGCCGCTCAAAGGAAACTACTCTCCCGCCAGCTAATGACCGTCATAAATCTATCTCTACACTTCAGAAAGGGAACACTGTCGTTGAGGACCAATAGCATCCCCGATTTTCTCGAAGTGACAGTCGCATGTCTACTCCACGTGGAGTCTTAGTTGCCAAATTCCAACTTCCAGTTGATCTGTTTCATTACGTGCAGAAATTCGTTGTGTGTCACGATGTGCAGACCGTGGGAGGAAAATTCACTGGTAAATGCAAATCAAGTAGTAGATAGATTACTTTCAGTCAAGTAAAAATAACCAAAGTGATGACAATGTGAATAACTGGGCCGAGTTATATTACTGGAAAAGCCTCAAAAAAACAAAGTTATAACGGGGAACTGCTTTTAAGCAAATTCAAGCGCTTGTTTTGAACACACATAAATATGTACTGATAAATAATCTTGGTAAGGGGTCGTGCAATGAACCTGATAAATTCTGGGTATTCGCAGAAATACAATAAGAAATATTGTGACGAAATGAATGCCAAAGAAGCTGATCAAGTGTGAAAACAAAAGAAAACGTTTCTCTAAAGTAGATAATTTCACATGCGATTTAATTCGTCGAGATATTAATAGATTCTATGCAAAAGGGAGAGCGCCCACCTTAGACGAATTGGTTGCACATTTGCAAGAAATTTTTGATTTTCCTTATGGGTGCTTCACTTTGCGCGGTCTCCTAAAGGAGCTGGGTTTCAAATACCGCACTTTGAATAAGATAAGGGTTATTATGGTATCCTGTAGCATTGTAGATTGGCGATATATATATATATGTCAAAACTAAGGAAGTTTCACAGTAATGGACATAAGATAATTTATTAAGACGAAACGTCCTACGATACCCATGACATATCGAGAAAGTTGGCAACCTTGCATAAAGGTCTGGGAGAAGGAAGGTTGGTGTTGTAAAATGATTATAAGGGTTCGTCAATGGCAGCGGCCGATGTGCACACCAGTTAACTAAACAGACTTTACCACGAGTGCTAAGGGTCCGCAGCGTCCGCACCTCGGCAGCTGAAGGAGTCAGAACCTCTCCCCTACGGGAGCATGTTATATACAGGAAATATGGGAAAAATATGCAAAACCAGGCAGCGATAATTATATAATCAAACACTTCCTTTATTAACTTTCACTTGGTTTTTGCCAGTATAACACAAAATGTTTGCAACTGATACCATTTATTGTAATTTTTCAATACATGCCTGTATATTTAAATAGCTTTCGAACTGGCTTTAAAGCTAAATTC
This sequence comes from Mantis religiosa, assembly GCA_030765055.1. Classification (NCBI taxonomy): domain Eukaryota; kingdom Metazoa; phylum Arthropoda; class Insecta; order Mantodea; family Mantidae; genus Mantis; species Mantis religiosa. The sequence goes on from CM060956.1 coordinate 30,634,004, forward strand.
ATGATTTGTCATTAGTACCGTTAGATTTCACTTAGAGCTACATAAGCATCATCAAGATAATTTGACGTTACGATAATCTTGTACGAGTAAAATCATTTTTTTGCCTTTGAGGAAGAACTCATTTGGCCATCGAAGGTATATGTTTTGTCTAATTGTACATATATACACAATACACCTATGCCCAAGGCGGGACTCAACCTGCGTCACTACGCGACGGAACGCTAGAAACATACGCTCTAACGACCATGGCTACGGCGGCCGGTGAGTAAATTGATTTGGAGCACAAGTACTCTCTAAGCAGCATTTTTAAAAGCACAAAAATTATCAACTTTTCCTTTAAAGTCATTAGGAAGAGCGTCAAATGTGCTTGCTTTTCTGGAAGCAAGAAAGTTTAACGCTGGGATAATGGATGCTACACCTTTGTCTACCGTTTATTTTAAGAATAACATTTTTTCTTACAAAGAATTTTAAGATCGAGGATATATATATATATATATATATATATATATATATATATATATATATATGTAAGGAAGGGTTAATATCTTCAACCTCCTTAAAAGTTCTTTGCAGAAGCGCTTGCTATTGGTGTTAGTAATGATTTTATAACTGTGTTTTGCATAGAAAATACTTATTTACATTCCAATTAATTTCCCCAACATAGTATTCCATATTCCATGCTAAACTGGGCAACAATGAAAATGTTTCGGGCTTAAAAATAGTGAATTTACATGTATTGGAATCTGCTGAATACAATAATCACCATAAAAATGATAGATTAGCTCCTGTTTTGAAGATAAAGTGACATTTCAATTTTAGAGTGAAGGTTTTAAATTTGAGGCAATTTTTTGGGGAGTTGGCACACCTGTGAAATAACAAAACACAATTAGAGAGAAATTTTGGAAATTAAGTGATGCAATAGTTAAGGAAGGCATTTTGGTCGGACCATAAATAAGAGAAATTGTAATGAATCCTGCATTTGACCAAATTTGTGAGGGGAAAGAAAAGGAAGCTTGGGAAGCGTTCAAGGGTGTTGTTAATGGATTTTTAGGCAACAAAAGAGATGACAACTACAAGCATTTGGTGACAGTGCTCCTGCAAAAATACCGTAACTTTGGATGCAACTTGTCCCTTAAGATCCATTTTCTCCACTCCCACCTAGACTTTTTCCCTCCTAGTTGTGGAGCTATTAGTGATGAACATGGGGAGAGATTCCATCAGGACATTTCTGTTATGGAACAAAGATATCGGGGCCGTTGGAATGAAGTAATGCTTGCGGATTACTGTTGGTCTTTGTATAGGGATTCTGCGGAACTCCATCACAAGAGGCAAGCTAAAAGACGACGAAGTCAATAGGCCACCACATGATTCTCTTCAGACACGACTATCTGCGAAGTATTTTTTCAGCAATTTAGAACCCTTAGCATGTAATTACCAGTTAAAAACATGAAATGCACTTTCATTATTGTTAGAATGTATGTAATTAAAATGTATCCTTTTCTCTCAATCCGTTAATATGTAATACTTCCACCTTGTGTATATCATAGAAACTAGAGCTAATAAAAATTGTTCATTGTCATATTTGTTTTTCTCAACCCAAAATTAGTAGGAATTGCCTCATGTAGTTCGCGAAACGTACAAAAATTGTTTTTTGTTGCCCAGTGTTATATAAGTGTATCAACAGAACTTAAATTTACCAGTTCTCGGATAGCATAGCAAGCAGAGCTGAGTTTGGTTAAGATATACTCTATGTGAGCTTTCCAGTCTAAACATCTATCTGCCTGAAGGCCCAAAAATACATTTTAATGACATATCATTAATCCCAAATTTTGTCTGATTGTGTCACGTACGACCAGTTATAAGTTTAACAGCTTTTGTTTTTCCTAGATTCACAGATAATTGATTCGCTTTAAATCAACATTACATACAGTTCAAAACATAATTCAGTTTAATTGTACACTCATTTAAGTTTGTACTGGCCACCAGGACACTAGTATTATGAGCGAAAATAACTGTACTTACAACTTATTAGACTGCCAAAATCCACATTTTGTAACATATGTATGGGGCAGAAATAAGTACATGTTTTATAAAAGTAAGGAAGTGCACGTTACAAATTTACAGTTCTGTAAACTATTCATATAAACGTGTTTTATTCAAACTGTATTTCATAATGAAAGTTAGCTTTCATTGACACTTGTTTTAGGTACAATGAGAACACAATGGACTAAAGGGTTAAGCAAGAATTCTGAAAGGCAGGGTTGAAATATTGTCTATTTTTCATTAACACTAGAGGAAAACGAACAATGACTTAACGCTTGGGAAAACTAAAGTTCAGTTTCAGGAAATTGAGATAAATTACAAAAGTATCTGAACAAACGTTTATTTAACAAAATAGTTTTTCGTACAACACTTTCTTCGTTTCTTATGGTCTACCAATTTTAAGATCCAATAGAAAATTAAGGGACTTTACAGGCAGAAAATTCAAGACATGTTTTTATTTTATGTAAATATTCTAAATATACGGTATTATAAGTAAAGTCAAAATCTTAACAAAAATAAAAAATTACATTTCAATGTAAACATCTTAATATTGCATCCTTAAACATTAAAATAAACACCAAAGTTATTTTAATGGACTTTTCTTTGTTTTAAAAGTTGACACTCAGGTATGTAACCACACATGCACTTATTATAACTATACGATGGAATTTCTCTAAAACGCTTTTCATTTTTTTTCAGAGAGCTTCCGTGTTTTTCGGAAGAGATGTCAATATCAGGTTTTGGAATTTAATATAGTAATCGCTCTACTTAAAGGTAAGAAGTACAGAAAGAAACATTTTAACGTAAGATGGTATGGCTAATGTCCATCCTTAAAGGGCCCATAACCGTCCCGGTAAACGATTTTGAGGTCGAATGTAATTGTCGAATAAGAAATTGTTTTATGAGGCAGTGTTTCTTTAGATGCTCATCCATACCCATTGGGGCAATGGTCTTTTTCACCATGCAGAATACAGCAAGCGAGTTCAGAAACTAAAGGGAAAGAGCTGGGTATAATTGGATAACAAGGCGGAAGAAGAAAGGGGGTGCACATCAAAGAAAGGGAGATCTCTTTAAGCAGCCTATGAGATTCGGGAGGCCAGGAAAATGAGCACCTAAAGATTAAATTTTTGCGCCTTCGGTTGCTTTAGCAAATTCAACCACCAGTCGCTTTTAAAGGCTTATTCTTATGTGTTCTTGAACGGCAGACCTGCTTCAAACGAACTTCAAGTGTTTCAACTCAGAAATGCGAAGGGGAACACATTTGGTTTTAAACGAAAGAAAATAAATATTACCCGAAATTTCCTCCAAATTACAAGTTAGTGGCTCCACGGTAACGTTTGTGTCTTTCGTTCCGGAGCCCTACAGGGTGACCAGGGTGTTCTCGTGATTTGTTCTAGGTGGTCTGCAAATTTCTGGATCCTTCCTCAAGGAAAGAATAATCTTCAGAGGGCTGGTTGGTCGACAAATCATTCATTACTCTTCGGCTCCACCAGTAGGGCAGGTCTTCGGCGTATCTTGGTGGCTTGTCTGACTGTGGTCTGTAGGCTCTCGAGGATTCCTTTCTACATCCTTTCCTCCTGAAGGGTGTTATTTGTAATGTTAGCTGACATTAGTTGTAGTTCTTCGTAGTCCAATCATAAGAGACCCTCTGTTGTATAACTTATGAGGTTATAACTCAATCCCGAACCCCCTGGATTATAGAGCCATGGGAATTTTTCAAGTTATTCTAGAATGTTCAGAAAGTGGAAGGAAAGAACCTTATAAGACGATATCGTTTCTCCATTTACGCTAAGTGGGAACACTCTCCGTCGCTTTTCCCTCTACACGATCAGTCGACTGGCAGTTCAGCGCCTCCATGCCATAATTCAGGTACATAGCTACAGCTGTATGTCCTACGCCGTAACGTAGCGGCCTAAGGCGGCGCACCTTGGTTCCTGGCCACGGAAAGCGACCCCACCCATAGGGTGCGGATGTTAGGTCCCGGGGTAGGATCGGTGCCCAATCGACATCGTGAGGAAAGTGAGGAGCTTACGGCCCTGGTCACGAGAAACAACATTCCGGCTGGGGGATGCCTAGATGGTGACCACATCTCCTCCCCGTATCGGTTGGATGATCACCCACCTCTGCCGTGCGTAAGTGGGCGTGAGGCCAGCCCTCTTAGGGCTGTCGCGACAGTGGTCAACTTACCTACATTTGTATATGTAGATGTGTATCTATGTATATGTATAGAGCCACATTTCCTTTACTGTTTATGAACAGCATAACTAGTTACTGAAGTTCAATTAAAACGTTCAAGTTCAGTTCAATATTTTAATATATAAATTAAATAAATACTAAAAATCTTTAGCACGAACCCTACCATTTAAGTTAAGCGAGTTCCAAGGATACGACACAAAGACCTTCGGATAAATCGTCTACTTTTGCCATATAATTTGATTACTTAGTCTTACTGGGCAATATTTACAACCTTTGCTGTAATATGATATAAACTAAAAACCGAAGATCTAAAACGTCCAGTATATACTTCAAGAATTGAATTTGCAAATCCGCTTGTGTTTACTTAGTATGTTTGTAGTTTGAATGGTAAAAATATGTTTATTAAGTTATATTTCCGTGTTATTCTTGTGACAGCCTTTGGATGAGTAAGTCCGCTTTCTCAAATACGACACAGCGGTAGAAGGGTTGTGAGGAAAGGTTGAAGTTCATAGAGAAAGTCATGTGATTGAAAAAATTCATAGTTTTTGTTTGTTTAGTCCTATAATATATTGTATTTTGTATTTTTATTTATTAAAAGACCAAGTAAAATTGACCATTTAAAGTTAATCCATTCGAAACAAGCAATATTGGGTTGTCTTATAATTAGGTACATTTTTTGATGGTTTTTTACATCACGAATTTACACCTTCAAAAAAGAAATATAATGAACTTTTATTCAAGGAATTTCCTTGGTGTGCAGTCAGAATGTTTTTCGTTTGTTTTTCTCGCTTTGAAAAGACTAATATTGCCGCATTATTCCCGTCTCATTTGCGGTATACAGACGATTTGTTTCGTTCCTAATCGCCTCAGAGGGCTTGTGGTCCAGTAAAAAACAAAATGAAATAAAAAGGAAAGTTATTCCGACATGGTTGTGGTCGAGACTTGGGTTAGATAAGCTCCGTATACAAGTGAATAGGTCCCTGCTTGCTCCACCAGCGGGTGCATTGCTAGCCTCGGTAAACAACGCTTTGTCGGGGGTGGAGCGCTGCTCAACATTATTCATTGTGGGCACGAGGGTGCTGCTTCTGGTAGACCACAACTCGCTCTCAGCCAGGAAAAGCATGACACTTTTGTTTCCTTTTTCTTCCGTTTCACTTACAAGCTTACATTGCACTTTTGTTTAAATGAAAAATCCAAGAGCAAAGGCGGCACGCTCTAGGGCGTTCTGTTTTTAATGCAGTCGTTTATTTTAACAACTTATTTTTATTTCGTTTTGGAGCAATTACATCCGGACGGTAACGCCATTATAATATTTTAAAGAAAATTGTTGTTTCTGTATTGCTTCACCGTAAGCTTTCTGTGATAATTGTTCAGAATTCTTTGGAGGAATACAGACTTCACAAAAATATGTACGGTGCATATCTCAAACATAAAAATAAATCTAAGAATTTAAAAAAGGAAAAGTCCCATAACAATTAAGGGGACAGTGTACTCCGAAAGGCTATAAGAAAATCACATCTTTTGCTTTTAAGCTTAAAAATTCTCTGAAAATTCCTGAAAAAATACCATTTATGTTGTTTGTACAATTACTAGCAGTTTTATAAGAGTTTCATGTGAGCATGCTGCTCTTTAAATTTAGACATACCATTTTGTCACACCCCCGAATAGATTCCTTCCATCTAAATTCGTGTATCTTCTGTCTTTGGTGTGAGAATTTTCTGTGGTAAATTTTGTTTTCCACCCTGAGATGTTGTGGCTACCCTGCAGCTTGCTCTTGTATTTCCTAGTGTGCCTCTGTTTGTTGTGTAAACAAAACTAGTATTTCCTCTTTTTTGACATAAGTGATTACTTCTGTTAGGTATTTAATTACAGAAATATGCTAGGAGTAAAAGAGTGCACATAAAATTTAAGTTTTGTGGAAACCAATACATATTTACTGAGAAAACTAATAGTCATAACCTTCAAGTTTAACAAGAACCATGTGGGAACAGTATAGTTGTGTCTGAAAGCTTTCTAGTACAAACAATGGATGTCCAGAAAGTGTCCTTGGTGCAAATACATCTATAAATAGTTGTAATATTATTAATAGTGTACAGTTATTGTCTTTATAACCAAAACTACACAATGTAAACAGCAGGGATGTTGGCTCCTTGTACATAGAAGACAATGTAAATAATAGGTTCGACTTGTGCTCAGAAATAATTCTGTCATGTACAATCTGTGAAAGAAGCAATTCCACCAGGACATCTGATACTACAAGACGCAGGTTCTATGATGTAAAGGTAAGATTTGTGTATGGCTTATGTAAGTGAAATAGGACTAAAAACAGTGATCAACACAGAAAAAGCTCTTCAGGGTATCAACCAGCAACGTCTCTAACATGCTCAAAGTGCAGCACAAGCCTCAACAAAAGAGGCTAGAGTTGTTTTCAAATGCTAGGCTTTAGTAATGAAGCCATTAGCTCTTGCTCTCCATTTTTTTTTTTTTTTTTTTTTTTTTAGTTTAGTCCTCCAACGTTGTCACATTGGACGATGAATGGAATGGATGAAATGATGCTCAAATGAATCCGGGTTCCATGGAGCTTAGTTACCCGACATTCGTCTTACAGGATAAGGGAAAACCCCAGAAAAACCTTATCCAGGTAACTCACCCTGACCGAGATTCGAACTCGGGAACTCCAATATTTCTGTGTAGTGGGTCCGGTAGGTAGGGCTTCACAGGTTAGAAGATTTTCTTCGGTCATTTTCTCTTCTTTGTTGCACAGAGGACAATTTGGACTTGTATAAATTACTATTCTGTGTAAGTGTTTGGCCAAATAATCATGTTCCGTAAGTAATCTAAAATTTGCTACTGCAGCTTTACGTGGGATTTCTGCAATAATTTCTGGATTTTTCATTAAAATGTTCCATTTTTTTATCTTTGGCTTTATTAGATATTGGTTTTGTTTGTTTTTATATTTGCTTTTGATTAATCTTTTTTATGGATGTAAACGGCAAGTTTTTACTATTGTTCTGAATTAAATTTGCACCTTTTTGGCAAGGAAATCAGCTGATTTATTTCCAGAAATTCCACAATGTGCAGGTATCCACTGTAATATAATTCTTTTCTGTAGTATTTGAAGTTGTTGGATCATTTTGTGACATTCTTTAATTTGGTTTGACCTCATTTTATATGAACTTATTGCACATAAATGCTGCTTTAGAATCACAAAGTATGACAGCATTTTTGAATTTATCTATTCTGTATATAAGGTGTTGGAGTGAAATATGAATAGCCGTTACTTCTGTTACTTCTTCTACTTAAAGAGGCAGGAGGAGTAAAGTAGAGAAGCAGCTGGAGGACCCATATAAGGTTTATGATGACTCTGATCCTAGAATGTATTAAGGTCTGCTTGGAGAACACCACAAAACTTCAAACTACTTTTTCTCAATATTTAAAATTTTAGTGCATAGGTTCCTTTTTCTCATGAACAACTAATCATAGAAGCCCGAAATTTTCTACATTTCTTTATCACATACAGGGTGTTACAAAAAGGTACGGCCAAACTTTCAGGAAACATTCCTCACACACAAAGAAAGAAAATATGTTATGTGGACATGTGACCGGAAACACTAAATTTCCATGTTAGAGCTCATTTTAGTATTTCTCTTAAAATGTAAATTGAAATCATTCGTGCAGACAATTGTCAAAATACGCCATTGTGGTTCATGCACGATGGAGCTCCTGCACATTTCAGTCGAAGTGTTCGTACGCTTCTCAACAACAGATTCGGTGATCAATAGATTGGTAGAGGCGGACCAATTCCATGGCCTCCACGCTCTCCTGACCTCAACCCGCTTGACTTTCATTTATGCGGGCATTTGAAAGCTCTTGTCTACACAACCCAGGTACCAAATGTAGAGACTCTTCGTGCTCGTATTGTGGACGGCTGTGATACAATACGCCATTCTCCAGGGCTGCATCAGCGCATCAGGGATTCCATGCGACGGAGGATGGATGCATGTAACCTCGCTAACGGAGGACATTTTGAACATTTCCTGTAATAAAGTGTTTGAAGTCACGCTGGTACGTTCTGTTGTCGTGTGTTTCCATTCCATGATTAATGTGATTTGAAGAGAAGTAATAAAATGAGCTCTAACATGGAAATTAAGCGTTTCAGGACACATGTCCGCATAACATATTTTCTTTCTTTGTGTGTGAGGAATGTTTCCTGAAAGTTTGGCCGTACCTTTTTGTAACATCCTGTATATATGCAGTTTGTAAAGTAGGAGTTGTAAATCTTATTGCTTATTAAGCTTATGTGCAAACTGAAAACCTGTTGTAAATTGCTTGGAAATATATACATATTTTCCAATATACTAATTATTTTTTGTAGACTTCACCAACTGATTATATTTAAGAACTCTGCTATTGAAAGTACCTAAATATATTCAATACATTCCTGCATTTTTTCTGTTGTGAGTTGCATATGGTTTCCAATTAAAAGGTACATAAGTTTTGTATGCTTTTGGAAAATATTATCTTAATTTATGTTTATATATCTGAATTGTTTAAAAATTTATTTAAACAGAGTCTTGAAACATAAACCAAAATACTTATCTTTTCATAGTGATTTTATAGTACAAACTTTATTCATTTCTATTGAATTGTCTTTTCTATGTTGTAAGTTTTGTCAAATGATATAAAACGTGTACTTGCTCAGAGTACATTGTCCCATTCAAGTTAAATCTTTCCAGCTCAAGAAAGGACCAGTTATAAACAAATGCCATCGCCGCAGCACACCTTTCAAGGAGAAGTATTTCTTACTACTCTAAGTGCATTATTATACAACATATACTTCAAATAATAAAGCCGATGAGTAGTGATAGTTTTTTTAATAATTTTATTTGAAAATAAATGATTATCTGATACCTATTACCAGGTTAGACATCATTATCTATATTCCCACGTTCTTTATCGGGTGAAAGCATCGATTGAAGTAATGCAGTGTTATTTATGTGATGATTATTGCTGAGTACATAGCAGGTTCGAGCAGAAGTGGCAAAGCCTAGAGGTGATGGAAAAATGATACTTTTGGATGAGTTTCGCTTTATATTCGAGCTTTAAAATATCCGTGCTGTTAAGAATGCCATTAAATTAACGTTGGAAACAGCTAGACTGTCTGTGTAATCATGTTGTGGACAGGCTAATTATAAAACTGTATGATGACACAACACTCCATTCTTGAATTAATTTATTTAGTTTAACTAATTTAGGGGTATATATTTCAGTAATATATAATGTATCTCTTCCTCACCAATGCTGATGCTTGAAGTCGCTCGGGTTCCCTCACAACGAGGGAGTCGAAGCATTTGACCTGAGAAACTAGAGTTGAGGAGTCGGCACAACGCCTGGGATGATGAAGAGATGAATCATGGAGCAGTTAGTGGAATGATGGTGGGGGAACCTGGTGGACCTGGAGCAAACCGACCCCACCGCCATGGTGCTACCACAAATGCCATTTTGCGGTCACCTGGGATCGAACCCGGGCCGCCTAGGTGAGAGCTAAGCGGTCTAACCACTCAGCCATGGCGCGGCCATATAATAAAAATATGTTGGTTACAAATCAGCAATGACGGAGGTTATAAACCGAGTATAGAGAAAGGCATTATTGTAGTAAACAGTATGACTGAAAATGAAAATGAAGGTATTCATTTTTAGACGTCTCGATGAAGTAGCTTTGGTTGTAAGTCACGCAGAAGCAGTTGCAGACATAGAGAAATTTATACTCTATTTAGAGAGCAAACCGAAACATCGCCATATGAACTTGTAATTTTAAATCGGATGCCAGATCGCGCTGCTCATCTGTGCTTCACTAAGCTGAGACAGCGCAGGCTGACTGCCATTTTTATTACCGACTAGTTTGTACTACAGTGCAGGCTCTTTAGAGTACAAACAGTGTATCTGTTACTAGGTGAAATTGCGTCGATATAATTTCAAAATTCCATCAAAAACGTTTCTGTGATATTGTACATGTATTTAATGGTTTTTCAGTTACTCAGTGGGTAATCCGCATTTTTGGTTAACTCCGACAGGCCCTGGTGTTAGTTGATACGGTAAATAAGATTCTACTTTGGTTAGCTTTGATTGAGTGAGCTAGCAATTCGGGTACGGAGAACTTCTTGAATATCCGTTTATCATTTGGGAACTGGTAACGTCTTGGCGGGCCCGGGAGTGCCTATCGGTGACCAGCCGGCGTTTCACAGGCCACTCCCTCCTCCGTGCCCGTCCCCGACGCACCGGGGGGCCATAGCCACCGGTTCGTTCCATTTCTGTTAGGTTCTCCGGTGGAGATACCGTTAATGATCCTTCCGCAAGTTCACCTACGGAAACCTTGTTACGACTTTTAGTTTCTCAAGTTGATGATCAAGTTTGGGTATCTACCCGGTGGAATCGAGGAGGAGGACCCTCTGGCCCACCGGTCCGAAGACCTCACTAAATCATTCAATCGGTAGTAGCGACGGGCGGTGTGTACAAAGGGCAGGGACGTAATCAACGCGAGCTTATGACTCGCACATACTGGGAATTCCTCGTTCATGGGGAACAATTGCAAGCCCTAATCCCTAGCAGAAGGAGGTTCAGCGGGTTACCCGGACCTTTCGGTGAAATCTTTGTAAAGTGGCAGGCTTGAAAGAAATGGAGTAAGTCATAATACTCTATTACAATGCAAGTGCATAATTGGAGTTTGAAATCTTTCAGAAGTCGGGTATGCTCTACTTTCGAAACTTTACAGTGCACTTGAAGTATGGTATTGCATAGTATTTTCAAGAATTTGGCACCGAAGAGCGCAATTAAATAAAGAAAAGGCTTACCAAACTGGTTAAATTAACCTCAGGAGCGATAGCCGTAAGAGGGCCAAGGCCTACCAACCCAACTGTGGGCCTCACGCCTACTTATGCACGGCAGATGTGGGCGATCATCCAAACGATACGGGGAGGAGATGTGGTCAGGATCTCGTCATATCCCAACCGGAATGTTGGTTTTAGGGCCGCTTACCTTGCGTAAGCTCCTAACTTTCCTCACGATGCTGACCAAACTGGTATTTTAGTCCAAACCGAGGAAGCAACGCAAATATTTTCAATTAAGTTCCCCACCGGAAACTGTCCCTTACATAGAAAACTGTTGGTAAAATATAATTTTACAAAAACTAATCCTAACTACTTTGATTAAAATACAATGTCTTTAAGGTAAGTTTATAACAAATTAAATGTATCTGGACTTTCGCAGAATAGCCCCTGAGGTTCTCTTCATTCTGCATGACTTTTGCATAAATGGTAATCCTTAAGAGATAGAAGACCTTTCTACAGAAACAGTAATAGGGAGAAAATAAACAATAAATATTTGTTGGAGAGAGCGATTTTCGAGTTACTCCCTGGCACTGAATTGCATTTTGCATATTTATTCCTTTCTTAAATTATAAGTCCTTTCTCGTATTTCCTTTAAGGAAATGCATAATGAAACGATTTATACGAAAGTTTTGTTCGACTAACAAAAAGGACATAGGAAGCCAAGCATATATATGAATGATTTATACCAGAGTGACTAGAAAAAGTAATGATTTTTTAAAAATGTGTTTTGATTTTCCCTTTAATATTTCCAACCAGATAGCTAATAATGCAGATAACACCTGAAACACTGTTACTTAATAATAATAATAATAATAATAATAATAATAATAATAATAATAATAATAATAATAATAATAATAATAATAATAATAATAATAATAATAATAATAATAATAATAATAATAATAATAATAATAATAATAATAATAATAATAATAATAATAATAATAATAATAATAATAATAATAATAATAATAATAATAATAATAATAATAATAATAATAATAATAATAATAATAATAATAGAATATAATTTATTTATACAACTTGCCATTTTCAATATTTTATGTACATATTTTCTTAGTCTATTGGTATAAATTACTTGGGGCCATTCTTTACCTAGCTACCTCAGCTTGCTTGGCTCCCAGACCTTCTAGCATTGCTGAGTAGAATAATCGTCCTTCCGTCATTTACTGTATACTCTGTTTCACATAACCTTGCCCCGCTGACATGTATCACTCCGCGTTCAACTACCTTCCCCCTCATCCTAATTGGCTAATGCTTTCGCGCTATAGGCCATAGGCGGTGCCTTCACGTCACATTGAAACCTGCAGTAAACGTCATAATAATTGCCAGGAAGATAGATAAAATCATACAAATAAGAATATGAAGACATGCAAAAATAATTAAGTTTATAATGAAACTTAGCAAGTTGAAACTGAATGAATGAGGAATGAAACTGGAACAAGTTTATAATGAAAGGCCTTCGGCCTTATCCACTGGGATTTTTTAAACCAGCACACATACCTTGCAAAAACGCTTGTGTTTCAGTCTTAAAAGTCGTGTCACGCCACGCTTGTCGTGTGTCTACATTTACCCAAGTCTCGTCAAGGTAGTATATTTTGCGACTTGTATCCCGGCACAGTCTGATTGACCTTAAATAACGGCTTCGCCACACAGCAATATCGCCCCTGGAGTGGTAAGTTTTCCTGTTGTCTCAATTTCATGTCACGATGTTCCTAAGCATCTAAACACACCTGTAAGTTCAGAGCACAGCTGTTCGACTTCTCTCACTGACAAAGACGGATTCTTCTCTGTGAGTGCATTAAACACATGCACCACAATTTTTTTTCGCCGCTTTGTAAAGGTTTTCATTTGCGATGCTTCAGCGAAAAACTGGCGGTAGACTCTGCCATTATACATATAAGTGCACGCGCAATAAACGATCAATAAAATAATATAGCTCTCGCACTCGGCACAACACACCTTCGAATGGCGATATATGACTAATCCAGTTCAAAACAAGATCAGTGATAAAAGTCATATAAGCAAATATGTCATCACTACCGCTAAATCACGTGCTATCGTGTCATGTACTTGAGAGCAAAGGAACCTCCTCTTTACTTCGTAAAAGAATTAACATGCATTTCAGATAAATCAACTGTTGCGTAATATATTTAATTAAAACAGTTAAGAAAATATAAATTTGACTGTTCCCTTCCAACATATAAAGATACATCACCATGTTAAATAACGAATTAATATTTACCGCACAACAGTCTATACTACAATAGCAGCCAATGAGATGTGATAAGGTCACGTGACCTTTTAGAGATACGGAGCAAACTTATGTGAAACAAGGATTAGTGTGCTATCTGTTTCCTCTTGTCCCACCGGTTTTCCGTTTCCACTCTTTAATTTCCTCATTCATTTCTCTTCACCTTTTCAAAAGATTTCATTTCCCCATATTTCTATTTGAACTTTAATTTTTCCCGTAACCATTTTTATAGCTATCGACTTGCTTTGATTCATTTGCCATTTCTTCTCCCATACTTTCTGTCTGCATACTACTTAGCTCTTTGCACTTTGTCAGAATGTGTACTGTGCTTTCTGTTTCTCCACATAATTCACATATTTCTACCATGCTACTTACCGAGCGGGATGCCTCAGGCGGTTTCGTCTGTGGCTCGCATTCGGGAGGCCCGGGTTTGGTTCCAGTGGCCGACCTACTTGATCCATGGTTTTTTTGGTGGTTTTCCCGGGTCGCTAGGTGAATGCTGGGTAGGTTAATTACATCTCCCGAATATCCAGTCCCTGCATTATCATTTCACATAATTTCTTATCTCTTTCAGGGTAGAAGTGCCGGTGGTTGTCTCGGCGGTTAATGGCAGGATAATATTGTGACTTTGTGGTTCGTGATATTAAAAACACTAAAAATTTCTCTTTATTTCCGTATAAATCAATCTGAAAATCCAGGATTACGTCACATACACAATACAACTTGCAAGGTCATCGACCACTCACACAGCTGTTCACGCGCACGCTTCCAATTACCGACTGACTGCCAGTGGCGGAAGGCGGCTATCTTTTTATAGATTACTCAATATCCAGAATGTTCTCAAACAATCAAGACGGTGCTAGAATAAAGATGAACTCTCTAGAAATCCTTCTCCTTCCCCCCACCGTTTCGGTAAGCTTTTGTTTCCGCACTGCACTGCCCGTCTCTTTGATTACCTTGCCCGCGCCGCCTCGAATCAACAATGCGTTCGTAACAATATGCTCTGAGGAAAACTACTTCCTCTTCCGATAGGTCGGTTGCCGTTCTCCGCTCCTCTGCTGGGCTCGTTGTCGTCCCGCTGTGAGAGAGCGTGTTCGTTGTGCTGGCCTGTCGGGGAAAGCCTCTATCCAAATAAACTGTAGGGACCCTGCCCTCTGTACCGCCGTGGCTCCTTTGGTCGGCCTCCCTCTCTCTCCTTCACCTCATCCTTCCTCCCGGGTGCACCCCCATTTGGGGCATAGGAACAGTGGACCCAGCACAGTGGCCTACGTACCGAATCCCCTCTGCAATGAAACCCTAATCCAAACCCTGCACTTCTTAGTCCCCTTACAAACATTCATCCTGTTCTAATCCAAGCTATTCCTTCCCTGTCTTGACTATTACATTGGTATACATATTTTTCTCTTCCCCATTCTTTGTTTATGAACCTATAAATCTTTAATGATTCTGTGTTTTGTAATTCCCCTCATATTTCTCGTCTTTCCATATCTTCCATTTACTGGTTCTGACTATTTCCCAAACTCTGCTACATTCCTATTTTCTTGTCTCAACAAATCCCCCATTTTTATTTCTGCCACGTGTTACTTAATTACTATGAGCCAATCGTATACCATCATTAGAGTACCACATACTACAAACGGTAAACAAAACTTAGTTCAGCTAGTATACTTTGTATTTATTGCTCTGTCTTAGGCTGTCTCATTTTTCTGTTTTGTAATTAATATTCCTTTTTACGCTTCTTTCTTAATCTGCTTACCTAGCGTGTTTCGGTGTTAGCTTACATCATTTTCGTTCCATAGCTTCACGTTGTGGAGCACACAGTTTCGAGGTCCGATAATACAATGAAAAAGCGTCTCCTTGATAGGCAATTAAAGCACATCCTTTCTACGTGATGACGCCATTTAATTTCGTAACTTTTAATCTCTTCTGACATTTATCTTGTGGGGCTTAATTCCTCTTTTTTCACTTACTGTGGCAATGTGAACCTGCACGGCTATTCCTACCAATTAAAATCTTATCTCGTTACTTGCATATTCTCCTTATAACCCGCTGGGTCTCGTTGCTATGTGCACCAAAATGACCTTTAATGCCATGCAAGTGAATTTAAATCACTTAAATGTGCCCGGAATGATTACAATTGTCGTAGTTTTATTTCAAGCAGCTTAAAATATAGGGTGTATAGAAAATAAATCACCAATTGTGTGATTTACCGTGTGTGTACTTTTGTGTAGTGCGATTCTCTACACGAGGGTCGTTTGATAAGTCTGGTAAATTTCCATAAAGGGGTGGAAATTTAACTGTTGCAACTTTGTGCGTGGTACTCTCCTCCACAGGAGAGTAAGTCTCAGAGGCTTGAGACGCAGGGGAGTTAGAGAAGGTTCCCACAACCTCCCTGGAAAAGTTTATGACACCCCATGTCAGCACAGTTACACAACCATTCAAAAACATTCTGAGGGTTTCTACTTTTGTAGGCCACGCCGTGCCTCAGTGGTTAGACCGCTTGACTCTCACCAAGGCGGCCCGGGTTTGATCCCAGGCGACCGCAAAGTGAGATTCGTGGTGGACAACACGGCGCTGGGACGGATTTTCTGCGGGACCTGCGGTTTTCCCCGCCATCTCATTCAACCGGTGCTCCATCTTCATCTCATGCATCATCAGTGTCACCGCCTGCGGTGCCGTATGTAGTAAAAGCGGGCGTTAAACACTACACACACACACACACACACACACACACACACACACACACACACTACGTTTGTGGACGAATCTTCTCGGTTTTATTGTACAGAGTAAATAGCGCGCATGTTTTTAACGGTTCTACTCCTTGTGTAGCCGGCGTTCTCTGTCACAGACATCCGCTGTCCTTGTCCCACTGTGTAAGGCAGCGCATACCTTTCAGGGACCTTGGACAGTAAGGTCGATTACGCAAAAGATTGGAAAGAAACTTGAATATGTTACAATATACAGTTTGCACGCCTCGATAACGTAGATGGTAGCATGTCTGTCTCACGTTCAAGAGGTCCCGAGTTCCAATCTCGGTCACGGCGAGTTACCTAGATAAGCTTTCTTCCGGGGTTTTCCCTTATCCTACAAGACGAATGTTGGGTAACTCTAAGCTCCATGGACCCTGGAGTCATTTGAAAATTGTTTCACCCAATTCATTCACCATCCGATATGACTTAACATTGGAGGATGTAATGTTAAAAAAAAAGTTGAACTGTCAATATAACAGATTAATAAATTAAATAAGTTGTTAATGTCGCATTTTTGTATCTTTAGCTCATATTTAAGCTCACTTTAGATTATAAATGTTATTTTTAGGTCATAGAAATCCGCTCCTTACTTTTAAACAGTTAAGACTGAACAAGGAAGAAATATAAATCTCCTGGCTGTAGTAGTGATGCACGTATATAATCACTCTGCTTGGTTATGGCAGCGGCTTCCCTGAAGGAAAGTCTGCATATTAATTTTAACTTGTTACTGCAGGGAATCATAAAAACGTTGCCACACCCCCCTGTGCCCTTACACTTTTAATAAATCCCATCTACGTCATTGTGCGTTTTCTTTATTACTTGTTTTTGTAATTCATAATGAAGTAATATAGGAGAGATATAAATCAGCAATTAGAATATCTATCTGTTAATGACAAACAAATGAATGGATCTTACAAACAAAAAATTATAAAATATTATGATAGCGCTACATTTGATGGTGCAGCTTTAAATTAGAAATATCATAAATCTGTTATCTACATTATTGAATCAGAGAAGATTTTACGCATGCCAATTGTCGGTGTTCGATATCCCAACTGATGTAGATTTATAACGAGGAGAGTTTTCCAAACAAATGACCCGTAAGTGAATTATGGAAAGTTGTATTTGTAATCACGTATTTCATGACTCACACGCTACACGCTCAGTTTTTCAATACCCTGAGATATTAATTAACCTCATCTCCTGTACACGGTACATTTAAGTTTCAAGAACCAACTGGCGTTGAAAAATCGAACTGGAATTGGAAAACAAATAATTGTTCTTTTAGTAATGCATTCTGCTGTAAGAACATAACTCCATGTTGAGATATTGTTGTTTCTGAATTTGTTTTCAGATCCATAAATCTCTCAAAAGTCATTTTCAATTTCTTTTCTAAATACAACAAAGAGTATTGCATTCCACCCAAAAGTTCAAAAGAATATCTCACTTGAAAAATGCCCGGTAAGACGCGTGCATGTGTGTATGTGGTTTGTTCAAGTGTATCGCTAACTAAAAGATTTACGGATGTTGATTTGATTATTGTGGCACAATAAAAAGAAATTTTAAAAATTGTAATCGTCAAACTTTGTTAAAATTCTATAAAATAATGGTGATCCCAAGCCTGCTTTATGGGTGTGAAAACTGGGTCTTGACTATTTCACAACAGAAGAAAGTGGAGGCTGCTGAGATGAAATTTCTGAGACAGGTGGCAGGTTATAGACTCATAGACAAGAAAAGAAACGAGGATATTAGAAGAGAATTGGAAATTCAGAGTCTAAATGAAACAATCATTGCATACAGGCAAAAATGACAAGATCATGTGCAGAGAATGGCCGAAGACCGTACACCACAAATAGTATACAAGTATAGTCCTGTAGGTAGAAGAAATGTTGGCAGGCCACGAATGAGATGGTCCGATCAATTTCTTTGAAGTCGGAAAGGGCCATACCGTGATGATGATGGTGATGGTTTGATTGGACACAACAATCACCTGAACACAATATTACTAGATAAAGATGGCACCAACACCGGTGCAACCATTACTGCATCCTAGGTCGTAGGCTTCCACGGCCTGTGTTATCGTAGGTATCCTTAGCTTCCGGAGAAGGCCGCGTCGTATGATGGCTAGTTGCAGTTGCCTACTGCATCCTGTTTCTATTTTGCGCCAGACAAAAAGGAGAGTCGAAATGGTGAACTTTGTAATATTTTCCAAATTCAAATATTACCTACAAATTACTGTTTTAGATTTTCCACACAGTTTTATATAGTTTTGATAGAGTTACGCTAATTATAAATAATTTAAAATTAATATTGAAAATACTAACTATAGAGTTTAGTGTTTCACTTTTTGCGTAGCTACACTTCCTGAAGAGCTAAAAGTTTTTGTAAAAGTGTCCCATTATATCTGAAACCTATCAGTGTAAGATTCCTGAATTTGTACTATCCATTTGCTAATAAACTTGTTTTATTTCAATTAAAAATACAAGGGGCATCCAGATAGCAATCACTGCTTCAATTTATCTCCGCTGCAGCGCTGCGATCGCAGTTCCGCACATGCGCGGTAGACGCTCTGTATCAAGGAGAAAATGAAATGTGTAGTGTTTAACGCCCACTTTAACTACATACGGCACCGCAGGCGATGACACTGATGATACATGAGATGAAGATGGAGCACTGGTGGAATGAGATGGTGGGGGAAACCGGAGATCCCGGAGAAAACCCGCCCCAGCGCCATGTTGTCCATCACAAATCTCACTTTGCGGCCGCCTGAGATCAAACCCGTGCCGCCTTGGTGAGAGCCAAGCGGTCTAACCGCTGAGCCACGGCGCGGCCCAATATCAAGGAGAAGAAACGTGCGCCATTGTGAGATCGCTGTCAGCCACGTACGTATTGTTGTGCTTCTTTACAATGTTGGTGTTGATTGAAAATCCCACCGCTTGTGAAATCAGATTTGTGAATGCTAGGAAAGTAAAACCAACTGAAATTTATCGGCAAATTTGCGATGTTTACGGACAAAATGCGATGAGTGATACAATGGTGAGAAGATGGATCCGAGAGCTCAATGAAGGACGTAGTGAAGTGCACGATGAAGAACGAAGTGGGCGTCCATCGTTGGTTACAGAAGAACTGGTTCACGCGATTGATAACAAGATCCAGGAAAACAGCAAGTTTACAATTAGTGCTCTCGATATGGAATTTCCCCAAATCCCACAATCACTAGTTCATGAAATTGTTACCGAAAAACTGAAATTTCGTAAACTTTGCTGACGTTGGGTGCCAAAAATTCTTACTGAGCAACTCAAACAAAACGGATGAACAGTTCAGTTTTTGACCAGTTATGATGAAGGCTGCAAAGAATTTCTGACACAGATAGTCGCAGGAGATGAAACTTGGGTTTCTTGCGACAACCCTGAAAGTAAGCGTCAATCAATGGAATGGAGGCACACCTCCCCAGCAAAGGTTAAGCCAAAACAAATCTTGATACCTCGAAAAATGATG
The DNA here is from genome assembly GCA_030765055.1 of Mantis religiosa. Classification (NCBI taxonomy): domain Eukaryota; kingdom Metazoa; phylum Arthropoda; class Insecta; order Mantodea; family Mantidae; genus Mantis; species Mantis religiosa. Next base: position 30,653,659 of record CM060956.1, read on the forward strand.
TGCACAATGTTCTGTGACAGGAAAGGCATCTTACTTCTGATATCTTACCACGTGGTCAAACAATAAAAGCAGATGTTTATTGCGAGACACTTGCAAATTGCGCCGCGTAATACAGAATAAGCGCCGAGGAATGCTGTCAAAAGGGGTTGTGTTTCTTCACGACAACGCACGACCACACACTGCAAATGTGACGAGAAACATCCTACAGGGATTTGGCTGGGACGTGTTTAAACAACCCCCGTACAAACCTGACCTCGCTCCTAGCGAAATGCATCTGTTTTTGCATCTCGGATCTTTTCTTGGTGGTCAACACTTCGACAATGACGAAGAGCTGAAAGAAAATGTTTCCACTGGTTGAGGTCACAGGCGGCAAACTTATATGAAGAAGGTATACAAAAACTTGTACCTCGCTGTGATAAATTCCTGCAAAATTTTGGCAGTTATATGGAAAACTAGTTTAAAGAGTTGTAGAATTTTATGCAATAAATAAATTTTCTGTATCTCTACACAATTTAATTTTATTACCAAACGGCACTTAGGTACATTCTGGAAATACGTCGTATTTCATATGTCAGGAGTAGCTAATTTTAATAAATTAAAAACATATTAAGCTTTAATCAAATTTAAACATTGCATTAAAATTCATAACTTTGCTTCTGATAAACAAAAATATTTTATTACATAAGTTAACCGTAAATGAACTATGTAACAGGTCTTTGAATTGTTTGATAATTAACTTAAATAATTTCTCAGATAACGAGTTATTTATTAACTATGTAAAGAATATCTGCCCTTAAATTTAATGTTATTTCGTGATATAACCAAAAGGAACAAATGTCTGTAGTATGCCATATACTTTTTTACAGAAAAATCTTTTATCCGTTCTTAAAATACTTAATCTTGTAAGCCCTATTCACTTTCTGTGCTGTTCTGCTTGTAGACATAGCGTAACATACTTCGGATTTCACTATTCCTCTTTTTGTCTCTTACATTTTTCTCCTGCGAGGGGGAGACTTAGTTATGAGGAGGGGGAGTCATGAGTAATCTACTCCAACTCGGTTTTCGCTTAATGCTGAGAGCAATTCGCTTCCCCAAGTTTCTAGCACGAGGGATCAATTAATTATTAGCATCATTTGTATTCACAGAAGTTAAATGGACCATATTTATTGTTTAAGTGGGTTAAATTTATTACGATTAATGAGAGTTGGGGATAATGGTTGTAGTAATAAGAGTGTGCTGCCAATATCGTAAAGCATCTGTGCAGTAATTGAAAATAGAGAATTCGCATGTGTTTTGTTACTCCGTGGCCGTTTGTGTTTTGTCACATAATGCCCTTCTTGGAGCGAAAGAACATGAGAAAAGGCTTGAACATTATTTCCCTTCTTTCTACGAGAAAGTTATAGTCTGATTTTTAAAAGAAGATACGTGAAGGTCATGTGGGTAGTGCAATGTTGCCACCAGATACCCTTTATTTATCCTCTCAACACTCGAAACATAAACAAGGGTTCGAGTTATCTCAACTCAACAAAAATATGCAAAGTTAATCTGTATTAGTCTACTTTAAAAACAGAAATAATTTCTTCATTCATCCACTGAGTTGTAGGGTCTTCACATGTGTGCTCTTTTAAATAATTGTTTGCATTATGTAACTAATATCCCATACATACCGTTATTGTTGCTATGCATTTTAAGTTGACATTCCCGCACTAGTGCGGTCTTTCACCACAGAAACACATATACACGATGCACGTTCTAAACCTAACATTTATCTTCAATTATATTTATTAATATTTCAGATAATATCTTAACTACTAAAATTCAGATCCATATAAATACACATAGTGAAAAAAATAGTGTGCAACATACACATGGTAGGCACATAATGGAATCTCGGGAATTGTAAAAACTCGGTGCAAGCGCCTCGTTTTTTTTCAAACCTTTCCTCGTTCCGTATACATTAGTATCGCAATGTACTTTTATTAACGACTTTGTTAATTGACATGTTCATATCAACGCCACCGATATGCCGGAATTTTGACCTACAGGAATTCTTTTACGTGCAAGCATATCTACTGACATGTGACTGTCGTTTTGGATAAAAGGAATAATCTGTTCATTGATAAGGAGCAAACTCTCGACTTCCTTTTGAAAGACTTCTCTAAGAGAACAGACAAATTCTCTAGCTTGGCTGTGCAATGTAACACTCCGATCGTCAGCTGATCTTTGTCTTGAGCCATGATTCCTCGGTCCACCTTTAATCCTACCACCACTATCTCTGGCTTCCAAAAAAGCGTATTTTAATTGTGTTTTAACAAAGTAGGCTAACAATATACAGAGCAACAAATCTCTGTTTCGTATAACCTTCCCCCCCTGACATGTATCACTCCACGTGCAACTACCTTCACCCTCATCCTAATTGACTAATGCTTTCGCGCCATAGGCCATAGGCGGTGCCTTCCCGTCACATTGAAACCTGCAGTAAACGTCATACCTTGCAAAAATGTTGTCTTTCAGTCTTAAAAGTCGTGTCACGCCATACTTGTCGTGTGTCCTCCATTCACCCAAGTCTTGTTACGGTAGTATATTTTGCGACTTGTATCTCGGTACAGTCTGATTGTCCTTAAATAACGGAGTGGTAAATTTTCCTGTTATTTCAATTTCATGTCGCGATGTTCCTACGCATCTAGCTTACCTGTAAGTTCAGGGCACAACTGTTCGACTTCTCTCACTGACAAAGACGGACTCTTCTCTGTGAGTGCATTAAACACATGCACCACAATTATTTTTTCGTTGTAAAGGTTTTCCCTTGCGATGCTTCAGCGAAAAACTGGCGCTAGACTCTGTCATTATACATATAATAAGTACACGCGCAATAAACGTTTAATAAAATAATTTATCTCTCGCATTCAGCACAGCACACCGTCGAATGACGATATATGACTAATCCAGTTCAAAACAAGGTCAGTGATAAAAGTCATATAAACAAATATGTCATCACTACCGCTAAATCACGTGCTATCGTGCCATGTGCTTGAGAGCAAAGGAACCTCCTCTTTACTTCGTTTAAGAATTAACATGCATTTCAGATAAATCAACTCTATTGCGTAATATATTTCATTAAAACAGTTACGAAAATATAAATTTGACAATTCTCTTCCAACATATGAAGATATATCACCATGTTAAATAACGAACTAATTTGTACCGCACAACAATCTATACTGCAATAGCAGCCAATTAGAGGTGATTAGGTCACGTGACCGTTAAGAGATACGGGGCAAGCTTATGTGAAACAAGGATTAGACAATCTCTGTTTCCGGCATAAAACTAGCGATAACTGAGCTGAGGAGTATATGATTCACCCCCTTCACCCGTGTAAGCAATCTGACAACCTCTGTTTACGTCACCATAGCAATGACTCTCCCTTCTTAACCTTTGCGTCCCTTTCCTGATACCCTTCGCGTATCTTCTTTCAAAAATCAGACTGTACGGTGAGACCTAACCCTGAGTAACGATGTGTATCCGCAGTATTTACTTATCAAAAGCATTTACATCTTTACAGCTCATTTTAATAAAAATAGCTAAAGCGTTTACTACCTACTCCACTGCATTTACACTAAATATAACGAGTTTTCGTCGGAAATGTGCTTTGAATTTCCCTGAACTTAAAAAATAGCATTTTGAGAAAGGTACTTTTTGTCATTTTCTAGACGTGTCACGCTAACACGGCATAGCTCACATCGTGAGGAACACTTACACAGCTCCTCTAGTAAGGAGGACCTTGCCCTTAATGGGACATCTCTGGCATATTTAGTCGTTCATTTTATTTGCGTGCAGTGTGTACAACAGGATCCAAAGAAGAAAAGTTAATGAAAAGTCTACTTGTTATTTACGTTCAATATCGTCCAAGGTTGCAATGTGAAAATTAAAAAAGAATAAAAGCATATCAAAGACCGAATAACATAAAATACTTTTTTAAGTTCTTATTTTCTCGAAAACAACTATAAAGAGTTTGGTTGAAATGCTATGTTTCTGATGTTTTTAATGCCGAATAAAATGCATTTCTTTAATTTTCTGGAAATATCTCGTATCTTTATTTTGAATTCCTTTTTCGGAAAGATAAACTTTAATTAACCAATAATGATTGTTCATAACCTTTTAATCTTCTCCAAAGTCTCACATTCTCTCTCCCTCTCCCTCACAATGCCCGCCTCGATAGCTTAGAAGGTAGCGTGTCTGCATTACGTTCAAGAGGTCCCGAGTTCAAATCTCGGTCAGGGTGAGTTGTCTGGATAAGGTTTTTCCGGAGTTTTCCCTTATCCTGAAAGACGAATGTCAGGTAACTCTAAGCTCCATGGACTCCGGGCTGATCTGAGTATCATTTCACCAATTTCATTCATCGTCTGATATGACTTAAAAGTTGAAGGACGTAAATTACAGAAAAAAAAAAATCTCCCTCACACAATGACCTCCTCGGCAGCGTAGATGGTAGTATGTCTGCAATACGTTCAAAAGGTCCCGAGTTCGAAACTCAGTCCGGGGAGCTTTCATCTTTTTTCCGGCGCCTTCCCTTATCGTGAAAACTGGATTGCGGTTAGCTCTAAGCTCTATGGACCCTGGGCTCCTTTGAGCATATTTCACCCATTTCATTCATTGTTAGATATGACATAACATAAGAGGACGTGTGTGCACACTTTACGAGCTCTAGGTTGTTTATGTAGTACAATTTTGTCTATCTCTGACAGTTTACCGCCCGCCTCGGTAGCGTAGATGGTAGCGGGCTTGTCTCACGTTCAAGAGGTCCTGAGTTCGAATCTCGATAAGGGTGAGTTATCTGTACAAGGTTTTTCCGGGGTTTTCCCTTGCCCTTAAAGACGAATGTTGGATAACTCTAAGCTCTATGGACCCCGGGTTCATTTGAGCATCATTTCATCCACTTCATTCATCGTTCGATATGACTTATAATTTCCATGAAAATATTTTTATTATTATAAAACTCGTTAGCTCAGATTTCGAGGAACCTTGAAATTTCTAAAAATGTTCAGTGAAAGAGATATGAAATGTTCTTGGAAATTTTGTACGTCATGATAACAGCAACTTTGTTCACAACAGAAATTTGCTTCTTAATTTTGGTCTACACACAGGAGACCATCAGGAATGTTTCCTTTTGAATTCAGGGTACCTCAAAGCATCTATTTGTAGGAAATCACAGTATGGATATTTTGGCTGTTATGTAAATACAGTTTCTGTCTGCTTCTAAGTGGTATTGGCCATTCTTAACTGCTGTGGTTCTTAGCACGCCATTCTCCATTGGTCTTGGAGGCTACTTACTTGTGCTCGGAGGCCTCTTTGGGGTTCTTTTACGTGCCATAAATGCTCTGAGACGGTACCGTGTGTTTCGCTTCCTTTTCGACGGAAACCATACTAAAGATTTTAGGTCCATAAGATACAATGCCCTCCACCTGGTTTGAACCGTGTCCTCCGCAATCAGGAGCTAGCATGTTAAACCTAGTTCGCAGAAGATAACGTGCAAGTGGTAATGCACTAACCACTTAGAGGCTATATTTAACTAGTTACGAAGTATTTGACGTTTTGGAGCTTAAGATCCTGTTATGGGTTTTATTTCAAAAATAACTTTTATCTGGGTCCTTTGCTTTTCGCATTTCATTATTGTTATTTTCTGTGGTTATTTATTATAATGTTAAACTTAGTGTTAGCATTAATATTGTTTGCTCTTAGCCGAAATGCTATTTCAATAACATACCTGTGATAGTTTGTTACACCAGCACTACTTTACTGAAGTCAGTAATTACACCGTTTCGTAAAACAACAAGGTAGTGAATATTTAGCACAATAAAATATACAGTAAGTTATCTGTTAGAAAATCTACTAGTTTACAATTTAGAAAACCATAAATGTAGCATTAACTTATCACTTTGTTAGATAATATAACGGTCTTATTGTTTTCTGTTTCTCACATTGTGAAAAACGAGGGGGCGGGTGGTAGGCTTATTACATTGGATACATAATAGGGAATATGGTAAGCTAACAGCCTGGGCTGAACACTGAATGGCATTACCTTTTTTTTTTTTATTTGTAAGAAGTGTAGTACAAATGAGTAAAAACAAAGAAATTATAGAAATAATCATTTCTTCCACACTAGCCGTGTGTAGGCTAAGGTTTGAATGAATAAAGCCAGACTGAAAAATTCAATGCCATAGCCGGGACTTGAACCACGGATCTACCGCTCTCCGTGCGGTTTTTTGTAATTTACGTCCTCCAACGTTGTCATATCGGACGATGAATGGAATGGGTGAAATTATGCTGAAATGAGCCTGGGATCCATGTAGCTTAGAGTTACCAGACATTCGTATTTTAGGATAAGGGAAAAACCCGGAATAACCCTTATCTAGGTAACTCGCCCTGACCGAGATTCGAAATCGGAACCTCTCCGTGAGGTTGCTCTAACCATCTGAGCTATGGCCAACATGCCAACACGACATTAAATTCTCCAACTGACTCATATATTTTTCAGTCTGGCTCTATTCATTCAAACCTTAGCCTACACACGGCTAGTGTGGAATAAATGATTATATTCATTAATTTACCTGACTAACATAGTGGTTTAATTATGCAGCCTTAGACTTAAGTACTTACAGCATAGTAAGTCGCCACAAAAGGTGCGTGTCTTATAGCATATGGGAACTCCTACTGGTCTACCGAGAAACATACAGGTCAGTTAGAAAGTTAAATGTCATGTCGGCATCTTGGCCATAGTAGCTCAGTTGGTTAGAGCAACCGCAGGGAGAGCGGGAGAACCTTGGTTCAAGTACCGGCTAAGGCATTGAATTTTTCAGTCTGGCTTTACTCATTCAAAGAAATAATAGCCTATTTAAAAACAATAATTCAAAGATGAAAACCAGTGCAGTAGTGTAAAATATATTCAAAAGGAGCTGCATAAAACTGATAATGGGTGTTATTTTTTAATAAAAAGTACATTCTAACTGAAGAATTGTAACTGAATAGTAAACATTTAAATAAATATTACTAGCAGTTTATAAACTCTTAGGAAAACATTGACATCTATTGTGGTAGATAGCTATTTGATATTTCTATGACTTTTGACCTGTGAACATGTATTTTGAACACTGTGAACACTGTGCGTACTCACATGCTTATAATTACTCATGGAGCCTAATTTATTAGCGTGTCCGTCAAATAAGGTCTGCAAGGCGCTGGAGCCGTGAGGAATTCTATTACGCGAGATCCGGCAACATTGGAGTGTCGCTGGGTTTCACCCCCACTGAAATTCATCACCAGTTATGCGAAGTCTATGGGCCACAGTGTATGAACGTCAAAAACGTGCGAAAGTGGGTCAGAGAATTCAAAGACGGACGTACAGACGTCTATGACGAACAGCGTTCTGGTCGGCCTTCGGTTTCAGCCGAAACAATTGAAAAAGTGGAGCAAGATATACTTAAAGATCGGCGTGTGACAGTTCCCGAGCTGTGCGAACTTATCCCTGAAGTCAGTAAGACTACAATTGACAAGATTTTGACCCAACATTTGCATTATCGCAAAATGCTCACCGAAGGCGATAAACGGCAGTGTTGAAGCGGCCCACCGACTCCTGGTGCGCTATGCAGAACAGCGCGAGGAATTGTTGAATTAAATTGTCACTAACGATGAAACCTGTGTGCACTACACAACACCAGAAACTAAAGAACGTTATTGTCAGTGGCGGCATTCGAATGTCAAATAGATATTTTCTTCCGGCAAAGTGATAGCCACTGGGTTATGGAATAGAAAAGGTGTATTGTTGTGCGAGCTACTGCTAGCTACTGTGAGACTTTAAAAAATTTGCCATTTATAATCGAAGGAGGGGGGAATGCTGACGAAGGGAGTGATGTTTGATCACGACAACGCTCGTCCCCATACTGCACATGCAACGGCTGATCCCCTGGCCCAGTTCGGATGGGATATCTTCACCCATCCCCCTACAATTTAAGTTGTGTGCCCCAAACCCATACAACCCCTACAATTTAGACTTAGCACCTATTGATTGTCATCTGTTTTCTGAATTGAAGTCACAACTGGGGGAAACACATTTCCAGACCGACGATGATTTGAAAAACGAGGTGGAGCGCTACTTGCGCAACTTGGCGGGAGAGTTCTATGACAAGCATGCACATGCAAACGTGCATCGATTACAATGGTGATTACGATGAAAAATATCTGAAAGTTTCACCTTTCCATAAATTTAACATTCATTGACAATGAACATGTTTTCTACATTAAATAAAATTGGAGACCTTATTTTACGGACACGCCTCCTAATACTGATTTTAAATTTTGTATTCCCTATTTCAATCTTAAGCACCCACTACAATTAGCTCTAGTCATAATTGATAGCCATTCTTCAATTTCTGTTGCACGAGATATTGATCTTCTTCAGGAGCACGTAATAACAGTATTGGACTGATCACTCCAACGTAATTCCCAGAATCAAGAACCTAAGTTATTCTTGGATTTTACCCGTGTGTTAACCTTGCTATCCTCATTATTAAAAGACAGTAACATTGAATTATTCAGTGATAATGATTCCGATGTCGTGCATCGGTGAACTTTTGACAATATTTCCAAACTCCAATTATACCTTTGACTTTTTAACTACACACTTATAACATCGTGCATGGGCTTAGCTAAATGGATCAGTTGCATTTTTAATGTTTAAGATGCATCCACAAGGCAGTTATTTAGTTTATTTCAAATCTTTAGTCATTTCACGACTAATAAAATGTCTGAAATTTTATAATACTAAGACTGTCACATTTATTATAGCATTCATTGAAAAGTCATTTTTCTCTCTGTGTTACGTAATCCATGGTGCACGATATTGACGACTATTAACTTCAATTAAACAAATATTCAAAGTATAATTTTGAAATATTTGTTACATTTACGTGGAAATAATTCAGAACATGTAGTAACAAGGTATCTCCTAGAAAAGGAAAGGGGGAAAGTATTTTATGTGTTGCATTCACATAACACTTCTAGGTATTCTTCATTTCAATTTAAATAAAACAGCAATAATGGCATGTTAAACATTTCATTACAATGCTCGCCTCGATAGCGTAATTGGTAACGTGCCAGCCTCACGTTCAAGTGGACTCGAGTTCGAAACTCGGTCAGGGTGATTTACTCGAATAAGATTTCTTTCCGGGCTATTCCTTTATTCTGAAAGACTGATGTCTGGTAATTCTAAGCTCTATGGACCCTGGGCTCATTTCAGCATCACTGCCTCCATTTCATTTATCGTCAGATGTGATTTAAGGTTACAAGACGTAAATAAAAAAGAAAATCGTTACAAATACAAAGGAAACGGCGTTAGTCAAATGTTTAAAACCTGGTTGCTACATACTGGCCTGAAAAGCATACTCTTTTTATGCAAATGAAGAAAACAAAATGAAATACTTCCATTAATTTCGAATAGTTTATACCACAGAAAAGTTAGCTCAATAGTTCGTGGGTAGCACCCTTTCGTCAATCGCTTAATGTATTTCAGCTATCCTATATTCCTTCAAAATCAAGAGGACATTGCCAGAAAATCAAAGATATGCGGTTTCATTTTTAACCTAAATAACCTTTAACATTGACTGTTGTACTGTTCTCCTTAGAACTGATTTTATGTGTAAATAAAATCGTTCTAAAATATTTGATATTCAAGTTAGTTAGGGGATTCAATATTTTCTTGAAAATCTTATGTTGCAAACTTTGATAATCTTGAATTTAGTTGCCAAGTGTCATACATTCGTAGTTATCTGATGAAATCTCCTATACAATTTTTGTATTAAACGCAATAGTTCGGTAGGTGGTAAAGAATGTAAAAATTACGATCTGGTACATTCAAGAGTCTTCCGTCATTTGACTTATTTATCTTTAAATCTACACCAAAAATATGACGTAACTAAAGCTACAAGACACATCATGTAATATAAACTGAATGCATTAACGAGCTCTTTCATTTTCATGAAGAAGTATTTATCTGTTCCTCATAATTATAGGTAAGTGATTATAAAAGCTCTTTCAGAATGAAAATAATTTCATAGGATATTCACAGAAAATTCAAGAAACAGTTTAAAGTCCATAAACACATGCATTTTGTATTTTAATCAGAATACTTGATTCCAAATTTAATAATATGGACAATAAAAACGTTTCCATGAAAGAGTTAGTTTGGAATGAAGGATTTTTGTTAAGATTTGGTAATTCCTATAAGTAAACTGATATATTTCTGATATATTTCACACACGAGCGCGGACGGAAATTTGTCTTTTTGTCTGACTTGTAATTAAATGTACCTTAAAACTGAGGTGTTTTTGTGCTAGGAAAATAAACGTTTCCTAATATTATTCGACACCTCTGGAAGTTGATTTAACAAAGTTCATAAAGGATGCTTAAATGGTAATTGCCTTGTAGCAGTATTTTAAGGATTCATATGCGATGCTGCATATGCTATAATGATGCATCACGTTGTGGCGACCTTTTCTTTTTCTTCTACACGATTTGAAGAAGGATTTCTTATTATTACTCGCTGACATTCACGAAGGTCAATCTTCCGCGATGATCAAGCATATCCTCATATAAGTCTAAGTATTACAATCCTAATACAATTATACACAAACGCGATTTCTTTGCTTTTCATACATTATTTTTCAGACATCTGACTTGCACTATATCCAAGCTTCTACTCACGTTGATGAATAATTGAAACTGTTCGAATTCTCTGCTTTGCAATCCTTTTACACTTTCGTAACAGATTCTGGTTCATTCTTTATATGAACACCAGAGCAATGAGCCACTTCTTCTTCAATTTCCAGAAAATAAGGTGCCTGTTTAACTTTTATTTTGGTACGTTCGCTTCGTCATATTCCGCAATCCGAAACACGTCTGTTTTCGACGTTACGCAATCGAAAGACGCTTTCTTTCCTAGCTGTTTTACCAAGATTATTGATTTTTGCTTCACTCATTGCCATCACTACCAATCAAACTTTATTTATTACTGGTCCATGTCACACATTACGTGATCTCATGTTTAAAACTGCCAATCATAGAACATTAACATTATTTCATTTACATGTAGCGCCATCTCCTAACCTACTGAATTTTACTCTTAATAATAATGATGATAGTAATGATAATGATAGTAATAATGATAGTAATAATGATAGTAATAAGGGCGCCGGGGTAGCGCGGTGGTTTCGTTCGCGGCTCCCGTTCTAAGGGTCCCGAGTTCGATTCCCGGCTCTGGGGTTGGCGATTTTAAGTCGGCCCTATCCACGCCTTCACCTCTGTCTAGCACACGTGAAGTATCCCCTATGCCCAACGTTGTTCGGAGTCCACGGTAAAAACTGTAGGTCCTCTCACCTCACCGCCATCTTCACTATCACCCTATCATCGGAGGTAATGGACACCGCCCTCTGGGTGCCTCCACCTGAGAAATGGGTCCGGTCATCACTTGGTGGGGTGAGGTTACCCCGAAGGCCAAGGTTGCCATGTGGGGAGTGTTAGTAACTAACTAACTAATGATAGTAATAATGATAATAATGATAATAATAATGATAGTAATGATAATAATAATGATAGTAATGATAATAATAATGATAGTAATGATAGTAATAATGATAATAATAATGATAGTAATAATAATGATAATGTTTATTTATTTATTTATAATCCAATTTTTGATTCCTATTTTACCCAAAGGTAAATTAGGAATATAGTTTACAAATTTATGAATATAATACAATTTACAAAAACATAAAAAATTAAATTTCAAGTTGACAAACAGTAAACATCAAGATGAAGCTTAGGAAATATTTTGTTTGATAAAGCCATGAGTTATTGATAAGTTTTGTAATTCATCAAAATATGTGTAAGTGGTTTTGAAAATGTGTAACCTAAAGATTCAAGCAATAATTCAAGTTCGTATCTTCCAAAACTTAAAAAGGGCAATCAAGTAAAATGTGAGGGACATCTTGAAGATGATTTCCACAAATACAATCAGATGTGGATTTGATTTTAAATCGAAATCAGTAAGCTGAAAATTTGCCATGTCCAGTTGAGAAATGAGTGAGAACATAGGATTACCAAATTTGCATTTATGTATGTCAGAAACTGTTATGAAATATAAATCCTTAGTCAAATAGTAATAGTAAAGATAGTAGTGGTAATGATACTTATTGCAGTAATCAAACAACTTAATTGTGGCTACTTGGCCCAAATAATTCTTTATGCCAGTAGAATAACTGATACGCGGCCTCACAGTTACGTACGTTTTAATCCTGTCATCCATTTTTTTTTAATTTACATCCTCCAACATCCTCATATCGTACGATGAATGGAATTGATGAAATGATGCTCAAATGAGCTCTTGGTCCATAGAGGCTAGCTACCCAACATTCATCTTTCAGAATAAGGCAAAACCCCGGTAAATACCTTATCCAGATGACTCGCCTTAGCCTAGATTCGAACTCGGGACCTCTTGAATATGAAGCAGACACGTTGCTGACACTGGTTCTAAAGTAAATTTCAGTCTTAGACACAGAAAGTTGCCCTTCCAGCAATGCCACCTCAATATAACCAACTTATTATAACTTTACGAATTTTAAGGTTTCTGTACAATATAAGAAAGAAATTGATGGTATAAAAATCTCTAAGAAGTCATACAGAATTAATAGATATATAAGGAAAAGCTGAAAAGTAAACAGTGTCAGTACACTCTATTATGATAAAGAAAAATTTTGTAATTTTGACAATAAGATTTTCAAAGCGGAAAATGACGTTTGTTATACAATTTTTCCAAACTAGCAGTTTGTCCATCCCTTGAAAGCTACATACCGATAAATTCAGCATGGAAGAACTATTACACGAAGGGAATTAATTTATTGTTGATATTCAACGAGGTCTCAGTATTCTTATTTGGCTATAACGCTAAAAGCTTGATATAATTTATTAACCTATTATTGCAGTTGTTATTACTGGCAGTAAAATTATTACTCGTACTATTCATGTAAAACAAAACAAATAAATAATATTTTCTGTAAACCATTATTCATATTACATATTACTGCACCATTCTATAAATTCCAGATATATTTATATCGAAAAGATCACTGAAGGCTTTTTCTAGCAAATAACTTTTTGTACCAGTCAATTACGCAAAATATATCTTACCTAAAGTACTACTAATATTTCTAGATTTTCACTATGCTTTTCACAATTGGGAGAATAAAACATAAAATTAACGCTAACACTAAGCTTTATTCTGCGTTTCTGAAGCGCCCTATAAAATTCAAGTTATTTGAAGGAGTTTAACAATTCTTCAATGTTTTGCGTTACGCAGTTTCTCTGTATTAGTTATGGAAGTACTATATTCGACACAAAATTCTTTATCACGATTTAATCAAACAGGGTTTTAAGTTTCCTTAAATCCACTAATATTAATTTTAGAGAGATGTGTATGCGTGCATTTGTGTATCGCATATGAGTAAATAACATACCATAATCCGGTCTTCAGTGTATTTAAAAAATTTGAAGTTTTTCAATAAAACTCTTCCAGCTCAAAACTATTCCTTACAGAGAAAATGTTTCATTACTGTTGATTTATTAAAAAATGGACCTAACTATTTTGATTGAAACACTGCATATTGACTGTATCGGATAATTAAAAAAATGTTTATCTTAAATTTTCAGCCTTTGAAGTCAGCTTTGTTTAAAATGAATAACTTCGTTTAAATGTTAAACCGTTAGAAATAAAGCAAAGCTTATTAGAAACGCTTAGATCTCTTTAGTACACACAATTTTCAGCAAATGTATATAAATGTTTGTTTATTTGTTAATTTTCATAATAACTAAAAAGAGCCTCCTGAATTTATAGTTTGTCCACATAGTTAGTCATGAAAACAATTGAATCAAAAGTAGATGCAATACTGAAATAATATATTGTTAAGGAAACAAATAAACCTCAATTTAAATAAAAACGTGAGGAATTTAAAACATGATAAACATATTACCCTAAAATAGGCGTATACATGACATACAAAACTGTTATTTTCAAATGGATTTGTTTAGCCACTTATAACTTTGAAAAACCATGTAAGCGATGCTTTATAAGGGGAAGGGGAATTGGAAGTATTTCCAGGTGTTGTACTATAGCATATTTCCTTGATTCAATACCTTTGGTTTGAAGTTGTCAGTACTGTATTGTTTTTAAATGTTTGGTTTCTCGCAATGTCATGTAGAGGTTTACATTTTTCTTCCACATACTTGAGAAAATAAACTTCATTGATTGGTCTCTCCAACCTACAGCAACGGTGGCTTAAGCAAAAGAGATGCATCTGGATACTGCGTCGTATTTCACGATTAGTTATTTGAAATTCTTTAATAACTTAGTAGTACGGTTTATAGTAACAAAACTTATAAAAACCTAACGAAGTGGCCAACAATAAAAATGTTGCGCTAGTTGTTGCCATTAACTAAACAACTGAGAACGATTACTAACAAGTCTTGTGTTTTCTATGGTTCCAATATAAGGTACACGAAAGATGCGTTTGAGTTGACGCTATCGTATTAGAGCCTCTGTATGGGATTGGTCTTCTAATAGTTTTTAGTTAAGGTTACCTATGCTCGAACATTTTAAATACGGAACTAATAACGCTAGCTTTTTAAGACTTGATGTAACTTGGTGCAGATATGATACAGCCCAAAGTTTGTCAATTTCACTTTGATATTTTGGAAAATAAGGTCAAATTTATTTATTTTTAGTTACGTTTCTTAAAAGGTCCCTTGCGACAAAATAACTTACATTTTGGTGTATTATTTTAACAACAGGTTCAAAAGATATCTGTTTTCTTGAATTTGCTCTAGGTGTCTCTGTGTATCAATATCTTTAGGCTCCAAAAACTTTTAAAGCTATGAATATGGCTTCATTGCTCAAAATTTGAAAATTTTGTGTTTTGAAGTAAAGAAAGTGTGCTTAAATACATCTGACAATAAGCTCCAGGGTAATTTCTTTTCACTGTGTCTGTATGAACGTGTGTAGCAAGTTTCAATAATCTAACACTAAAACTGCTACGCACACGAGCATCTTAAATGATGAAAAATGCTGAAAAATTTGAATAGGGAGAAAACAAGGATAAAGAATTAGAATTCATTTCTAACACTAGCATTCACGTAAGTTTCAAACTAGATTACAGCATTTAAAAGTGGCTTGCGGACGCCACCTAAGCATTCTTTAGATTCAGGAAGACTTACACTATTTTATAGACTAAAAAGAAGAAAAGGTGACGTTTTGAAAATGTTCATGAAATTTCAGTAATACATAGCCCTAAGGAAGAAACATTTTTATGAAATAAAGTGTCTCATGAATAATTAGGTCAGACTTTTAAAACAGCGACCTTAAATGCCTGCAAAATTGACGGAAGTTGCTGTTAGTTTTTGTTTTAATTTGTTTATATTAAGAACCACACACGTATCGTGATTTTTTAATACCGGTGCAATAAAACAAAACATTAATAGGTAATGTTCATTTCTTACCAAATGTAATCTTATGTGAATCTTCAAGAAACATATACCCCAAATATATACTCGCGCTCTGCAGGTGAGATTCCCGTAACCCATTTTAAGGTACAGTAACTGAAGATAGTAACTAATGTTCATTCCGAATATTGGAAGAATATACTGTTTAACTAACCTGTTTTCCCTTGTTCCATTTATACCCAACCTTTAACTGCAATAGTTATATCGGCGACCGTTCTCCTTTGAAACATATGAAGGTGTTAACTCGTATTCGTTGTGTTTTAATCATTACATCACGCACACATTCACACTCTCATTCATACTTCCAGACTCTGGGGAGGGTATGGAATTATCTTGTTGGAGAAAAATTACCCCGACTGCCGGGAATTCAACCCGAGACCCCTAGCACAGCATGCAGAACCTGTTTTTATTTACCATGGCCTTAGGGTCGTCTTTCTACTAGACAATACAATGCACCTTAATAAAAATAAACATAAAATGTGTAACAAATTTATTTAAAAGAAGGAAACAGCTAACCGCAGCGCTTTTAACAGGAATTCTCACATAGGTTTGATATTTAAATTTGAAATATTAGCTTATAACACATAAAGTAATAGTAATAATACATTACTTTTGCGAGATATTTATGTGCAACATATACACACATAATTTCCTTATTTTAAGAAATTCAGAAAGATGAAATTTTCAAACGTTATCTACGATTCTAGTTCAGGAACATTTAGGCTTTTTGAAAGATATTTTAAAGTAATTTTGTATATCTCTATAAAGGGATACTGACATACCGAAAAGTATTTTCAAACATACTACAGCTACAGGCAGAACCTATGGCAGCACTGTGGATACAAACCTTCGCTTTAGTAACTTATTAATTCCTATAGATATTTTATTAAGATAACAGAAATACGGAAATGAAAGCGTTACTTTTACATCCTTTTTATAATAACCTCTGAAGCGTTGTACAAACCAATTTTCATATAGTAATTGTTGGAGAAAAGCATAAAATGAGTATAATAATGAAAATTATTTATAGAAAATTATTGTATACAAATTTGGAAGTGCATTTGGAAACATACTAACATCGTTTACCTCAAGTTTTGTTAGAGAAAATGAAATGGTGGGGAGAAAAAAAAACTAAAACTGACAAAATTTACAGCGTAAAATATGGTCATATTTGTTATACAGAAATTTAAGAGGCGCATCACGTAAAATATCTACAGAGAATCATTTACACTCATTCTATGAGAACTGAATTACTCAAAAATCTAGATAAACTCCAAAATAAAGCTCAATTATGGAGCAAAAATAAATGAATGGATTGTTTTTAAAAAATTGCATTAATTTCCCTTCAGTACCCTATAAAATGTCACATTATCCATAGAAATCTTTAGCAGTGGAAATTTAGAAGAAAAAATTATATTTGCATATAGATTTTCATTTTATCTGTGGTATCTGAACTTTAGTAGGACATTAGCCGCAGAGAAGGCGGTAGGGAATACAGTCCATAAATTATATTCGGAAATATGTCCGAATATATCAAACGCTTCAACTTGAAATCATTCCTCGAAACTACATTTTCCTGGACCTGTGTAACTATTTTCTCAAAATTTATAAAATATGAAAATTTTCGAGCTTGTTTAACACAATTTATTAGCTACATTAAAATGAATTATGCTGTCAAGCCTAAAGAAATTTAAAACATTCGGTCTTGACAGGTAAGTTTAAATTGTAACTCTTTTCCTTTTGACAGAGAAAGGGTTTGAGGCACTCCTCACAGCTCAGTCTTTCTGGTTCAGCGACATTAAAGGACTAACGTTTTAATGTTTAGTAAAACAGATTTATTTCTTTCTATCTGGTAACGTATGTAATTTTTGCTAATTTACCTTCTTACTCATACATCATTACACAAATTCACAGATTTGTTATACTTGACATATCAATTGAACTAAGAATCGATCAATTACACTTAAGTATTTCCTGAGTTCATCGTATGTCAAGAGGATCTTTTCAAATCTTTAATGGTCACCACGGTTTACATAGAGATTAAATAATGTAGCCTTAAGAACGAAGAAATTCACTAGGATTATTTTAAATTTTTGTAGCTTAAAATTGTCATAATATTTAGTTTTTAAAGCTATATTTAGTATTTTTGTTCTATCCTTAATTTGAATTTAATTTTAATGTAATTATGAGATTCCGTTCTTAAACCAATACAGGGATGTCTTTTTTCAGCATTGCGTAGTAATATTTCGTAGAATAACGTCCTGAAATTTCATATCTGTATACTCAATTATGGAATGGAGTACTTCTTGTATAATTTTAATTTATAAACGAAGAAAATGTTTAAAGTATTGACATTTCAAAAGCCTGAAATATTTAAAATTTACATTTCCTTTTAAGTTCGTAAGGAGCTAAACCTTAGTTAGGCATTTGTCTTATTTGTCCAAATTTACATCAAAGCACTTATATTTGCGTAGGTTTGAAATTTCAGTGGCCCAAACTCCTAATGGGGATATTTCTTACTATAAAGGCATTTAAGTGGCTCCATCATATTTAGGCTTCCTTCTGTTTGAATTTAATCAATATTTTATACCTAAAATGTTCAGTTAATGCACTGAGAACACTTATTTTAAAATCAGTTTCAATTACTTGTACGCCAACCTCGAGAAAATGCATATCATTTCACTTTGTGGCTATAGTTCGTCGATATCAATGACTGCAAATATTTGTGCACGAAACACTTCTCTTTATATTTGAACTTTAGAAATGTTTGCCAGCGATACAGAGGAAAATGGTTAACTTTCTGAATGCCCTATGAAGTCTCTTTCGAATGCTGTAGAAAAAACGCTTACCTTATATACTAAGATGACAGAAGGTTAGGGCTGAAATGCAGATGAGGTTGCGTATGGAGCTGGCGTAGGAAACTCCTCAGTTCTTGTATAGTGCTTAGGTTAACAATTCAAACACTGTTGCACTAAACTCACTTCACGAAGTGTTAAAAGAGGATCGAAATATCAAACCTCTGGACACATTTTAAAAAACAATAGTACTTCTACGAAACACTGACATCCACATAACGTTAAACTAAGTTCTTGAACTATGAATATATATGCCAATTTAACGAGTTTTATGTATATATACAATGCTAATAATATATATTATAAATATGATATATAAAGTTGATTGTTTGGTACGGAAAGTGACTAAGTTGGTGGAAGTTTGTGGTACATGTCTATAAACACGTGAGCCGGGGGAATCACTAGCGATATGGGATACGCGCGATACCGGGGCGTGACCGAGCGGCAGTAACGCGACGACTGGCTACGCGCCGTACGAGCGCCAAGATGAGACTGCGGGTTACTGCTGCTCGGCGCTGCTAGCTAGCGTGACCAACTCACTGCACCAGCCAACCAGGGACAGGGCCGCCGCTACCTATTCAAATCATTATTAGGCATCCCTGTCGCTTTTCGTGTAACCTGTTGAAGTATTTTGACACTGGACGGTAAATAAGATTATCCGTGAACGTGTTATAAAGCAAACATTGCACGGAAAAATTTCATTTTCTAATTCTTTCATCTGCGCCACACCAGTTCAATTTTAGGTTCTCTATGTGCACTTGGTTTATTTTTCAATATGAGATTAAATAAACTTTGAAGTCGAACTTTTTCGTAAATAAAATTTCATTGAAAACTATTAAAATATAATTGGTACATAAATTACTGAAGGCAAAATTAAGTTACTCTTCTTCTCTTGGTATAACATTTTTGTTGCAATTTTACGTCCTCCAACGTTAAGTCATATCGGACGATGAATGGAAGGGGTTAAATGACGCTCAAATGAGCCCAGGGTTCATACAGCTTAGAGTTACCCGACATTCGTCTTTTAGGATAAGGGAAAACCCTGGTAAAAACCTTACCTAGGTAACTCAACCCTGACCGAGATTTGAACTCGGGACCTCTTGAACGTGAGGCAGACTCGCTACCAGCACACTACCGAGGCGGGCTTCTCTTGGTATAGCACGCACTCCTGTTCATTTATTGTACTCTAACCCTTATGCCATTTTAAGCGTTGGTTGAGGGAGGTTTTTGCTATTTACGTCCTACGATGTAAACTCCTATCGGACGATGAATGGAATGGGTGAAATGGTGCTCAAATGGGCCCAGAGTCCATAGAGCTTAGAGTTAGCTGACATTAGTCCTTCAGGATATGGGAAACCCTCGGAAGAACCTTATACAGGTAACTCACCCTGACCGATATTCGAACTTGGGACCTCTTGAACGTGTAGCACGTGTGCTACCATCTATGCTACCGAGGCGGCCGTCGGGTGAGGGAGCCACAACTATGGATTAGAGAGAGAAATCCAGGGATGGGTGATCACCTGGTCTCCGAAATGAGAGTGAGGGAAGTAGATGAACGTAATGAGGGCTAAGTGGATGAAACGAAAGACAATGGAGCAATTAGTGGAATGATGACGGGGGAATCCGGAGGTCCTCAGAAAACTGAGATTTGTGGTGGACAACACGACCCTGGCACCACTTTGCGGCCGACTGGGATCGAGCCCGGACCGCCTTAGTGAGAGTCAGCCCATCTAACCGCTCGCCCACGGCACGGTCCAAACGATATCTTACATGATATATTAAGAGACCTAGTTCAGAAGCTGTAGAGAAACTACCACATGGACTGGCACTGAGTACTTATCTGTCGTAGCTTATCGCTAATGTCTTTGATGATGGATTTATCAGGGTTGAAACAGCCTGCCTTGGTAGCGTAGATGGTAGCGTGTCTGCCTCACGTTCAAGAGGTCCCGAGTTCGAATCTCAATTAGGGTGAGGAACCTGGATAGGGTTTTTTCCGGGGTTTTCCCTTATCCGGAAAGAAGAATGTCAGGTAGCTCTAAGGTCCATGGAACCCGGACTCATTTGAGCATTATTTCACAAATTTCAATCATCGTCCGATATGACGAGGACGTAAATTTAAAAAAAAAAATTGAAGCATTTGAAGAAAATGGTGTACTATTACAATTATGACACCTTGAAACAGGGTTTCGATACCCGTCTGTCTCTAAACCTTGTCGTTAAAGACATCTGTTTGGCTCCGACATAAGAATTAGGTGGAATTTTTCTCATACAGACGTACAATGGACGCGGATCTCAACAAGCCGGGTGAGTTAATCATATTATAAAGTCAAATTGCCCAGCATTAGTTAATAAAAATGGAGTTCTCTCTTCCAATACGAGTCCTCATACCCCTGTAAAAACAATAGACCAAATGCAGGAACTGAAATGAATTGCGACACCCAGCAACTGCATCTGATCTTGCAACAGCACATCAAACACCAGATACTTAAGCGACGCAGCAAAACTCGCTGGAAGATGGTTCAAAACCACAGATTCCTATAACTTTTACCTTGGAGATTAAAATAATTTCCTGTAACAACACTCTAGAAATATTTGCCAAAAAGCCGACATTACGATTTGCACAGCATCTGTATTACAAGGAATTTGGTACATATTCCAATTTTAGATCAAATTCTTGAGCAGTTTAGATAACAATTTTTGAAGTGAAAACTTCTTCAGGTGCGTTTAGCACTTTTTGTGGGTAGTGAATTAAACTAAGCCGTCACGCTGGAATATGTGACGCTCATTCGGGTGAAGTCGGCTCGAGTCGGCTCAATCCGAACTAACCCCCGCACACTCATTCGTTATTTCAATCTTATGTTGTCCATACCGCTATACAGCGTATCAACAACACGACTCCAGATATGTTTTAACATATTACAAATACTATGAAAAATTCAGAAGCCCTACAGGAGTTTCATTAAAAAAATAATTTTCTTAGAGCTGTTCTTACAAACGTCTGTCAAGTGTCGGTAACCGATCCGGTCAGATAACCTTCTGTCATTTAACAAGTCGACAACATGTCAAATTCTACTTTAAACAATAATAATAGTTAAAAGGAACAGATAATGCCACCGAAATTCGGTATTTAAATCATTAAAACCATAATAACGAAAAATAAAATGAGTGTGCTAATTGGAAATAAGTGTTAGGAATTAGTGAAAGAGATGATTCATTTAATAACTGGTTATTTTTATTGACAATTTCTCTTTGTTGTGAGTAGTGAAACCTAAAAGAATAATAAGTTAAATGTAATAAGACGTAAATAATAAAATTATCACGTATTAATATGACGTTTTGCGTTTAGTTTCTTTTACAACTTAAAGTTATGTTTTTCCACAAACTGAAAGACCGACCGAGGGTCAAAAGATTGATGTATAAATTTGATTTTTTATAGAAAAAATATTTAAATATATATTATTTAGTTTGGAAAATAAACATTTGAAGACAAAACAACGGACAAAAACATCGATGTAATAAAATATATATGAAAATATGTAGGAACGTGTAATAAAATATGGAGTAATGAGTATATGTACCGATATGTAATAATATGTGTACGTTACCAAACATTTCAGAATATTCAAAAAATATGCAAATAAGCAAATTAATATCGTATAATTACGTTATCAGATATGTATCAACTTGTATTTTTATTAAAAATAAAAGTGCAATGAAATATGTGTATCAGCAGGAAATAAAATATTAAAAATAATTCTGAAATAGCCTGTATTTTAATATAAAAATAAAATACATATAAAACAGTATATTATATGATTTGATTTTGCTTCCTTTATACATACTTTATGTATAACCCTGTTCGCACAGTCGCAAGTCCGTCGTCATTCAGTTGTTTCAGAGTATACTTGGCGTAAGGCATGAAATGTTTAACTCGCAACTGACCTCTTTGAACAAGAATGAGTGTCAACATTAAATTTTGAAAATAATTTTTAAGAATAATTTATAATGAATAGTTTTTAGGTTTCCACTTCTATCGTGTGGTCTTAAGCACAGACAATTTTGTTTTTTGAATATTTAAAATTACCCATACTAAACTATCCTTGAGATTATTTTTATATATTTAGGTAAAAAAAATTCAATTTTATGTTTCAAGTTAAAGTTTTCTACATATTTATTAGGCACCTGATTTGAGAATAAAATGTAAATCACTTGACAGAGGAAATTCGAAAGTGGGTGCTTGCTGATTTTACGTTTTCTCATTAATGACAATTCTTTCAAAAGGCATTACTTAGTCATTTTCACTTTTCTGACAATCTCTAATAAAAACTTTTCATATATTAATCATCGTGAGATGAATAGTTTATTTCTTATCCTTTTAGTTTTATAGTAAATATAGGAGCATTGTATTCCATCTAATATTTGATATCAACGTATCACCGAAATTTACTTTTGAGCTCCCTGAATCCACAAAAGAACTTTTAGGAACAGTTATGCATATGTAGATGCGTGCGTGTTTCTTTTAACATCATAATTAAAAAGTGACATCGATTAGATACCAAATTTAGTATTTAAGTTGGTCTTCCCAGGGTGCGACACCAAAATCTTCAAAAAGATCTCATTTTCTTAAAATATATATTTGAGATAATTTAAATCTAAATTTTCCTGGGATTTCCTTCTGAAATCCTCCTTACTATGAATGAAGAGGATTGCATAACCGGTAAACGGTAAAAGACAAAATCTTACAACATAAAGACTACAAATTTCTTTAAAGCCCACCAGGTAAAGCAAATACATTTTTACGAAATAATCCTTTCAGAGGTATACCTTATTATCGGTTTGAATTAAACTTCTACGTCAGTTAAGTATAAAGTCACTATTCTGTTATCTCTTGGATATCCAAAGAGAACGAAACTCAAAGCGACCACACAGCGACGACCTCTTGAACAAAAATAAAACCTCGTGACGAATATGCTTAAGTTCTTCTCGGGAAGCAAGCCAGGTGAAAAGACGATTAGAAATCGACGGCTCAGGAGTGTGCATCTCTCCCATCTTCAGGATATTTATTAAATGTTATAACCACAAATGAAATACTGGATATAACACAACTATAAACAAAGACAAAACACTATCAAAATTCACATTACTGAACAAAAGACTGTTTTCAGTAAATTAAATGCCAGGTCAGGAAATGGCGTGAGTATAGAAAATTAATTGGATCAAAAAAACGAAACGTAACTACTGTATTGATCTGTGCTTCATATGTCGACGGATTTACATTTTAAGGCTGGTTTCCAAGAGAAGCTGAACTGAAATCCAGTATCACGACTAAGCGTACTCCTTTCAGAGGAAATGGCCAAAGCTTCCTTAATTCTCCGCTCCCAGTAACTGTTGCATTTTGCCATGATGGTCGTCTCCCGAAAGTTGGCTCTATGGTCGTTATCAAAACAATGCTCTGCCAGCCCAGACTTCTCAAGTTGCAATAAACGACTGCTCCGTTCATGTTCGAATATTCTGGTAGCGATGGTCCTTCCAGTTTGTCCTATATACGGTGTCGCACATTCACAGGGAATACGGTACACTCCCTGAACTTGGCCTGACTCGGTAGCGTGGTGGTAGAATGTCTGCCTCACGTTCAAGAGGTCCCGAGTTCGAATCTCGGTAAGGGTGAGTTACCTTGATAAGGTTTTTCCGGGGTTTCCCTTATCCTGTTCGACGAATTTCAGGTAACTCGCAGTTCTATGGATCCTGGGCTTATTTGAGCATCATTCACCCTTTCCATTCATCGTCCGATATGACTTAACGTTGGAGGACGTAAATTACAAAAAATAAAAATAAAAATTATAAAAAAATAAAACTCCCAGAACTTGGAAGCCCAGTTTGTCTTTCACTGGTCTCAACAGATGTTTAATCTTCGGAGGTGGCTTGTGGATGGTCCTGATGTATTTGCCGAGAGTTCTACTGATTCTGCCAGATAGATTGCCGGTAAACGGGATACAGGCTGTAGCGGTGGGCTTTTCTGACGCTTGCTGTACTACAGGTTTACCTTTCCTAGCTTTGGTGATCGAGGCTGCTGATTCTGTCGGATAGATTGCCGGTAAATGGGATTTAGGCTGTAGCGGTAGACTTCTCTGACGCTTGCTGTATTACAGGTTTTCCTTTCCTAGCTTTGGTGATCGAGGCTACTGATTCTGCCGGATAGGTTGCCGGTAAACGGGATTTAGGCTGTAGCGGTAGACTTATCTGACGCTTGCTGTATTACAGGTTTACCTTTCCTAGCTTTGGTGATCGAGGCTGCTGATTCTGCCGCATAGGTTGCCGGTAAACGGGATGCAGGCTGTAGCGGTAGACTTATCTGACGCTTGCTGTATTACAGGTTTTCCTTTCCTAGCTTTGGTGATCGAGGCTACTGATTCTGCCGGATAGATTGCCGGTAAACGGGATGTAGGCTGTAGCGGTAGACTTATCTGACGCTTGCTGTATTACAGGTTTCCCTTTCCTAGCTTTGGTGATCGAGGCTGCTGATTCTGCCGGATAGGTTGCCGGTAAACGGGATGTAGGCTATAGCGGTAGACTTATCTGACGCTTGCTGTATTACAGGTTTCTCTTTCCTAGCTTTGGTGATCGAGGCTGCTGATTCTGGCGGATAGGTTGCCGGTAAACGGGATGCAGGCTGTAGCGGTAGACTTATCTGACGCTTGCTGTATTACAGGTTTCCCTTTCCTAGCTTTGGTGATCGAGGCTGCTGATTCTGCCGGATAGGTTGCCGGTAAACGGGATGCAGGCTGTAGCGGTAGACTTATCTGACGCTTGCTGTATTACAGGTTTCTCTTTCCTAGCTTTGGTGATCGAGGCTGCTGATTCTGCCGGATAGGTTGCCGGTAAACGGGATGCAGGCTGTAGCGGTAGACTTATCTGACGCTTGCTGTATTACAGGTTTCCCTTTCCTAGCTTTGGTGATCGAGGCTGCTGATTCTGCCGGATAGATTGCCGGTAAACGGGATGCAGGCTGTAGCGGTAGACTTATCTGACGCTTGCTGTATTACAGGTTTCCCTTTCCTAGCTTTGGTGATCGAGGCTGCTGATTCTGCCGGATAGATTGCCGGTAAACGGGATGCAGGCTGTAGCGGTAGACTTATCTGACGCTTACTGTATTACAGGTTTCCCTTTCCTAGCTTTGGTGATCGAGGCTGCTGATTCTGCCGGATAGGTTGCCAGTAAACGGGATGCAGGCTGTAGCGGTAGACTTATCTGACGCTAGCTCTATTAAAGGTTTCCCTTTGCTAGCTTTGGTGATCGAGGCTACTGATTCTGCCGGATAGATTGCCGGTAAACGGGATGCAGGCTGTAGCGGTAGACTTATCTGACGCTAGCTGTATTACAGGTTTTCCTTTCCTAGCTTTGGTGATCGAGGCTGCTGATTTTGCCGGATAGGTTGCCGGTAAACGGGATGCAGGCTGTAGCGGTAGACTTATCTGACGCTTGCTGTATTACAGGTTTCCCATTCCTAGCTTTGGTGATCGGGGCTGCTGATTCTGCCGGATAGGTTGTCGGTAAACGGGAAGCAGGCTGTAGAGGTAGGCTTATCTGACGCTAGCTGTATTACAGGTTTCCCTTTCCTAGCTCTGGTGATTGAGGCTTCAACGTTATATTCGGAGTAGCCGTTTTGACGGAAAGTGAGTCTGAGGGGCTGTAATTCCTGTTTTAAGTAGCTGGGAAACGTCGATTTCCAATGGTCTTTTCATCTGGCTTGCTTCCCGACAACTACTTGAGAGCTCGTAAGTTTATGACTGTCCCTTAAAATTTGTAGTACGCTCTTATTCCCCTGAGCGTACAAGGAAATATGTAAACATACAACTTTGGTAAAAGTTTATCCTGATCAGTGTAAAGAACAAGCATTTGTAATAAAATTTTTAATAATAGTCTTCAGGGAAACTTACTTGAATGCAGCCCAAATTTTTGCGAAGTGTTTTACAAAAGTTGGCACCGCTGGAGCGTTTTAAAATACTAAGTATACTGTTAACTGAACTAAAGATAACGTAGGGAACTAATGTTTAGACACTAAAGCTGCACTTGTGTTAGAATCTGCACTATTATAGACCAATGCTTAAACACGTAAGTTTATTGTTGCATGAAATGTGAATTTCGCAGAAATTTCCACACTTCTTCCCCTTAAAAGTGTTTTCCTTCGAGATTTTTATTTGTGTGAACATTTCTCCAAGCCGAAATGCAAGTGTTTGAAGACAGAAAAAGTCACGAACGCAAAAGGACTGGATAGAGCTACAAAGCCTAGAGTAGGAAATTGGTCATGTCGCTAAGGCGACATTTCCGAAAATGCCCAGACGGAAGGAAAAGGCTGTAAAATATGTACGGGCACGTACTCCAAACTCCGAAAAAGAGAATAAGTCGAAAATGGAGAAGGTTAAGGAATGGAAATAAAGTAGTTCAGATAGAAAGTTTTTTCGTGCTTACAGCTTCTTAAAATCAGTAGGAAATTACCATTTTTATATGTGGTGAATAAAGAATTCATCAATAAAATTATACACTGTAGATAGTACCATATAGTATCGCCGTGCTAGCTACACTGGTCGACAAAAATGAAATTCTTTCTTCCTAAAGAATGAAAATAACAGATTCTAGAAGTATTTTTCATAGAATTGAAATATCATTTTAGTTTTCCACATAAGGAAAATTTAAAAGCTTTAGAAATAATCGGTAACTAGCTAACTCTATCTTACTCAGAAAGTGATAGATCTCGATTTTGGGGGGGTTTTGCATCTGAAAAATCTCTACTTATAGGCCTATCTACGAGGGCTGTTCAATAAAGAATGATTTTTTACAACATTTTTCTACTGATTCTCATAATTTTGAAGGCCGTTCTCAAAATATTCTCCCCTGAATGCGATGTACTTGTCCCAGCGTACCTACAAGTCTTTAAAGACATGCTGAAAACTATTTCTTGAGAGATCCTTCAAAATCGCCACCGCAGCCTTCACTACCGCTTCTGATGATGGATAATGCCTCCCACGAAGGCGTTTATTCAAGTTAGAGAATAGAAAAATGTCACATGTGGCTAAATCCGGACTATAGGGAGAGTGAGGGATGCCCTTCACGTTGGATTTTGCAAGATATTCAGCAACAACATTGGCAATATGCGGCCGCGCATTATCTGGTGCAGCATCCAGCCTGCTTCATGTAAATGTTATCTTTTGTGCCTTACATGGACTTGCAATATTTTCAGGATATCCCTGGAGTATTGTCCAGTTACTGATGTGTGTGCATGTACAACTTGCTTTTTCGTGTAATTTACGTCCTCCAACGTAAAGTCATATCGGGCGATGAATGGAATGGGTAAAATGATGCTCAAATGAGCCAGGGAGCCATGGAGGTTAGAGTTACCTAACATTCCTCTTTCAGGATAAGGGAAAACCCCGGAAAAACCTTACCCAGGTAACCCACCCTGACCGAGATTTGAACTCGGGACCTCTTGAACGTGAGACAGACATGCTACCACCACGCTACCGAGGCGGGCTACAACATGCTGACAAACCATTCCATGAATATCAAAGAATGAGATGACCATAACCTTCCCAGCAGAAGCAGCCACTTTTGCTTTTTGGCGGCTGGAGATGAAGGAGATTTTTACACTGAGGTTTTCCTGTTTGCTCTCAGGATCAAAATGATGTAGCCAAGTTTCATCAGCAGTGATTACGTTTGAAAGAAACTCCGGATCTTGCTCTAACATCAACTTTAAATGCATGCTACTTCCATTGCAGCGGTAGGCGATACTGAATATATCTGAACTTGCCTGGTTCTTACAGGCGGGAACCAGGATTACCAACAATGAAACTACTACGGCGTGTTTGTTTAGCATTAAACTAACATAATATAGTAAGTTTGAATTTTATTGCGAAATATTATGACTTTAAAAAAGTATGATCATTCTTTAGTGATCAGCCTCCCGTAGGGGGAGTGATGCGTCCCTTTCAGCTGCCAAAGTGCGGGTGCTGAAGACCCCTAGCACTCGTGGTACCTCTGACGTTACTAAAGGAACCTCAGGCTGAACATTCGAGCCCCTCCCTCTGGGAGCTGTTCGGATTGGGTTGGACTTGAGGGGGCAGTGTGTTCCCGCCACCCACGGGCAATTGGGTACCTCCGGCAAGGCTACTGGCCGCCCGGAAGGGGTAGAGGGTTGCCTCATAAGTCCCGGGTACTAGCCTGCAGAGCTAGTAGCTGGTGAGCTAGACACTGGCGGCCCTACCAAGGTTTATTGGTAACTGGTTCATTAAGGACCGGCGCGTAAGTGGCGTATCCACTTCCGTCCTGTCTGTCGTGTGCAGGCTGGGGGGGGGGGGGCAGTTTATAAAATAGGTGCTGTACTACGGTAAATATACCCGAGAAGCCCAGGTTCAGGTCCTACGGGACTAGGACTAATGGGAGTAGGCCCTCGGATTTAATTTATTGAACAGCCCTCGTAGATAGTCAACATGAAGAATTCAATATCACGCCCGGGATTTGAATCACGGATCCCCTGTTTTCCGTCCAGTCACTCTAACCCATTTAGCTACCATGGTCAACTTGTCGCCATGACATTAAATTTTCCATTTGACTGGTATATACCACTCCTATATACAGCTAGTGTGAAGAAATGATTAATTTCCATCAATTAACTAAAGTCCTTCTATGATGTTCAATATTTACTTTGTTTCCCATCACTGTTACATTCTTGTATAATCATTGTTATTGTTTGAATGATTCCACGAGAGAATTTAATAAAACAAAAATGCTTTGCATGCTGCAAAGTGTGAGTTCATAACAAAAACTTTACAGTTTACCATCCTATCTATGTGAGAGTATAGGAGATGAATGTGCTAGATTGACTATTGTTTTGCAAAATAATTTACTCTAATATACACATCGTCCATTTTCGCTATTAATTATCGACATTACAGAAATCACAGCAAAACTGAATATTATGGAAGCCATCTATATAAAAATACAAGCGTAGCAATTTGTGCAACGTCCGTCGACTGTTAACTTGAACGGAAATTTAAAATAAGCCGGAAACCTAGAGGCAACAGTCGACAACGTTCAAAGCTCCACAAACGAAACTAATTTTGCATTTGCTCTGGAAACTAATAGCGGGAAAAACTGTCATGTTCGCATGAAGTGAAGTCTAATTACAAAAAAGCAACAACATGAGCTTCGACCGGCTATTGCAATTACATTAAACAGTAATTTAATACATAACATTTTACAAAAAAAAAATACGCTATGGTCCTGATTTACCTATCACAATTTGTTTGCGTTGATGTTTTGCGCTCACACGTTTTTCTCTCTTCAGTCTAAGCTATTATTACTAGAGCATGGATTTTTAGGTGGAATTAATTAAACGAGGGCTGTTCAATAAAGAATGATCATAATTTTTTACGGTCATAATTTTTCGCAATAAAATTCAATCTTATTATATTCTATTAGCTTCATGTGAAAAAAACACGTCGTAGATGTTTCATTGTTGGTGCACCTGGCTCCCGCCTGTGAGAACTAGACAAGTTCAGACCTGTTCAATATCGTCTACCGCTGCAATGGAGGTATAGTCGCGCTGCTGGAACGGTTACCATGGCTTTATCTTTGTTAACAGGAACCTCTCAGATGACGGACTGATTATTCTTGTAAGAGTGAGAGGAGTACTGACGGGCCTCCCGGTCGTGTGCTAAGCGCCAATGAACGCATCATTTCAGCCAAAGAGAATTCGCAAAAATGTGAAATGTGTAGTGTTTAACGCCCGCTTTTACTACATACGGCACCGCAGTCGATGACACTGATGACACATGAGATGAAGATGAAGCACCGGTGGAATGAGATGGCGGGGGAAGCCGGAGGTCCCGGAGAAAACCCGCCCAGCGTCGTGTTATCCACCACAAATCTCACTTTGCGGTCAACTGAGATCGAACCCGGGCCGCCTTGGTGAGAGCCAAGTGGTCTAATCACTGATCCACGGCGCGGCCGGTGGAATGCGTAGGAATCACAAATGACAGATATATTTTTACCACACGTGGAGTAATCAGTGTGTTATCTGAGAGGTATCTATTACCAAAGTTTAATCCATGTTAACCATTCGAACAGGGCGACTATAACAAGCAGTTAAAGTTGATGTTAGAGGAAGATCCGGAGTTTCTTTAAAACGTAATCACTGCTGATGAAACTTGGCTACATCATTTTGATCCTGAGAGCAAACAGCAAAGCTCAGTGTGGAAATCTCCTTCATCACCAACCCCCAAAAAGCAAATGTGGTTGTTTCTGCTGGGAAAGTTATGGTCATCTCATTCTTTGATATTCATGGAATGGTTTATCAGCATGTTGTACCTGCACACACATCAGTAACTGGACAATACTACAGGGATGTCTTGAAAACATTGCAAGTCCATATCAGGCGCAAAAGACCACATTTCCATGAAGCAGGCTGGATGCTGCACCACGATAATGCGCGGCCGAATATTGCCAATGTTGTTGCTGAAAATCTTGCAAAAACTAACTTGAAGTGCATCCCTCACCCTCCCTATAGTCCGGATTAAGCTCTGTGACATTTTTCTATTCCCTAACTTGAAGAAACGCCTTCGTGGGAGGCATTATCCATCATCAGAAGCAGTGGTGAAGGCTGTGGAGGCGATTTTGAAGGATATCTGAGAAACTGATTTCCAGCATGTCTTTGGGGACTGGCAGAAACGCTGGGACAAGTGCATCACATTCAGGGGGACAATTTTGAGAAGAACTATCAAAATTATACCGATGAGTAAAGGTATGTTGTCAACAAAAAAAATAATTATTCTTTATTCAACAGCCCACGTACTAGTTTCTTGTGCTTTTGAGGATATCTATGACTGAAAATTTGAAATTCTGAATTAATAACGCTAGCTTTTTAATATTTATACCGCAGATATAGCTTAGTGAAAATAGATACAACCCAAATTTTGTCACTTTCACTGAAATAGTTGGGAAAAATCGTAAAATTCATTTATTTTTGGTTACGTCACCTTAATAGTCCCTTGCGATAAAATAAATGTTGGTCTAATATTTTAATAATAGATTCAGAACGTATCCATTTTTAAATCTGCCATAGATTTCTCTGTGTCTCAATGACTTTAGGCTCCAGAATTTTTTAAACCTATGAATATGGCCTTTTTGCCCAAAATTTGAATGTTTCTTTGTTTTGAAGTAAGGAAAGTGTACTTAAAATGCATCTCACAATAAAACCCAGAGCAATTTCTATTCACTGTTCCTCTCTGAACGTGTGTAGAAATTTTCATTAGTCTAACGCTAAAACTGCGACCCAAGGAGCATCTTAAATGATGAAAAATGCTGAAATTTTCAATAGCGAGAAAACGTACATATTGTCACCCGAGCGTCGGAACACCCTATAGACTGGGCAAGCAGCAGACGGGTCGGTGTTCGCCCCGCCCCCTCGTTTGTCTTATAGCGCTAAGAAGGGATGGCTGGGACAAAAAACATCACTGCGCCGTCTCTTTCTGTTCCACCTGTGTTCTCGAAATTACGGGATATTTCATCTAATGGAGAACCTTCCAGATCGGCAAGCGGACCCTATATAAGCTACACGTCGTGCAAGAGGAGTTAGTTAGTGAGTCAGTCAGTCAGTCCTTGGTGTAAGAATGCAGTGCTAGTGTACGACGAGAAGACTGTGTGAGAGCATCGGAAGATTGTACGTAATTACGAGTGCAAGTGAAATTGTAACGGACGAACTGGTGAATCGTAATTGTGTGCATTACGAAATTCTGTGTAATTGGCAAGAGTTTTACTGTAAGTCGGTGGAAATAAAGAACAGTTTTGAGTGGTGAAATTGGACTTTTCATTTCACGAACCCACAAAGTCACAATATTTGTCTCACCATATTCTCTGAAGTTTTACGGAGATGTTATCGAATTGGGAGAAGGTTACTTCCAGCAAGATGGAGCAACGTGCCATACATCTAATGATACCATGGAATTGTAACCAGTCTCTTTGATAATCGAATAATCTCAATAGGTCTGTACGACACCACCCCCCTCAGATCCCCTCACCTAACCTCACCGGATGTTTTCTTGTGGGGGGTATCTAAAAACAGAGGGTACAAGAATAGGCCACGGGCAATTGATGTTCTCAAGGAATTAATGTGAACCGAAATAAGTAACATTGGCGAGGATAATCCCAGTAAAACTTCAGAGAATATGGTGAGACGAGTGCAAACATGTATAGACACCTCCAACATTCTCTGAGATGTAAGCAGTGAAATGCAATCTCCCAATTATTTATTATATTCTCCCAAAGTTGCAGGTGTGTCCTGATATTGGTTCAAAAGTTAACACCTATTGAATTGGTTCAGGTTTATATGAATCGCACTGTACAAACCCATATTTTGTCTGTTTCACCTTCAACGAGATAAACGTTTTTAGAAATGATTTTATTACATATTTTTCATAGATAAAATGATAGTATGAAAGGACTATAAGTTTAAGGAATAATGAAGTTCTTTAAGAGGTAGTGGCTATGTGATTATGTTGAAATTCCATTCTCTCTGCCCGAGCAAGACAAAAAAGGAATATCGCTTTCCTATAGGAAAAAGTGAAGTTTCGTGACCAATAACTACAAGGAAATGGGAAATGGTTAACTCACTAAAATAATAAAGGTGATTTTTTTTCAATTAAGATTTGTGCTTCATGAATTTGGTTTTTCTTTCTTTTTAAATTAATAATATTTTGTCTATTTCTTATCCTTTAAAGTCATTCAGAAAGAGGAGTACTTATGAGAATATCCCCAGAAAATTGAATATATGTTTTAGATCTTTTTTTTTTTTTTTAGTTTACGTCCTCCAAATTTAAGTCATATCGCACGATGGATGAAATGATGCTCAAATGAGTCCGGAGTCTACGATACCGAAATTAAGGTTTGCCATAAGTAAAGAATCATGATGGATGTCAAAGGAATGTTGGTTCTTTGTTACAAAACGTGCAAGGCCAGTTAAGTCGAATAGCAGTTTGGGGGAAAGTTGTTATAACAAAAGCAATGTAAGAAACAGTGTCATTAGCATATTTCCAAAGGGACTCACTTGACTTGTTGAATAGGGTATTCTTTCAACCATTCATAATGACGACAAAACGGCCACAAAGGGATCTTGGTTGAAAAGAGGGTCTCCTGAAATTGAAAGTTACAGATACACCCACGCGCATCTCTGGTCATTCAAACAGTTTTCGGCGTGGAGCCGATTAGAGCAGTTCGTGGCTGGGAAGCCATTAAAAGAGTCTTCGGCGTCAGGCCGAAGACGTGGAGCCGATTAGGGCAGTCCTCTTGTTCTGTCTTGGATATTTGTAGGTTCATATATACGTGAGGAACAAATAAAGTTTATCGAGTAATAAACATTCTGCCGTCAGTAACTCTAAACAGGGATATTGGTAACCCTTGGTCCGCAACTTCAATTTCGATGCTCTAAAAAAAAAAAAAAAAAAAAAAAAAAAAAAAAAAAAAAAAAAAAAAAAAAAAACAGTAAATAAATAAGTTGGAAACGGGCATTCCAGTGTCATTATATGCTCCTTCTCACATACATCCACGCATACCCTGTGAGAAACCTCATTGTTTTACCCTGAGCTACACATTATAATAGCAGCTTCAAAGTAGCATCATCGTGGAACCCTTGCCAATCATCTTAGTTACAAATTGTCACGACAACCTGGAACTTTGATACAAAACTTATTGTATCAAATTGGCGTCCCAACGTGGAATTGTGTGTTACCTAATAAACATCTATTTGTATCATGGAGCAGAGTTACCCAACATTCGTCAATCAGTATAAAGGAAAACCCTGGACAAACCTTATTCAGTTAACTCGCACTAACCGAGGTTCGAACTCGGGACCTCTTGAACGTGAGGCAGACAAGCTACTACCACGCTACCGAGGCGGGCATATGTTTTACATAATTTCATGACACTTAAATCAAAGTTATTTTCGGATCTTCGAGAAAATCAAAATTTTCGAAAAATGTTTCATATCCGGTGTGGTAGGATAATTTCAAATATTCGTATCCTATGCTTGGAAAATGCTGAGCAAATATTCAAATTTGGTATTAACACACATTTCGGTGTATTGTTCGAGGTCACATGGATAAACACACGTTCTGAGTTTTAGATATTTTTTTACCTGAAATTCTATATTTAAATTCAGTAGATCCCAAATTCTGTATTTCCTGTGAAGTAATTCTAATATTTTTTGTGGAATTCAATACCTTTTCTATTATGCGTTGTATGGGAAAGTAGAAACATAATTATTTGAAGTATCAAATTATTTTCAAAAGTAATTAGTAATTAATTGATGGAAATTAATCATTTCTTCACACTAGCCGTATATAGGTTAAGATGTTGGTTTGATAGATTCGACATGAAAAATTCAATGCCATGGCCGGGATTTGAATCAGCGTTTACTTCCAGTCGCTCTAACCCATTGCGCTACCATGGCCAATTTCCGTCATAATATTAAATTCTCCAATTGGCTCATATATTTCCCCACCGAGCGGGATGGCTCAGGCGGGTTCGTCTGTGGCCCACATTCAGGAGGCGCGGGTCAATTCCCGTGGCCGACCTACCTGACCCATGGGATTTTTCGGAGGGTTTCCCGGGTCACTAGGTGAACGTTCGGTAATTACATCCCGCGAATTTCCTGTCCCTCCATTTCATCTAATTATCATTCCATACCATCTCTCATTTGTTGGTCTCTTTCAGGGTAGAAGTGTCGGCGGGAGTCTCGGCGGTGCATGGCAGGATGATATGCTTTGAGGAAAACTACTTCATCCTCTGGTAGGTCGATTGCTGGTTTCCGATTTTCTGCTGAGACCATCTCGGAATCGCCTGCCTGGGACCATTAGGGCTCGGCTGCTGGGCTCGTTGCCGTCCCGCTGTAGGGGAGCGTGTCCGTTGTCCTGGCCTGTCGGGGGAAGTCTCTATCCAAATGAACTATAGGGATCCTGCCCTCTATACTGTCGTGGCTCATTGTGTCGGCCGCCCTCTGTCTCCTTCGCCTCATTCTTCCTCCCGGGGGTGCCCCACTTGGGGGACATAGGTACAATGGGCTCAGCATGGTGGCCTAAGTACCGAATCCCCTCCGTAATGAAGTCATAATCCCCAATCCTATATATTTCCCCAGTTGACCAGTAGGGGAAATAAATTTCAAAACATATGCGACACTATAAAACGAACATTGAAAAACAAAACAAAAGAGATACCATATTAACGTTTTATAAAACTATGGCAGTGCTGCTATATCTTATGGAGCCGTGCCTGGACCTTGAACAGAACTGATAAAAGAATAATTGAAACGGCTGAAATGAAAATTTTGAAGGTACGTAGCTGGCTGTAGTCTTAAACATCACATTAAAAGTGAAACAATAAGAGAACAACTAAAAATACTTACTTTAAATGACAAACTCAGGGAGTACAAACTGAAATGGCAAGATCATCTCTCTCAAATGCCAGAAGAAAGACTCACCAAACAGGCCTTGCAGTGTAAATCAGTTGGTATTAGAGATGTTGGAAGACCACGGAGACGCTGGGAAGCTCCCTTCTGAGCCGAAACTGGCCTATCTGGCCTGTCTTGAAGGTTGATGATGATGATGACCACTAGAGGCTCTCGCAACCGAGATACACCGTTTGTGTCGACTTACTATCGTAAGTACTTGAGACCCAGGCTTCTCTATTAACTCTTATTATTTAAGTTAACTGATGCAAATTAATCATATCTTCACACTAGTCAAATACAGGCTAAGATTTTGGATTGATAGAGTCGACATGAAAAATTCAATGCAATGACCGGGATTTGAACCACGGATCCCGTGCTTTTTGGTCCAGCCACACTTACCCAACAAGATAAAACTACCCATGGTAGCTCAATGGGTAAGAGCGACTGGACGGAAAGGAGGAGATCCATGGTTCAAATCCCGGTCATGGCATTGTATTTTTCATGTTGACTGTATCAAACCATAAGGCTTGTTGTTTGAAAGAAATAATGTCTTAACTTTTAGTTGTTAGAAAACCTTTCACAAAAAGGAAAGAAAATAGCCACAAAACAAGTATTTTATATGACAATTTTAGAGAGATTTCTAGAACATAAAAGATATGAACTCTTTTAATGTTAATGAAGGTTTATGGGGGGCAGGATCTTGTGAAATCTTGCTATCGCATCCTTGGAAGATGATATAAAGTTTGGCACTTAATAGATGTTTAGCTTTTTTGGATGTGCAGTTCGCGCACAAGCATTCATTTCTTTATAGCCTGATCTTCATTCAGAAAGCTTCCAAACCATATTTCGCATGCCAGCTTCATATCCAGTTTTTTGATTGAATGTAACATCTACTCTACTTGCTTTAGCTTGAGTAATAGAGAAAATGAGATAATGGTTTATAGAATAGTATGTATTGAGACCCCCCAGGGGAAAACTTCGGTAGGTACAGGTTTGGCGCACCCGGGGTCCCGAGCCAACAGTCTCCCTCGTGTGGGCTCCTCTTCGTGGTTGAGGGAGACGGTCAACAGGCCCACCCACGTGTAGGCCGTGCATGGAGACCCGTGGAGAAGGTTTTTAGATTCTTGTCTAGTTTAGAGTTTAGGATATAGTGAACGAAAATTATTTTAGTAGGTTTTGATTGATGTTTTTTATATACGTGTATTTTTAATAGGTTTTGTTACACTTGTATAGTTTTTAGAAAGTTTTATATCTGGCTTTTGCCATGACTAGTTTTTTAAAGGGCGCTGATGACCGCCGTAGTTGAGTGCCCTTATATATATATATATATATATATATATATATATATATATATATAGCATCATATGTATTGAGATTGTAGCTTACTTTAAAATATATATATATATATATATATATATATATATATATATATATATATATATATATTAATAAGACCAACTTATGAAGCAGATGAAAAAGTGAAATTATACCCTGAGGAAATAGTGCACTCTAAAATTTGAGAGAAAATTCAAAATAATTAAAGTTAAATTATTTTTTTTACTGCGTATCTGAAAACAAACTTGTTTTGATACATCTTTTGTTGCAGTCCTCTGGCATCACCAGTTCATCTTTGTGTTTATCGTTTTTTAGCACTTTGGAGAATGATGGGTAGTTGTATGCGCATTGATAACTGCCAACAATTTAGCTGTAGAAATATGACGTTAGATCATTATTCTAATTTTATTATTGATCGATGAGCAGTACAATGCGTTACAGATCAGAGTGAAAAGAAGGTAACAGAACAATACATTAAAGAACAATAACACTCTGGTGTAGGCTAACAGGCCGCCTCCTAACTACATTAAGTTTGAACTCCAGTAATACATTCTGAAGAATTAAGTCAACATTGAAGATGTAAGACACGTATCAACCACTAGAATTACTGGAATCAGACGTATCACTCAGAAGCAGGTCCTGTGGTATTCTTTTCTTTAAGCGTGAAGGTTGGCGCGTGCGGACGCCGATGTTATAATGCACAGCTCTTGGAACTTCTGGCAGCGTGGAAAAGAAACGACGGGCGATCCTGCTAATGTAGTCGTGAAGAGGCAAGATCCTAGTTCGTGATGGAGCTGCTGATTACGGATGAACCATGGAGCCTTGGTAGCGATGCGTATGAAGCGATTCTGTATAACTTGACGACAATGCAGATGACATGTGAGTGTGGCCCCCCACACTTGGCAGGCATAAGTAATAAGCGGACGAACGAGTGATTTGTAGAGTAACAATGAAGACTATAGGCCGAGGTTGGAATGGCGATATAACAGTGGTGAGAGTTTTGAAAGCCGCCCGGAGGCTAGTGGTATAAGACGATCGATGTGAGTACGCCAGGTCAGTCGAGAGTCCAAAAGCACTTCAAGGTATTTTAACGAGAGTTGTAGTAGAGAGTCAAGGGACATTGTTCCTATGGATACACAACGGAGGCAGCGGAGTATATCGGCGAACAGTGAAGATTTTAGCCTCGGTTTTCTGAGGGAGATCAAATTTACTTTACTGCGTCTCTAGTAAACCTTGGATGTAGAGAGGGCGTTTCCAAGCAGCCCACGTAGGCCATGCGACGTCCTGTGCTTTTACCTTGAACTCTAGGAGGGATGGAGACCTAAAGAGTGACAAGATTCAACGCATTTGACGCCATCGTGCCCACCCACAAGTCTGTTATCTCCAGCGGTCCACCTCTTGATGTAGCAATCCTATTCAAGACTAGGGAAGAAACAGACGAGCTGCAACTTACCAAACTCCGTCACTTCTGATACATGACAATGAAGGAAGTAACTGTCTCATTAGCTGAGGTACAAGAAGAGGAATAACCCAAGCATTCACTCACCGACCGGGGGAAACCGCGGAAAACTCCTGGGTTGGAGTAAGTGGTCGCCGAACCTGTGACCCCTCAAAAGAGACTCGCACATATAACAATGGCGCCATCTAGTTCAGTCTACGTCCTTAAGTATTTCAATGTGAGCCTGAATAACGTAACACAAAAATGAAAATTTGGATTAGTATCAGAAGTTGGTCTAAAAGTTGAGCTTGCTACAAGGAGCATCAAATAAATGTGACGAAATGAGACTTATATGGCTCTTAGCACTCTTATGAGACCACAAAGTAATGACTGAAAGTATAATGAGGAAGTATTAAAGAATTCAAGTTATAACTATTTTATCTTCGTATATCAGCACCAAATCAACTAGCAAAATGTTGGAAGTATGTTCGTAAAACGCTTCTAAATTACAAGAGTACATAAGCCTTGAACATGCAAAGAATAGGTGGAGAGAAACTTCGTGTTGATCAGACCTACTATCTAGAAGGAGTAACATTCAGCCATTTGATATAGACGGGAGGGTGGGTTTACCTCCACCTAGTCTTCTCCAAGCTAGGACAGTTGAGTCCAGAGGGTCTACTCCTTGCAGTCCTGGAACCGTAGGACCAACACCCGGGCCACTTAAAACCAGGGAGTTATCCGATCTGTCCCAAAGGGCGCTCGGCGTCCTCCGTGGGGCTTTTCATAGGGTAAGACCTGGGTGACAAACAAGGTCCCCCCCTCCATCTGGTCCAAGGACTCAAGACGGGATGGAAGTGGATACGCCACTTACGCGCGCCAACACCAAAGGTGAAGGCTACCGACATTACCTCGGTGGGGCCGCCTGGCGATCTAGCACACCTTCTACTAGCTCTGCAGGCTAGTACCCTGGAGAATTAATGGCTTCCCTCAACCCCGTCCGAAGACGTAATCGATTCCCACGGGTATCGGGGACACACTGCCCCCTCAAGACCAACCCAATCCGAACAACTCCCGGAGGGAGGGGCTAAGATGTTCGGCCCATCAGATGTTAGGCCCTCCAAGCTAGGACAGTTTTGTGGGTCTCAAAAACAATCTTTTCGATGCAGTTGTGTAAAGAAATAATTAAATGTGTAGTGTTTAACGCCCGCTTTTACTACATACGGCTCCGCAGGCGATCACACTGATGATGCATGAGATGAAGATGGAGCACCGGTGGAATGAGATGGCGGGAGAAACCGGAGATCCCGGAGAAAACCCGTCCCAGCGCCGTATTGTCCACCACAAATATCACTTTGCGGTTGACTGGGATCGAACCCGGGCCACCTTGGTGAGAGCCAAGCGGTCTAACCACTGAGCCACGGCGCGGCCTGTGTAAAGAAATAAGCTGACATTATCAGCTCATAAGAGAAGTTGTTGCCATCCTCGGTAGCGTAGATGGTAGCGTGTCTGCCTCCCGTTCAAGAGGTCCCGAGTTCGAATCTCTGTCAGGGTGAGCTACCTGGATAAGGTTTTTTCTGGGATTTTCCTTTAACCTTAAAGACGAATGTCGAGAAGCTCTAAGCTCCATGGACCCAGGACACATTGAAGCATCATTTCACATTCATCGTGCGATATGACTTAACGTTGGAGGGCGTAAAATTACAAAAGACAGAGAAAGAGAGAAAGAGAGGTAAGTTGTTGGGCCACACTACCGCTACCGCTACCGCT
This sequence comes from Mantis religiosa, assembly GCA_030765055.1. Taxonomy (NCBI): domain Eukaryota; kingdom Metazoa; phylum Arthropoda; class Insecta; order Mantodea; family Mantidae; genus Mantis; species Mantis religiosa. The sequence continues at coordinate 30,694,148 of CM060956.1, forward strand.
ACCGATGGTGTTGATTATGGTGATGGTGATATGCAGGATAACGAGGAGATGTTTAAAATGCCTCCTCACTCCACATTATTTTGTACCTGGAAAACGTTTCAAAATGTTTAGTTTTTCTGAAAAACAGCACCAACATTTAATATGACAGTATAATTTACCTCTTGAACTTTCAGAGAACAAACGCTGAAGTACTCTCTATTCGTAAACAATTTTGTGTGTAATTGTATAACTGGTAAATGATAAGAGATGCATAACATTTCTGTAACATATAGATTTTATTAAAATAAACAACATAAAATACGCTTTTGTGTTATCAACAATTTCCGAGAATCTGTTTTTGTTGGTTTGAAGTGTTTATTTCCTTCTCATTTTTTAAAGTGCTCTTTAGAGTTCATGGGTAGAGGTTGGGCTTTATGGTCGTCATGCCTTTAAATATTTTACTGTCAGTTCGGTAGCATTTTATCTCTATTAGCACAAAATAGAAGTAAGATTTCGTAGGAATAGTTCATATAATGTATAAAAATAAGCACTGGGGTAATGAAACTTAATTGGGTGTAACAAATCAAATTTACTCTCTGAAATATGTTTTGTTAATTCAACAATTGCTTCGCTAAAGAACTTGAACTTGTATATCTACCATACTGTGTACATGGTCCTAAAACTTTTAAGGTTTCACAGGGGTCACTTTAAGTGCGTTAGCTGCAGTGACATTTACAATGTCGTCAATTTCAATTTATGGTCTTCTATTTTATTGGTTACACAATTATTTATCTGTTGAACTTGCTTTAGTACACGGGATTGGTTTACGTATATATTGGAAAAGTAGGGGAAAAAAACGAACTCTTTATTGCACCCCAGGGCGGGTATTCGCAGAGCTTCATTTCATTATGTGAATCAATGAGAGAACAAGAGACAAAACTAACAGGGGAACTGTGTCCCTGTACAAATGTAGAAACACAAAACATTACACAAATATAACTTAGTGTAACAAAAGCTTCACTTATTTTAAGAAAATGATGTCAATATTTCTTATTAATTGAGATCGATTACACAAAACATTTGCCCGCATCTTCAGTCAACAATCTTCGTTTGTCAAGGGATACATGTTACTGCTATGACTTTTCAGTATTACCAAAGTCTGAAAACGAAACAAATCTAAACACAGAATCAACTGCTGGAATTTCAAAATTCATTACGCCATGTTTATATTTTAAAATAAATATATTTTCCCATACCATTAAATCTATTGCACCATTTAGTTGTTTTAATAATCTAACTTCTGGATTTATTTCATGGTTAAATGACCAAAAACGATCTGCTACGGCCGAATTATGAATTTTTTTATACTTAATGTTACGAAAATGTTCTTTCGTTCTGATTTCCAAATTACGTTTTGTCTTTCCAATATAAACTTATCACAATCTAAATAATTAAATTGATAAATACCAGATTTTTACTATAAGGAATTTCAGTTTTTTAGAGAAATGTAGTAAACTGTTAATACTATATTCATTTCAAGTAACTGAAATCATACCAAACTCTTCAGCTTTTTTTGTTTGCTTTTTTTTGGGAAAATATTTTATAACCAAGGATGGTAAGTAAATTTTTTAAAATTGTA
>CM060956.1:31332494-31434994 GCA_030765055.1 Mantis religiosa
TCTCCCTCCCTTCCTCTGTCCCTCTCTCTCCCTTCCTCTGTCCCTCTCCCTCTATCTCCCTCTCCCTCCCTCTCTCTCCCTCCCTTCCTCTGTCCCTCTCTCTCCCTCCCTTCCTCTGTCCCTCTCCCTCCCTTCCTCTGTCCCTCTCCCTCCCTCTCTCTCCCTCTCCCTCCCTCTCTCTCCCTCCCTTCCTCTGTCCCTCTCTATCCCTCCCTTCCTCTGTCCCTCTCTCTCCCTCCCTTCCTCTGTCTCTCTCTCCCTCCCTTCCTCTGTCTCTCTCTCCCTCCCTTCCTCTGTCTCTCTCTCCCTCCCTTCCTCTGTCCTCTCTCCTCCCTCCCTCCCTCTCTGTCTCTCCCTCTCTCTCTACTAGCTCTACAGCCCTTGGTGGGCTTTGGCCTCTTGCACAATCCTCCTCCACACATTTCTATCTTCCGCTTTACTTTTCCAGCCTCTGATTCCGATCGTTCTTAGGTCTTCCATTACATCTAACCACCTTGTTCTCGGCCTTCCTTTTTTCTTCTATTATATAATCTTCCTTTAATTTTTTTTTTTTTTTTTTTTTTTTTGGCATTCTGTCTTCCGTCATTCTCTCTATATGCCGTAGCCATCTTATTCTTTGTGCTTTTATAAATTTCACAATATCTTGCTTGTTTATTAATTCTTCTATTTCATGATTATGTCTTATTGTCAATTGGTCTTTATCTTTTACAGGTACAAAGATTCGTCTTAAAATCTTCCTTTTAAATCTTCGAAGTATTTCTACATCTGCATTGTTTAGGGTCCAAGTTTCAGCAGCGTATGTTACTATTGGTCTAACCTAAGAACTGTAAGCCTGTTTTTAATCTACTATTGAAATGACAATTTTACCTTCACAGGTGCAACAAAATCCCGTACCAGAATAACTTCAAACAGACAGAGCAAGCGACACTGAAGGCTGACTTCAAAGGAAGCAGTTACACCATTGAATTTCATTGCCACCGTGTCCAGGCATATAGAAATGACATTCGCCATTGATATTTCGGAATTAACAAGGACCGCTAAATTAAGCAAGAGGGAAATGTTATACAAAAACCTGGAGATAGGAGCCCTTGTGTATGAGGGAGGAGAATGCTTTCCTACTTAACTTTCCTTTAATCTGATTATTTTGTTTGAAGGCCTCTGATTTAATTTCCTCTTTTGTGAGTAAAAACAAAGCGTTGCTATAGAGTGACTCCAATACCAACCACTTTGAAAGGACGTGATTGCACATAGAGTCGTTAACAAGCGATAAAACGAAAGCGGACGTAACTAAGTGTATTAATGTGACAGCTTCCCTAAGATACTCTCTGCTTCGAAAATAACATCTAAAACAGCGAAAAAGTTTCGTTGAAAACGTAGCTCTTCTGTTATTTTCGTGTTTACATAGAATGTAATTAAAGCTTGGTTCCTTTTCTTGTTGGTTGAGATTTTGACTAGCCTTCCTGCGATGATCAAATGCTTGGTAACAACATAAAGTCCTGGAAGTCAAAATCGTTAACCTCACCTTGTTGTAACTTTTAACTTTCTGTTCTATGTACATCCTTAGTATATTTCTATGACAAGATACATAGGAGGGATGAGCTTAAAGGATACCAAGGTCTTGAGGAGAGGCGACTACACAGCTCAGGGTTCCTAACAGCAACAGATTGAAATTCCTCGAGGGGGGCCCGTACGAAACGATTCCCTCCTCTCCGGCAGATTTACACGCCTCTGGGGTGCCGGAACACCAAGGACTTAGGCTAAAGCGCCTGCCTGCCTGCCTACGTAGCGTAGACAGTAGCTCTCTGTTACACGTTTAAGAGTTCAAAAGTGTGAGCCTGGGTCAAGGTGAGTTACCTGAATTAGTTGTTTTATCAGGGTTGTCCATTAAACTGAAAGATGAATGTCGGGTAACTCTAAACTCTATGAATCCTGGACTCATTTGAGCATCATTTCACACATTTCATTCATCGTTCTATATGACTTAACGTTGGAGAGAGTAAAACAAAAAGGAGGGCTGAAGTACACCGGTAGGAATTTATGTTTTCAAGCATTTGTTTAGCAACACGGGGGAACTCCCGGAAACCCTATGGGTCAGAAAGGTTAGCAATGGGATCGAACCCACAAGCTCCCGAACGCGGGCTACCACAGACATCCCTATCGGTTACGTACTTAGTAAACAAACTATTGGATTTCTTTAAAAACAAATTTTCGAGGCTACATCGAAAATACATGCTTTCTTGACCTCTAAACCGAAGCCTGGCAGTTGCAAAGATAAGTAGCGCTCACGATGAGCGCAAACAGAAGAAGCGCTATCGGCAGACACTAGGATTCTCTGGAAGATTCCTTTCTCCTCGCTTCTCGAGTGTTCTGGAACTCTGAAAAATCCCAATGGCTCGCAATTTTACCAGTAAAATTGTGAGCGGGTTTCAAATTTGACAAGAAGTGATTTTCATGAGGAAGTTGGTGACGTGTAGTGAGAAGTGATATGTCGAATATTAGTGAACCCTTGCATTTTTTTTAATTTACGTCCTCCAGCGTTAAGTAATATCAGGCGGTGAATGAAAAGGGTGAAGTGATGGTCAAATGAGTCCGAGTCCATGGAGCTAACAGTTGCCCGACGTTCCTCTATTAGGATAAGGAAAAACCCCGGAAAAAACTGAGATTCTAACTCGGGACCTCTTGAACGTGACGCAGACACACGTTCGACTTCCCAGCAAGTGAGCCATCAGGAAGAAACACGTTTAAACATTTCATTCTGTCGCTACGCCTTAAAGAACTTAAGGCGGCAGTGAAAGTTTGAGCTAACGAATTATTATTGAGGCCTTATATATTTATTAGTATTTGCATATTTCTACTTATATTTATTTATATTTCCCATACATAAATCTTACAATTTTCTTACACATTACTTGAGTTCCTGTTTCATCCTTTTGTCCATCGTACAAATTAACGACACGGTTGTTTGGTTGACCTTAGAGTGGACCTTAGCTTAATTCATATTGCTCTCCTTTATGTTATGTACCATTTTCCCTTGTTCTTCCCATAAATTCCCATGACATTTTATATTTCCCTCCTCTTGAAGTTCCGGTATCCTAATTTTTATAACTTCCATATTAATACATACCCACTTTTTTGGGTATAACCCCTTTCTCCACAGTTTCACTTCCTCACATTCTACTATAGCAGTTAAGTCCCTGCCCATATTTAGTTTTGAATTTATGCAACGTGCTAAGCGACAATTGTAGCTTACTGCCTTTCTTGAATGTCTTCAAATGGATGATTTGTAGAACAGTTTAGAGAGAGATAGAGAGAGAGTAGATAACTCAGTGAATAAGTGTTGTATGAGACCAGGGACGTATTTAAGGGGGGTGGGTCCAGGCGATCCGGACTCCACCCCAAATGAATTATTTTTTCAAACTTTTAGTAAATAATTTAAAATAAATCGAAAAATTTTATTCACTTATCTTAACGTCTCTATTCACTGTCAGGCAGACATGAAGTTATTTAAGAGATAAATGAGAAGTTACTGCACAGCAGCTGTAGAACTCGTTAAAATACACAAATGTCAATTTCAATAATGTATTACAAAGTTAACCAATTCCGATATATTATAATTTGTTGATTAGAATTCCCAGATATTTAGAGGTATGTAATTTTTAATTTCTAAGCTACTATTTCCTTTCTCATTTAGGGAGAACTAATACTTCAAATGCATCAATCAGTGGTTCGCTTTTTAAATATCTGATTGCTGCTTATATCACTTTATCCCAGGTATAAGATCAAAAATGTGCGATGTGCAAGGCCTTTCTGCAGACTTTATCCAAAGAAACAGGACAAAAACAAAATTTTCTTAGAACAATTTGTAGAAGCTTGGGTGGAGAAAGTCATGTGAATATAATATATTATATATCTTTATTTTTTACTAACATGATAAAAACAAATCCTTGATTATTTATTAAAAGCAAATAATTCAATGTAGATTTTTTGGACCCCCCTTTTTACTAACATGATAAAAACAAATCCTTGATTAATTATTTATTAAAACCAAATAATTCAATGTAGATTTTTGGACCCCCCTATTTACTAACATGATAAAAACAAATCCTTGATTAATTATTTATTAAAAGCAAATAATTCAATGTAGATTTTTTGGACCCCGCCCCCCCCCCCCAAGAAACTGACTTCTAAATACGTGCCTGCATGATACAGAAAGCAATCACTATGCATGTCGATTTCAAAAACATCACAACCTGACACAGAGCTCCAGTAACAATTTTACACGAGTATGGAAACCTTTATTCATTAGCGCACATTCATACACACCTTTAAACGCGCCCCTGAAGGAACAGCCTATCACATGTATCAGTTTACAGTAAAATTGGAACACAAAATGGCAGATCTACACAGTGGGAAAAATTGGATTTAGATCTTCAACCAACACGTATTTTCGTTGTACAGCCATGTCAAAATGTGCTAAGAATTAAATTGCTTCCGCTTCTGTCACAATTTTTTTTAACTTATCGAGTAATTAAAACTACCAAAACGAGCTGAAAACACTGTATGAACTATAAAAAGCGTGTTAATATACGAGCTGGGAGTCTGAGGTCTGCGGTTACATATTCACTAGAAACATTATCTGGCACTGTAGCGTTGGCTAAATGGTATTATATAGGTTACCTCCTCACTATACCAATACAAGTTTGGTTACAATCCTTCGTGTTCAGCTCAGAAATTCTATTACCTTTGCTTTCATCTCTAGTGGCATATAATTTGATATTATGACAACAATAACAATTTTATAACATTATACGTATTTATAAAATACAATAATCGCCACGTTTTCCACTGACAGATAGATATAAATTTATAATTCCTAGTAGATATGTTATTATAGTCGGTATTGTACTTCACCTATTCAATCAAGTTTCAAACATTTAATAAATGCAAAGTGGCTTTAGCTACTTGCGCCTCCTTCAATGTTTGGCGTAAATGAACGCTTCATTAATTATGTAGGTATTCAATATTTGAAACCTTGCAAATACTGGAGGTCGTCATTTTGAACATTTACTGCGCTGATAAAATCCACACATTCATTTTTCTGTTTAACGGAGAACTCAACACTTTCACAACTCCTTTGTCAGTAGAAGTGAAACATAACATTTAGGCCAACATTTAATGTTCCTTAAAATGAAAGCTAACTGCGCAATATGGTTTACAACACAAGATACGTTACAGATTATCAATGGTCACTAATCTAAGCATGATCCCTAATTATCCGATTGTCATTTTTGTGACTTTGGATCACAAGATAACCAATAGCAACAATAAACAATTTTATTTTTATTTTGTTTATTGTTTGCACTTAAAAAACTAAAATGCAGACAACAAAAACTAGGAGAAAAGAAAAGGAGACGAGACCGAGACCGAGACCGAGACCGAGGCCGAGACGAGACGAGACGATGATCACAATTTTTTTGACAACGTACCTTTACTGATGCTCCTAATTTTGGAGCTTCTTCTCAAAATAGTCTCCCCTGAATTCGATGCTCTTGTCCCAGCGTTTCTGTCAGTCTTCACAGACATGCTGGAAACCATTTTTAAGAGATCCTTCAAACTCGCCTCCGCAGCCTTCACCACTCCTTCTGATGATGGATTATGCCTCCCACGAAGACGCTTCTTCAAGTTAGGGAATAGAAGAAAGTCACATGGGGCTAAATACGGACTTTAGGGAGGATGAGGAACGCACTTCACGTTGAATTTTGCAATATATTCAGCAACAACTTTGGCAATAAGCGGCCGCGCATTATTGTGGTGCAGCAACCAGCCTGCTTCTCAGAGATGTGGTGCTTTGCACCTGATATGGACTTGCAATGTTTTCACGACATCCCTGTAGTATTGTCCAGTTACTGATGTGTGTGCAGGTATAACATGCTGATAAACCATTCCATGACTATCACAGAATGAGATGACCATAGCTTTCCTAGCAGAAGCACCAATTTTGCTTTTTGCGGTTTGATGATGGAGATTTTCACGCTGAGCTTTGCTATTTGCTCTCAGGATCAAAATGATTTAGCCAAGTTTCATCAGCAGTGATTATGTTTGAAATGAACTCCGGATCTTCCTCTAACATCAACTTTAGCTGCATGCAGACCTGCATGCGAATGTCCTTTTGTTCGGGAATCAACAATCTTGGAACCCATCGCGTACAAACACGTCTCCTGTGTAATGTTTCTGTCACCAACGTGTTGGTGGCACCCAATGAAATGTTCAGTATTTCAGAAAGTGATCTTAAGGTAATTCGTCGATCCTCTCTCAGAATGGCAGCAGCAATGTTGATGTTTGCTTCCGTAAGAGCACTAACTGGATCATCGGTTCCACCTTCCTTTGAAATTGACTGTCTCCCCTTTTTACACATTTTAAACAACCTTCGAGCTGTGCTGTAGAGAAGAACAGACTCTCCATGGGCCTCCTGTAACATTGCATTGATTTGTTGAGACGAAAGCAGAATTTCAAAGCCGCATATTGTTCCTCGCGTGGTACCTCCATTGCAGCGGTAGGCACTACTGTACATGTCTGCACTTGCCTGGTTCTTACTGGCGGAACCAGGAGTACCAACAACCAAACTACTACGGCGTGTTTGTTTCACATTAAGCTAACAGAATATAGTAAGATTGAATTTAGTGCAAAAATTTTGATCATTCTTTATTTAACAGCCCTCGTATTTTATCCTAAACGCTACCCAAGTATTTGTTTGGAATTTCACACGTAAACTGTTTCTGTATACTGTAAAACCGTCTCAATTTAATGGTAACTGACATGTTAATTATTAGCTTTAAGATGTCCCAAGTGATGTATTAATTTATTGCAGCAGCTGTATCCCTTACTTTAAATAAGAAACATAAAAAACTATCACTATATTTCTACTTATAAAGGAGGAGGATATCTCCTCGGATAGATCAGGAGAGGAAATAAAATATTTATGACGAAATGAAGTTTGTACCTTAATAAAAAGAAGTAGAGATTTATTTCATTGTACCATTACAATCAGCTTATGAAAACTTCAAAGTGGTTTGCAAGTATTGCTAGCACTACCGAAGCTTCGATCCTATATATCTGGAGGAAGTCTATAAATTCCACTTTCCTCATAAATCAACTTTCAGACACAAAAAGAGCACCCAATTGTATTGCAGATAAGAAAAGTTTGCAGAGAAAGGCCCCATTATGCCAACATATTATTGAGGCGTGCATATCTGATGAAACACGATTTTAAATTAACCTCTATTGAAAATGGTTTCCATGATGGCAAATATTCTCTGCCTTGCTGCATATGCCGTTAGGGATGTATAAAAATCTTTCTTCTTGCTCATACCGGTGTCAATACATCACATATTTGATTTACCTTAATTTTTTTTAATACTCTTTCATTTTTCTATGAGAATAGTGTACCTGCATCAACTGCTTTAAAATGGAATTAGAATTACTACGGAGCGGACTGCGACCGGTCTATTGTTCCTATGTTCCCAAGTGGGGCATCCTGGGAGGAAGGATGAGGTGAGAGGAGACAGAGGGCGACACTCCCAGGGAGTCACGACAGTACAGAGAGCAGCGTTCTTATATTTTACTTGTAAAAAACCTCCACTGGTAGTCCAGAAGTGGGATGCTCAATTAAAGCAGGAATGGGGAGTTCAAATTCACCTCCTTCCACCCGCTGCGGTAGAATCGCGTGTTTACATGTGGTTACTGAGTTCCAGTGGCGGAACATCGCTTTCATTCAGACGTATCCGAAATCATAAACGTTCGCACTCATAGTTTACTCCTTACTAACTAATGTTTCTTAGGATGACTTCTGTGACACAATTTATGCTTTACAATGTCTGTAATATATGGTACAAAATATGAAGTGCACAGTCTCAAAAGATAAGCAAGGCGATCGTCTCTTATCTTTCTTCGATACTCACTTTAATATAGTTCATCTTTGAAAAGGTTTGTTCGCAGTTATATGTACAGCCAAAGACTGTCATTAAATTAGAAGCAAACAAATGCAATCCCTGATAATCACTACAGGGCAAAGATTTAAATAATTCACATCCTTCTCAGAACATTTTACTGTCGTGGAATTTTGCAGTAAAAGTAGTTCCGTTTGTAGCTCATGTGAGGCCTTACTGCTTGGAAACTTCAAAGGATTACAAAATAATTGGATATTTGTCTCAATTTATTATATCTTCAAATTGCGAAGGGAATGTGATGTATTTGCCTTAGAAGTTCTGCATATTTTTCCAGAAGTAAGACGTTTATTGTGAACACAGTATTCTTTTTAAATAATTTATTGATCGATCAGCGCATGTGCGCTGTACAGTTCATTAATCATAACAATGAAATGAGAAAAGCCCTATTGGGCCCCCCATAAGTAGGTACATTATTGTTTTAAGTATTACAGAAGATCTTGTGAGAGCTGATTCAGTGGTAGACGACTCCTGATGCGGGTTGGGAAGCTGGATTTTCTGCCAAGGGAATAGTGAATGACTCCTGAGACGTGTTTTAGGTTGCTGTAGAACTTTTCGGCTTGTGAAACAATTGACTGTTGAATGGTGCTGATTCCAGTTTCTCTATGCAGTTGACCATGCATTTGTTGAGATTCGTAATACTTTGTTTTGAAATATCTGGATACGTTTGTTTTCAGAAGGACTGGTCCCTCCCCAGACTGGGCAGGCATATAGTAGGATTGGTCTTAATAAAGTCGTGTAGAGTAATGTGCAGTTTTTTAATTTGAGTGAAGATCTTTTGTTGAGAAGAGGGTAGAGCTTAGCCAGACTCGCATGAGCTAGTTTGAGTTTATTACTTATGTGTGGTTTCCATTCAACACGGAACGCAAGAAAGGGAAATGATATAACTCTGCAACTAACAGTTGTCCTTCCCACAGTCGCATTTGTGTCATAAATAAGATATTTAATTCATTATCAACTCCCCTCAGAAATACAATTAACTGCACCTCGTCAGATCTGTCCACCGATTGGTGCAGGGCTAGGGAAAAACATGTTAATGACCTTATTTTGTCCTTCAATTGCCCTTCCAAATCACAACACAGTTCTAAACATCTCGTTACTGTGCTTCGAGAGATACTGACGGATGCAAATAAATCAACTAAATCGGGACATAATTCCTTCGCAGCCACTAGCAAACCTTGCTTGATAAATTCGCCTTAACTAAATAGTTACATATCTTTTCCAATAAGTTCCGCCAGTTTTTAAGAAAGATCTACCACATTTCCAACATTAGGGTCATATTTAACAGATGCTTTCTTTCTTCCAGTTTTTGTGATCTGGCTTCAACTCGAACAGAGATACGCTAAACGTTTGTAGCAACGCCACTGACTGCTACCTCTGTCTCGCGCTGCCTTGGTCACTGGTGTGGGGAAAACAACACGTGTAGGGGAAGAAAGCGTATGCTGTACAATTCAGCACCTCTGGTCCAGAACAACGACCATTGCCTCTACTATGGTTCACAGCGGTTCCAGCAGTCAGTTCGAGGACCAGTAAACGACCTACCGGAGGAGGAAGTAGTTCTTTCAGAGCCCATCATGCTACCATGCACCGTCGAGACACCTACCGACACCTCTACCCACTTCTACCAGGCGGTTTCGACTGTGGCCCGCCTTTGGGAGATCCGGGTTTGGTTCCCATGGTTCAGGTGACCCATGTCTTTTTCGGAGTGTTCCCCGGTCAAAATGTCGCCTCCCTTTCAAGGAGAAGTGCTGGAAAATGCCTCGGCGGTGCATGTCAGGATGATATGTTTCTGGTAGACACTTCCTCCTTCGGTAGGACAGTCTCCGGCTTCGAGCCGGACTGGAGGGCCGTTTCAGGACCACGACGGGTGGGATGCAGTTGTACTGGCCTGCCCGGAGGTTGGCAACTGGTCAGTTTTAGGAATTCTGCCCTCTGCACTGTCGTGGCTCCTTAGGACGGACTTCATCTGTCTCCTCTCGCATCTTCCTTCCTCCTGGAGCAAAATAAATCAAGTTTGGACCTCATGCCGTATGCCCTCCGTAGCATTGTCCACAGACCATACTTAATACAGTGCGATCCATATAAACCTGAACCATTTAAATACGCCATATCTTTTGAACCAATAATGGGACACAGGTGCAACTTTGGGAGAATATAATACACAATTGGGAGATTGCATTACACTATTTACATCTCAGAGAAAATTTGAAAGTGTCCTACACCAGCATCTATACATGTTTGTACTCGTCTCAGCATATTCTCTGAAGTTTTACGGAGAGTGTGTGAGTAATTTGCGTCTTCCAACGTTAAGTCATATCGGACGATAAATGGAATTGGTGAAATAATGCTCAAATGAGCCCGGGGTCCGTGGAGCTTAGACTTACCCGACATTCGTCTTTCAGGATAAGGGAAAACCCCGAAAAACCCCTTATCCAGGTAACTCACCCTGACCGAGATTCGAACTAGGGACCTCTTGAACGCGAGGCAGACATGCTACCATCTACGCTACCGAGGCGGGCATTACGGAGAGTATCCTCGCCAATGTTACTTATTTCGGTTCGAATGGATTCCTTAAGAACATAAATTTTCCGTGGCCTATTCTTGTACACTCTTATTTTTAGATACCCCCCCCCCCCCACAAGAAAAATTCCGGTGAGGTTAGGGCAGGGGATCTGGGAGGCCACAGACTCTTTGAGATTATTCGATTATCAAAGAAACTGCTTACAAATTCCATGATGTTATTAGCTGTATGGCAAGTTGCTCCATCTTGCGGGAAATAACCTTCTCTCAGTTCGATATCATCTCCGTAAAACTTCAGAGAATATGGTGGGACGAGTACAAACATGTATAGAAGCTGGTGGAGGACACTTCCAACATTTTCTCTGAGGTGTAAATAGAATAATGTAATCTCCCAATAGTGCATTATATTCTCCCAAAGTTGCACGTGTGTCCTTGCAAGGGTATGACACGAAGGTTTTCAAAAATTTCGCCGCCGCAAACAAACTTTTACATGGAACATTTTATGATTTACTGCTCAATGTTTTTTTAATAACTCTGACGATTTATGTTAAAATGCCATATTTTTAGTATACTTTACAACAAATGAAATGTATACGTTGAATTTTCTAACAATTTTCTCAAAAGCGACTTCATTCTGAATAAATTTTGTATAACTAGTAAATCGTAAGGGACAGGAAAAATATTATTGCACAAAAAATGTGGATTTCATTGAAACACAATTTATGTCTGATTTTTTGAAATTATGCATTTCATTTTGTTACTTGTCCGAATATTTGAACACTTACATCTTTCTCAAATGTGAGGTTCTTACTAATTTTTATCTCATAGTCATGCGAAGAGAAAGGAATTTAATAGCTATCAGCTGGCAACAAGCTCTTCAAATGTTTGACTGTTGCTTAAAGCGTGTTCCGGTATCCCCATATACCTGCAAAACAAATTAGCAACAAAGTAATATCTGTAAGTGTTTATCTCATTTGACATGGAGTAGATAGCGTTTGTAAGATTAGTTTGTACAATTTCAGAAAGCCTTATGTGAGTGCAACGTATAATTATTTTTACAGTAAATCAATACTCAGGCGATTTGATAATGAACTGAGCTTATTAATAAATGACATGTAATAGTTATTAAAGTGAAAACTTCTTTAGGCGCGTTTAGCACTTTTTGTGGGCAGTGAATTAAACTGAGCCGTCATGCTGGAATATGTGACGCTCATTCGGGTGAAGTCGGCTCGAGTCGGCTCAATCCGAACTAACCCCCCACACTCAATCGTTATCTTTTCAGTCTTATATTGTCCATACCGCTACACACTGTATATTTTCTGTCGCACTCAACAGCGTATCACCAACACGCATCCAGGTGTGTTTTAACATATCTTATGTACTACGAAAAATTCAGAAATCCTACAGGAGTTTCATTAAAACAATACTTGTCTTAGGGCCGTTCTTACAAACGTCTGTCAAGCGCCGGTGACCGATTAGGTCAGATAACCTTCTGTCACTCATCAAGTCGACAACATGTCAAATTCCACTTTAAACAATAATAATGGTCAAAATAAACAGATAATATCACCGAAGTTCGGTATTTGAATAATTAAAACCATAATAACGAAAAATAAAACGAGTGTGCTAATTGGAAACAAAAGTGTTAGGAATTCGTGAAAGAGATGTTTCATTTAAGAACTGGTTATCTTTATTGACAATTTCTGTTTATTGTGAGTAGTAAAATGTAAAACAGTAATAAATTAAATGTAATAACACGTAAATAATAAAATTATCACGTAGTAAAATTACGTTTTGCGTTCATTTTCATTTACAACTTATAGGTTATGTTTTTCCACAAACTGAAACACCGACCGAAGGTCAAGAAAATGTGTTAATATCAGTATCAATTGTGACAAAACATTTGAAATGAATATGACATGTAATAAAATATGTATGAAAATGTGTATGAACGTGTAATAAAATATGGAGTAATGAGTATATGTACGGATATGTAATAACATGTGTAAAATGTATACGTAACCAAACATTTCTGAATGTTCAAACAATATACAAATAAGCAAATGACTATCACATAATTATAAGATATCTATGACCTTTTATTTTTATTAAAAATAAAAATGCAATGAAATATGTGTATCAACAGGAAACAAAATATGAAAAATGATTGTGAAGTAACATGTATCTTAATATAAAAATAAAATACACGTAAAACAGTATATTATTGATTTTACTTCCGTTATACATCCTTTATGTATAACCCTCTTCGTACGGTCGCAAGTCCGTAGTCATTCAGTTGTTTCAGAGTATTTTCATTTGCGAGTACACTTAGCGTAAGGCATGAACTGTTTAGCTCGCAACTGGCCTCTTTGCGCAAGACTGAGTGTCAACATTAAAATTAAAAAAAAAAATTTAAGAATAATTTCTAATGAATACTTTATAAGTTTTCACTTCTGTCGTGTGGTCTTAAGCACACACATAACCTTTTTGAATTCAGCCTCGAAAGAAAAAATGAATACTGTTAATGTGTTTGAAAATGTTATTTGAAATTTAAAACTATTTAAAGAATTCGCAAACTATATTAATGTTTAAGTTAGTTTAAAAATTAAAATTCTTAAAATAAATAATACGTCTTACTGGTTTATACGAATGACATGGTTATAAAGAAAAGGCATGGTTGCTATGTTGAAAGAAAATCAATAAACATCGTGTAGAGGCGTGTTGACCTTCAATGTGTAAAGGCGTAAAAAGTGTTAGCTTGAATATTTATAGAAAAACGACACTTTAAGAGTGATTATTTTGAGAGATTATTAGATCAATTATATTTTAACTTTTTGTCAATTTTAAAACTAAAATAAAATTAAATTTATTTAAAAAGAAATTCACTTTGTAAACCATTTATGGAAGGAAGAAAGGCAACTGTCCCAGACTACGCCTTGAGAGAGAAGTCATCACGTTACTACTGGGAATTCATATTCTAATTTAATTTGAAACAATATTCAACCAACTCAAATTAAATGTAAAATGATGAAGCCTGGGAATCAGGTACTCACAATAGTAAATCGCCACAAACTGTGTACCTCGAATGCGAGAGCCCCTGGTGGTTTACCAGGGAAATACATGAGTCGATTGGAGAATTTAATGTCATTACGGCAAGTTGGCCATGGTAGCTCAATGTGCTAGAGCGACTAGACGGAAACCAGCAGATGCATGGCTCAAATCCTGGCCATGGCATTGAAGTTTTAATGTTGACTCTATCAAAAACCTTAGGCTATATACGGTTAGTGTGAAGAAATGATTAATTTCCATCCATTGACTAAAATAATAAGAGTTAAATGATGAAGCCTGGGACTCAAGTACTTACGATAGTATATCGCCATAAACGGTGTATCTCGATTGTGAGACCCCCTAATGGTTTACCAGGGAAATATACGAGTCAAATGTAAAATTTAATGTCAGGACGGCCAGTTGGCCATGGTAGCTCAATGGGTTAGAGTGACTGGACAGAAACCAGGAGATCCGTGGTTTAAATCTCGGCCTAGGAATTGAATTTTTCATGTTGACTCTATCTATTCTTCAAACTTTTTCAAATATCATCACAGTGTTCTGTTTCATTTAATTGTATTTATTTTATTTTTTAAAAAAATTACTGAAATCGATCCAACATTTTCTTTTCTTCGATTTCATTTTTTTCGTTGATTTAAACATAAAAAATAACAATTCTTAATGACAAATATAACATATCAATCTAAATAAAAAGAGGAATTTTGTCGAATTATCGGGCATTTGAAAAGAGAAATTAGTGACACCTAAAATACCAAATAAGTATTCGTTTAAAGACATCCAGGTGTGTCGGGGTGTGATAAACTGAAATTATTAATGACAAATGTGATTCGTGGTACTATAGCAGTCTAACTGACTGTCCCTATCGAGAACGTTTTATTGAAATATATATTTAGAAAAATTTTCAGTAATAAGCAACTGAAGATGTGCAATTATAAAATTTGTCAATGAAATTGTATTTTCCTTTAAAAATTTCAAGCAGCACTAGAATATAGTGTATATGAATATCCAAATTCGCGTACAAAATATAAAAAATGTAACAGCTTGATTCAATATAGTAAAGAGCTGTGAGATAGAGCTTTGATTTATTTTGGAAATAAGCGCCTTTACTGACAGCAACATTTTCAGTTCCCTAATGTAAGACTTCCATAACTCCAGATTGGTAGACTTTCCTCTCTGCTGGAGCGAAAAATTGTACTCCTTGAACTTTATGACAATAACCCTACCTTTCCGTGGCGTAGGTCGTGAACACTCAAACCCCTGCCTCTGATATTCTTTATCATCTCAAAGGCATTTTGCTTTGTATAAAATTGCACCCTCATAAACATCTGTTTGTGAAAGATCCCCCTCAGTAAACTCAGACGACACAAACGTGTTCAGTTCTTATTCTTTGATACCTACCGCGGCGTTTCATATCATTTCACAGATGCACGGCGTTTTCACACTGCTAATTGCTTCATGGAAGTTCATGAATTTGCATTAAGATAAATGTCTTGTAGCTAAACACACTTAGGCTCGCAATTCTCTTGCATTATCAATCTGATACTCAATAATTCATAGTTTGCCTAATGCAGGTTCTTCAATGAAAAGACATCGGGTAGAGTGGGGCTATTCCGTTCATTTCAAATTTAGAGTGTTATAAAACAAATAAAAAACAATGTTTATGATAAAAATGGAGCAGAATATTCTTTATTAATCCCTTAAAGAATACACACACATTTTACTTGCTATGGTTGTGATCAAATAAAACAGTGAATGTTGAACAGAAAGGAAATATTTGTGGTGGACAACACGGCGCTGGGGCGGGTTTTCTCCGGGATCTCCGGTTTCCCCCGCCATCCTATTCCACCGGTGCTCCATCTTCATCTTATGTATCATCAGTGTCATCGGAACCAAGTCATCACTTAACTCACTATTTAGTTTTACAATAGGTCTACGCTTTTCTTTCTTTTTTCTCCGATGTACTTCCAACGCCTCTTGCTACCAAGTATTTTAACCTGGAAACTAAATCTTTCTCCTCCTCTTACCTGAACACTGTATGATGTGTAGTGAAATGTCTAGTGTTTAACGCCCGCTTTTACTGCATACGGCACCGCAGGCGGTGACACTGATGATACTTGAGATGAAGATGGAGCACCGGTGGAATGAGATTGCGGGGGAAAACGGAGGTCACGGAGGAAACCCGCCCCAGCGCCGTGTTGTCCACCACAAATCTCACTTTGCGGTCACTTGGGATCGAACCCGGGCCGCCTTGGTGAGAGCCAACCGGTCTAACCACTAAGCCACGGCGCGGCCTGAACACTGTATGATGATCAGCTGATTTGTAAACTCCTCCTCCGAATACTTCTAGACACTGACATGTATGAACACGATCCTTGAGTGTAGAGTATGGCACTCTGAAAAGACCCGCTGCTCCTATCATACTTACATCGCCATGTAATACGCTCGTAACAGCACGAGCAATGTCGTCCTCGTCCAGTTTCGTTCCAGCGTCCTTTGTTTATATATGTGTGCCATCTGAAACGATAAAATATAGTAGTTGTATAAGAAATAATTAGATTAAAAGAATAGGGCGAGAACTGGGTAACTGGGCGAGAATAACCCCTCTTTGCTTCGGCGGAATAGCCCAAAATGTTGAACTTTTGAAATTGCGCACCATGAGAGAGCTATGATAAAAGAAACGCGCCATCTGCTATGCATGGACGTCACCCAAACTATAACCTATACTGACACTGATTTTCAATCAAAACTCTCTCTATCTGCAGATACTAGTCCATAAGTTAGGAACGGTATTTCTTATTCAAGACAAAAAAGCAACATAAATTACTTACCTTGTAATCTTCTTCTGTTAAAACTATTAAAACAGCAGTCTACAACCTCAAGTAAATGTATAGAAACGTAGCACAAACACCAAGCTTGACAATGAACTGGCAGGCAAGTCATCGCTGTACATGATTGTTCGGCAGTAAACCAATTTGCTTATTTCGGGCGGAAAATCCCCGTGAGCGCAATGCCCCGTCCTACCCGACTCCACTAGTCTTCCTTCTTATTCTGTTTTCCTTCTCGTCTCTGTATATCAATATGACTGTTTACTGATATCTTGCTCTGCTCCAAAAGTTTTTCCCATTGATCATTTTGGTAACTCTTCACTACAGCCCGAATTGGTATGCAAAATTTATATATTCTTAAAACATTATTATTGAGGTCTCCAAGGCGCTGGAGCCGTGAGGAACGCTATTACACGAGATCCGGCAACACTTTCGTGTAGCTTGGTTTCACCCCTTAAAATCCCCACAACAACGAACCCGTTCCAACCATTATTCTTGACTGGGCAGCCGTTTGCGATGGAGCTTCCCATCACTTTCACCAAGTGCGAGTTGCGTTTAGTGATCCGTTTTTTGAGTGTCAAGGATACTACCCCCACTGAAACTCATCGTCAGTTATGCGAAGTCTATGGGTCACAGTGTATGTACGTCGAAAACGTGCGAAAGTGTGTCAGAGAGTTCAAAGACGGACGTACAGACGTCCATGACGAACAGCGTTCTGGTCGGCCTTCAGTTTCAGCCGAAACAATTGCAAAAGTGGAGCAAGAAATGCTTAAAGATTGACGTGTGACAGTTCCCGAGCTGTGCGAACTTATCCCTGAAGTCAATAAGACTACGACTGACAAGATTTTGACCGAAAATTTGCATTATGGCAAGGTGTGTGCCAGAAGGATCCCGGCTCCTGGCCCAGTTCAGATGGGACATCCTCACCCATTCCCCTAAAGTCGAGACTTAGCACCTAGTGATTATCATCTGTTTGCTGAGTTGAAGTCACACCTGGGTGGAACACATTTCTAGGCCGACGATGATTTGAAAAACGAGGTTGAGCGCTACCTGCGCCACTTGGTGGGATAGTGCTATGACAAGGGTATACAAAAACTGTCACAGCGCATGCAAAAGTACATCGATCGCAATGGTGATTACGTTGAAAAATAGCTGTAAGTTCCGCCTTGCCATCAATGTAACATTCACTGACAATAAACATGTTTTCTATATTAAATAAAATTGCAGACCTTATTTTACGGACAAGCCTCATAATATCTCAATGCTGGATGTTAATGCAATATTAACCCGCTATAAAGGTAATTCCTACCTCAGAACTATCCTTTACATGGAAAAAGTTTCCAAAATTTTTGAATTTCTGAAAAGGGTGTTGACAATGTCCCCCCTCATGGAGACTGCGACCACATAACGTCGTCCAACGCCAAGAACAGCATGTTCAATTCGCAAGCAACTGCGCCACGTGTTCGGCACCGACATAAAACACCAACCTAAAAGTACACCTGAAAGACGATAAGAAAATGGAATGGGACGGCTCTGTTTCCTTACTGATAAGATCATACTTGAAGTAAATGAAGTGAAATACACTCCTGTAAATGGAAATAAGAACACATTGGCGCCGGTGTGTCAGACCCACCATACTTGCTCCGGACACTGCGAGAGAGCTGTACAAGCAATAATCACACGCACGGCACAGCGGATACACCAGGAACCACGGTGTTGGCCGTCGAATGGCGCTAGCTGCGCAGCGTTTGGGCACCATCGCCGTGTCAGCCAGTTTGCCGTGGCATAAGCAGCTCCATCGCAGTCTTTAACACTGGTAGCATGCCGCGACAGCGTGGACGTGAACCGTATGTGCAGTTGACGGACTTTGAGCGAGGGCGTATAGTGGGCATGCGGGAGGCCGGGTGGACGTACCGCCAAATTGCTCAACACGTGGGGCGTGAGGTCTCCACAGTACAACGATGTTGTCGCCAGTGGTCGGCGGAAGGTGCACGTGCCCGTCGACCTGGGACCGGACCGCAGCGACGCACGGATGCACGCCAAGACCTTCGGATCCTACGCAGTGCCGTAGGGGACCGCACCGCCACTTCCCAGCAAATTAGGGACACTGTTGCTCCTGGGATATCGGCGAGGACCATTCGCAACCGTCTCCATGAAGCTGGGCTACGGTCCCGCGCACCGTTAGGCCGTCTTACGCTCACGCCCCAACATCGTGCAGCCCGCCTCCAGTGGTGTCGCGACAGGCGTGAATGGAGGGACGAATGGAGACGCGTCGTCTTCAGCGATGAGAGTCGCTTCTGCCTTGGTGCCAATGATGGTCGTATGCGTGTTTGGCGCCGTGCAGGTGAGCGTCACAATCAGGACTGCATACGACCGAGGCACACTGGGCCAACACCCGGCATCATGGTGTAGGGAGCGATCTCCTACACTGGCAGTACACCTCTGGTGATCGTCGAGGGGACACTGAATAGTGCACGGCACATCCAAACCGTCATCGAACCCATCGTTCTTCCATTCCCAGACCGGCAAGGGAACTTGCTGTTCCAACAGGACAATGCACGTCCGCATGTATCCCGTGCCACCCAACGTGCTCTAGAAGGTGTAAGTCAACTACCCTGGCTAGCAAGATTTCCGAATCTGTCCCGCATTGAGCATGTTTGGGACTGGATGAAACGTCGTCTCACGCGGTCTGCACGTCCAGCACGAACGCTGGTCCAACTGAGGCGCCAGCTGTAAATGACATGGCAAGCCGTTCTACAGGACTACATCCAGCATCTCTACGATCGTCTCCATGGGAGAATAGCAGCCTGCATTGCTGCGAAAGGTGGATATACACGATACTAGTGCCGACATTGTGCATGCTCTGTTGCCTGTGTCTATGTGCCTATGGTTCTGTCAGTGTAATCATGTGATGTATCTGACCCCAGGAATGTATCAATAAAGTTTCCCCTTCCTGGGACAATGAATTCACGGTGTTCTTATTTCAATTTCCAGGAGTGTACTTGGGGATGTAGGAACAATGTAAGTCTGTAACTATGGACATAGCAGGAAGGATGTGGGAGCAGATAGTAGAACAGGACGGTAGAGCGAAATAGGAACTAGATTAGGGATAAGTAGGTGGAAGGAAGTACGCAAAGCGAATGCAGAGACTACAGCAAGTCCTGCAATGTGCCGATTTATTATATCCCAAGACTTGGGAAGACTTGGGGGTGAAATAGTGATAACAGTTACATTATTACATCAAAAACCTATACGGGCTTATCTTGGAGATGCATAGCCGTGTATGGCTAGAGGATACATGCGGAGTAACCACCACTGAAAGGTGACATGACAACCCTGATTCTAAGATCAGCGTGACCTCCGTAAGAACCAAACTAGAGTGAACGAACTAGAATGACCCCGATTCCTAAAATATGCAGTTTTCAAATACTCTTATCTTCAATATGGTGACCTATTACCAAATCCGCATTCCCATGTCAAAGAAGCTACATAAACGTTTCCCAAGCACAACTAAGTATGATCATATTCTTCAAAACATCCTAACTGCAATGCGGATCTAGATTACTCAGATTACGTTAATCAGTAGAGTCCGTGTCCGGCCACTTACACGTGGAAACTGATGTCATAAGCCAAAGTCATGTAAAATCCCGTATTACTCTGTTCCCATACGAGAGTGTTCTGTAAAGTTTCCGACCTCAGCATGTAAATAAAAGCTAGTGAATTTCGTTGTTCATTTGTTGACAGTTACTCACCAAAGTTTCAGCCATTTTGGACGCTCAGTTGTTATGCAACAGTCGCTTGAGTGAGTTGATGTGTTTATATGAAAATGGACAAAATCGAGTATCGAGTTGTCATTAAATATTTGTTTTTGAAATGCAATACGCCTACGCAAATCATAGATAAGTTGGGTTCTGTGTATGGGTACTCTGCACCATCATTTACCATCATTTCCAAAATCCATTTACCATTTTACCACGTACCGGACATCCGAAAACTGCAACTACCGACGTAAGCATCGCCAAAGATCACCAAATGACGCTAGACGACAGCCGAATTAAAGTTAAAGTGATAGTAGAAGCTAGCAACATGTCAAAAGAACGTGTTTGTCACATATTAAATCAACATTTAGGCATCAGAAACCTGTCCGCGCGTTGAGTGCCGCGTTTGCTCACGTTAGACCAGAAATGTGTTCGAATGAACATGTTGGTGCAGTTTAGGCGCCATAAATCCGAGTTTTGGCGCCGATTAATTACTGTAGAGGAAACTTGGATACACCATTATACCTCTGAAACAAAAATACAATCCAAGCAATGGACTGCAAAGGGAGAACCGGCTCAAAAAGAAAAAATACAAAAAAAAACTATGTTTTCTTTTTTCGGTTGGGAAAGTGATAGCAACTGTTTTTTTGGGGGGGTGGGATAGTCGTGGATTCATTTTAATCGATTATCTTCAAAAGGCCAAATCATTATAGGAGCATACTACGCATCATTAGTTCACAAGCTGAAGGCAGAATTTACGGAAAAACGGCCACATTTACAGAAAAGGAAAAGCTTGTTTCACCAAGAAAACGCACCGTCTCACACCTCAGCAGTTGCAATGGAGAAAATCCACGATTTACGGTTTGAACTGCCTGACCATCCACCTTACTCACCAGATCCAGCCCCAAGCGACTTCTTTTTGTTCCTAAATCTGAAAATTGCGCTCGGAGGACAGATTTTCCTCAAATGAAGAGATAATAATCTTCGTGAACAATTATTTTGCAGAGAAAAACGCCTAGTACCATTTGGACGGGTTAGCGAGATGGGGAGCATCGCTGGGAGAAGTGTGTAGAGTTACAAGGAGACTATGTTTAAAAATTAATATTTCTGAAAAGAAATTCTGCTATCTTTATTAGGTTGGAAACTTTTCAGACCACCTATGTAAATCAGCGGAATAATGAACTTTAAAATGTGCCAACAAGTCACAGCACTAGAAATAAGTATTAAATAACAAGATTCCAGAATTTGATGTTTCCAAGCATTCCTCAACAATTAACGTGGCAATATATGTTCTCCTCATTTGCATAAGTAATGTATAATGTGTAATTTAAATACGTAACAAATAAAGATATAAGTACAAGTACAGTAACATATTCACTAAAAGCTTTAACAAGAGATTTTCAAAAACTCATACCACAAGAGTTCAAATTTTCAGTCCAGAGGAATCGCCCTTCGCCGCCCTCCAAATTACAAAAGTGAGGTAAGATTGCACAGTCTGAATTAAGAGGGGAGATGTGTTTAATCAAAAATCGTCTGACGAATAACACAGACATCATGATTTAATAAATACGAGGGCTGCTCAATAAAGAATGTTCACAATCTTTAACCTACTTTTACTCATCCTCATAATTTTGATGGTCCTTCTCAAAATTGTCTCCCCTGAATGCGATGCACTTGTACCAGCATTAGTGTCAGTCTTCAAGAACATACTGGAAACCATTCTTGAGAGATCCTTCAAAATCACCTGCGCAGCCTTCACCACTGCTTCTGATGTTGGATAATGCCTCCTACGAAGGCGTTTCTTCAAGTTAGAATAGAGGGCTAAATCCGAACCGTAGGGAGGGTGAGGGATGCACTTCACGTTGATTTTTGCAACATATTCAGCAACAATATTGGCAATTTGCGGCCGCGAATTATCGTGGTACAGCATCCAGCCTGCTTCACGGAAATGTAGTCTTTTGCGCCTGATATGGACTTGCAATGTTTTCAGGACATCCCTGTAGTATTGTCCAGTTACTGATGTGTGTGCAGGTACAACATGCTGATAAACCATTCCATGAATATCAAAGAATGAGATGACCATAACTTTCCCAGCAGAAGCAACCACTTTTGCTTTTTGGAGGGTTGGTGATGAAGGAGATTTCCTCACTGAGCTTTGCTGTTTGCTCTCAGGATCAAAATGATGTAGCCAAGTTTCATCAGCAGTGATTACGTCTGAAAGAAACTCCGGATCTTCCTCTAAAATCAACTTTAACTGCGTGTTACCTCCATTGCAGCTGTAGGCGATACTGAACATGTCTGAACTTGCCTAATTCTCACAGGCGGGAACCAGGACTACCAACAATGAAACTACTACGGCGTGTTTGTTTCAAATTAAGCTAACAGAATATAATAACATTGAATTTAGGTGTGAAAAATTATGACCGTAAAAAAATTATGATCATTCTTGATTGAACAGTTTCCATATATTTTAAATCATGTCCGAGTTTATAAACTCAACTCTTATAGCTTTTTGACCTAAGAACCTTCAGTTTTTTAATTTGTTTTTACAATTCTGGTGAACACATAGACTTTTATAAAACATTACTTTTTCGTTTTCAGTTCAAGGAGTCTAAGAGCGACATTTCCTATAAAACCTGGATTTGAAATATTTGGATGGAATGAAATACTTCTACATAATATAAGTAAGTAGCAGAGGAAGTAAAAACATCCCCTACAGTGGTTATATGTGTAGGATATCCTTAGATAAATATACAAAGCATTCAATCAAGTTCCCCCATCCCCACTAGAAACAGAAGCGAAGCTAGCTCGCCGTGGAAAATCAAAACATGGATGTTGCAGGCACAGTGCCTGTTGCGGTATTATGCTAATATTATAGCCCGCGATTTTCCACTAGGCCGCGGTGTTCTTCACGTAGCATGCCGCAATTTTTCTCGCAGAAAAGCAGAGACGTCTGCTAAATGCGAAAATTATGCAGCGAGAGATGGTCTGCACTTTGCAGATGCGTGTAGCCCGCTGTGTTCTTGAAAAATGGCATGTCAGCTAGAGAGGAGAGCTGGGCTTTCCTAAACTCTAATTTTATTGTTTTTTCCTCCCAGCTCGCTGCTGCGATGTACGTACATTAATGCGTATTAGAGGTTCATACGATATGTCTTTTGATTTATCCGTTCGGCGAGCTGGTAACGAAGATCCGTTATATATGAGGTCAGGAACTCTATCAGTTGTTACGTGATGCATGTCTAACAACGTACAGGTTGCTTTAAAAATAAGGCTGTGAGGGTAGATTCTACAACTAGTTGGTCAAAATTATCGATATTGGGCTGTTTATTATATTTTGAACATTTTAGTAACAAAATAATTAATCCTGCGAAGTATCGCCATAGTAACTTGCAAGACTCACCATCTGGAAATGAAATGTGTAGTGTTTAACGCCCGCTTTTACTACATACGGCACCGCAGGCGATGACAGTGATGATACATGAATGAAGATGGAGCACCGGTGGAATGAGATGGCAGGGGAAACCGGGGATCCCGGAGAAAACCCGCTTCAGCGCCGTGTTTTCCACCACAAATCTCACTTTGCGGTCGCCTGGGATCGAACGTGGGTCGCCTTGGTGAGAGCCAAGCGGTCTAACCACTGAGCCACAGCGCGGCCTCACCATCTGGAGGTGGCCTGCCTCGGTAGCGTAGATGATAGTATGTCTGTCTAGCGTTCAAAAGGTACCGAGTTCGAATCTCGGTTAGCTCGGTTAGGTTGAGTTACAGGTTTTTCCAGGGCTTTCCCTTGTCCTGAAAGACGAATATCAGGTAACTCCAAGTTCCATGAACCCCGGATTCATTTGAGCATCAGTTCACCCATTTCATTCACCGTCCGATATGACTTAACGCTAGATGACCTAAATTACAAAAAGAAAGAAAGATAGGGAGGTGATAGGTTCACTCCCATCGATCACGCACTCTGGCTTAAGTTTTTCGTTATTCCTCCTGGTCTCTTGGTCGAATACTTTGGGGGAGGGCCTTACTTTCATAGCAGAATTTCCATTCCATCATCTCCCTTCATTCCACGTCTTTATCACCTTTTAGGTGGTGTACGGATAAATGGCGCAGTTGTTTGCACATTGTAAGTGAAATTCGGTGCAGTCAAGTGGAAGGAACGCTTGTCAACACAGGACCCGGAGAGTTGGTGTCTGCGCAGTGCGTCTCAGCAACGGAAGAAGTTTCAGGAGCTGTTAGGAACTTCCGCATGACTCTGTGGCCACCTGTGATTTCTTTACTTCATCCTTTCCTCCTTGTAGGGTTTAGCCGCAATAGACCTGGGTGGAGGTCGCAGTGCGGGAAGTGACCCCTTCCCCTGTCTACCCTTTACCTTTTAATGACGAATTTACTAAGGAGAACTTTGAACCTTAGGTAGGGCTATCACTGAAATTTCATGAACATTTTTAAAAAATCACCTTTTCCTCTTTTTAGTCTATAAAATAGTGCAAGCCTTCCTGAATCCAAAAAATGCTTAGATAGCATCCGCAAGCTATTTTAAATGCTCTAATCTAGTTTGAAAGTTACGTGAATGTAAGTGTTAGATATGAATTCCAATTCTTTATCCTTGTTTACTCGCTACTTAATCTTTCAGCATTTTTCATCATTAAAGATGCTCCTTGCGTCGCAGTTTTAGTGTTATACTAATTAAACTTGCTACACACGTTCCTAGTGAATAGACATTGCCCTGGGTTTTATTGTGAGATACATTTTAAGCATACTTTCTTTACTTCAAAATACAAACATTTCAAATTTTCGGCAAAAAAGCCGTATTCATAGCTTTATAAATTTCTGGAGTTTAAAGTTCGAGACACAGAGAAACCTAGGGCAAATTCCAAAAATGGATGTATTGGGAACCTGTTGTTAAAATATTAGACAAAAATTTAAGTAATTTTGTCGCACGGGACTTTTTAGATGACGTAACCAAGAATAAATAAATTTGACCATATTTCCGAAACTATCAAAGTACAATTGACAAAATGTGGTCTGTATCATATTTTTAATAAGTTATATCTGTGGTATAAATCTTTAAATGCTAGCGTTATTAGTTCAGGATTTCAAATTTTAAGTCATAGGTATCCTTAAGGGGCAACCTCCGGGAGGAAGGCATGCGGTAACTAGACGCTGACAGTAGCCAAACAGAAGGAAAGATGACTAGAGGACAGAAACCCTAATGGCTACAAACTAGCTAGCCACTCCCCTCTATGTGATAGTGCTTCAAACATCATGTCGCTGTGTGATTGTTTTTCTACTTCTTAACTTTGGCATATCACAAGAGAAAACAAATAACTCCCCACTTGAAAAATGTCCAGTTATTTAAAAACTCAAACCAATTACAAAGAATAACTTCAAAATCGTTTAGTTCAAAAATAATATAGCATAAGATAAATGCTATGCTTTAATTCCTACATATTTGTTTAAGATGTTATATCTTATGTTCACCAGTTACACACAATTATGTCAGAATGACTAGGATTTGACAGGTTACTTCTAGAAAATTTAAGGAAAATATATGTTTTAAATGTGCGGTACTTTAATCAAAACATTAGAGATATTTTGAAAAAATCAGAAATAACGAAAAACACTCCATCTAAAGATTAGTGATACCGTCCCTGTTAGGCATAACATCGTCCTAATAACCCCGAAAGTCTTATTACATGCATAATTAAGGGCGGATAGATACCACAATATGAATTAAACAAAGTTATAATAAATATAGAGGATAGTGATTAAATATACAAGTGCAGATACTAAACAGGCAATCCCGATATAGATTAATGAAAGCAGGAGACCCCAACGTGTCATGAGAACGAGGAACATGTACACTTTCCCCTCACAGGTATTTGCTTTGTGTTTCTAGCCGACAAAGGTGGCATTGTCCAAGGATAGACCCTCGGCGCCAGCCCATGTTTTGGCCTGCATATGATACGTGGCGAGAGAATAGACTCTGGAATTTAAGATAAACATTTACGAACATGCTTATGCATTAATTAGCTTGACTGTGGGAAAGAGAAATTCGCGTGGAATACATACCTCATTCACTAGAAATTGCTATTAAATACAAGAGTAGGGATGAAACACAACCTATAAGGGACAAGCAACAGGTTACATGACCTCTAAAGTGTCCAAAATTCGGCGAAAGGAAGGGAAAATTTGTGCAATGGCGACGTTCGATGTTTGCTAGGAAAAACACTCTGTTTCGGCGTGTGAAGTGGGCGATAAGTACTAAAAAGCTCATCAGAGTCCGCGTTCGTGGATGGACGGAGTAACTCCCATTATGTGGTTATCGAACAACCTGTGTTAGCGAATGAGAGTAACTGCACACGTTACAACGTCATTAAGATTTCACCAAACTCCGTTTTTGTTGTTGCTTTTTTTTAATAATCCTCCGGAAATACTATGTTGTGCGAAGTAATTCACTACCGACGTTCAGGAACAACGCATACACAGATACATATAAGTCGTGTCATGCGCACAGCAACTGAAAAATCTCAAATCTCGCGCCTAATGTGCGAATAACATCGTCAACAGTGGCGAGTGGAGAGGACTAATTGTAACAATAAACTTGACATTCAAAGGCCGTTGTGTCTTCTATGCGATAATACCCACACGCTGTCAGGACGCACCCACCCCCTGGAACTCAAAAGCGAATACTCATGCAGATCGACCCTGAAAGAAACCCCGACCTGTTGGAAACCTCCCATCCGTAGTCCTCACCTATCATAAATCCTATCTTATGAGGTGTTGAGTGCCGGGAGGGCTCAACGAGGTACTCAACGGGCAAGGACCGCCTCAGTAGCTTGCAGTGTTTGGAATTTTGGACAAACCTTTCTATCCTTACAAGCTGTTGAGCTTAAATAGCATATTTGGTATTTATCCAAATTTTCGGTTCTAATTTATCCTGCTTACAGTCCCCCCCACACAGACACACACACACACACACACACACACACACACACACACACACACACACACACACACACTGATTATTTTTCAGGTTACAATTTTTTTTATACCTTTGGGTTGTGGGAATGTTGGTAACTCCGTCCACAAGGCGGCATTTATATCCGAGCCGCTCTTTCTCGAAAGCTGCCGAAGTTTCTCGAAAGCTACCAAATTCACACGATTCTTCGTGGCGTAGCGATAACACGTGGTGTCTCCCTCTGTTGCTCTCTCTCTCTCTCTCTCTCTCTCTCTCTCTCTCTCTCTCTCTCTCTCTCTCTCTCTCTCTCTCTCTCTCTCGGCAAGCGTCCTACTCCGCGCCCTCAAGCAGGCCGCTCTATCCATTTGTTTATTTCCTGCCTGCGCGTAGCCCTCTATTTCACACGGTTCCGCCACGCTCGCGACAGTATTCTTGATCCTCGAAGTTCCAGTAGGTGTCTGAGAAGCTCTTATCTCGGTTTTTAGTCTCGAGTAGAATTCTGACGAAATATTAAATACTCACATATATAATATATTAAAGCCCTTTAATGTTTAAGCAAAATTGATTTTCTTTTATTCAATTTTATATTTAAATTACAGGATAGTTTTACAATGTAGTTATAAAATTATTTCTATCTCTACAATTGAAATATCAGACCAAATTACGTTGAATTCATACGTAGTTCACACAAGTAACTTATTCAGTGGTGCAATACTAAACAGACCTTATGTCCTTGCTCATCAGTTTCTTAATTATCTTTCCATTGCTACAGCGATCTTACATTTTTTATTAGTCCACTTTTTTTTCACCTTAATCTCGTTAACATTTTCACAATCACTTCTAACTAATTTTATAAACAACTTTCAACATAATTTTTAAATAAAAAATATAAAAATATGAACAAAGTCTTGAGGGATTTGAGCTTAAAACAACTCTTCCAGAACTGTCAAATTTATAAGAGAGAAAAAATCTGCTTTAAAAATGCACCACAATACAAAACACTAATTAACAGCACACAAACAACTGTAGGAATTTAAGTTAATTGATGGAAATTAATCATTTCTTCACACTAGCGGTATACAGGTTAGGGTTTTTGATAGGGTCTACATGAAAAATTCAGTGCCACGAGTGGAATTTGAACCACGGATCTACCGGTTTCCGTCCAGTCGCCCTTATTCATTGAGCTGCCATGGCCAATTTGCCGTCATGACATTAAAGTTTCCAATTGCCTCATTGACTCATATAACTCTGGGATGTGAGAACCCCTAGTGAATTACCGGGGAAATATGAGTTATGACGGCAAATTGACCACGGTAGCTCAATGTGTAAGAGCGACTGGACGGAAACCAGGAGATCCGTACTTCAAATCCCGGCCGTGGCATTGAATTTTTCATGTGGACTCTATCAATCCAGAATCTTAGCCTATATACGGCTAGTGTGAAGAAATGATTAATTTCCATCAATTAACTTAATAAGAGTTAAATGATGAAGCCTGGGACTTAAGTGCTTAGGATAGTAAGTCGTCACAAACGGTGTATCTCGGATACGAGAGCCCCTAGTGGTCTACGGGGAAAATATACGAGTCAATCGGAGAATTTAATGTTCATGACGGCACGTTGGCCATGGTAGCTCAATGGGTAAGAGCGATTAGACTGGACGAAAACCAGTAGATCCGTGGTTCAAATCCCGGCCATGGCATTGAATTTTTAATGTCGACTCTATCAACTCTATGAGTGTTAACAAGAAGTAAAATGAAGTACAAAATCACACAGTAAGCACATCCTGATAGAGTAATGTGGTACTTCTCCACAGAGCATCAAACCTCAGTGGAGCAAAATTTATTTAAACATAAATCTTTTGTGGCACTTCAGAGATACCAATTAATTTTTGCTTTAGTTTCTCGATACTTTATCCATTTTTAAAAGGGCTGTCGGCGTTCAATTGTTTGTCCTTTGGTCATGGAAAGGTGTGGAATTTTTAGATCAATGCATTGTGGCTTTTTTTTTTTTTTGATTGACATGTTTATTTCTTTTGCATCTATAACACAAAGAAGTGGCACAATTTGTGTTTACTGATTTAGTTTGATTAATGGAACCCTTTTCTTGTGAAATCTCGAAATAAAAGGTTTTATAACCTGGTGCTAGGGAAAATAAAACACTGTTTCACAAAATCCTATGTTTTCAAACCTAGTGCCGATGGAAATGAAAGGTGTCAAAGGACGCTATTTGTAAAGGAAACCAAGCGGATATTTGTTACCGGATAAGGTAGACATCACATAACTAATCTCTTTACTAATGTTTGTCAAGTCGCTACGTTTGCAGTAAATTATATAATATAGATAGCAATTAACGTATCTCACTTCTTTAGAGCGGAGTCTGCAGCCCATAAATCAGCTGTCAGTCCAAAGAGACTGTGTGGGAGTTATAGGTACGTTACTCTTTGTCATTTTGCCCCGGTTTCCAATCCTAACCACAATCATTTTCTGTGTCGTACAGCGAGGCGCGAAAATCATGGCCAAGCACCACACGTGCGATATTTATCTTATCGCTTTTATCTCGGCACTGGAGCAGTTAACCATAAATCTAAAACAGAAATGAACAAAACTCGCTTTTTCGTCCGTTCTAACAAGTCATCAGATCGAGAGAGCTTTGCATCACCATACTGCTAGTACAAGAACCCCATAAGGGATGTCACCTACGATATTTTGGGTAACTGTTACAGTTATAGAGCGTTAAGTTATATATAACGGTCAGTACGAGGGCTGAATGATCATAATTTTTTACGGTCATAATGTTTCGCACTAAAATTCAACCTTTTATATTCTGTTACCTTAATGTGAAACAAACACGCCGTAGTAGTTTCATTGTTGGTACTCCTGGTTCCCGCCTGTGAGATCCAGGCAAGTTCAGACATGTTCAGTATCGTCTACCACTGCAATGGAGGTAACACGCGAAGAACAATATGCGGCTTTGAAATTCTGCTTCCATCTCCCCAAATCTTCAAGTTGAGGCCTATACAATGTTACTAGAGGCCTATGGGGAGTCTTTTTTCCCCTACAGCAGAGCTCGAAGGTGGTTTAAAATGTTTAAAGACGGGAGACAATCAATTTCAAAGGAAGGTGGACCTGGTGCCACAGTTACTGCTCTTACGGAAGAAAACATCAACACTGCTGCTGCCATTGTGAGAGAGGATCGACGAATTACCTTAAGATCACTTTCTGAAATACTGAACATTTCATTGGGTGCCACCCACACGTTGGTGACAAAAACATTACACATATTACACATGAGACGTGTTTGTGTGCGATGTGTTCCAAGACTGTTGATTCCCGAAAAAAAAGGACTTTCGCATGCACCTCTGCATGCAGTTAAAGTTGACGTTAGAGGAAGATCCGGAGTTTCTTTCAAACGTAATCACTACTGAAGAAACTTCGCTGCATCATTTTGATCCTAAGAGCCAACAGCACAGCTCAGTGTGGAAATCAAAAGTGGTTGCTTCTGCTGGGAAAGTTATGGCCATCTTATTCTTTGATATTCATGGAATGATTTAAATGCATGTTGTACCTGAACACACATCAGTAACTGGACAATACTACAGGGATGTCCTGAAAACATTGCAAGTCCATATCAGGCGCAAAATACCACATTTCCGTGAAGCAGGCTAGATGCTACAGCACGATAATGTGCGGCCGCATATTGCCAATGAAGTTGCTGAATATCTTGCAAAAGTCAACGTAAAGTGCATCCGTCACCCTCCCTATAGTCCGGATTTAGCCCCATGTGACCTTTTTCTCTTCCCTAACTTGAAGAAACGCCTTCGTGGGAGGCATTATCCATCATCAGAAGCAGTGGTGAAGGCTGCGGAGGCGATTTTGAAGGATCTATCAAACATGGTTTCCAGCATGTCTTTGAAGACTGGCAGAAAGGCTGCGACAAGTACATCGCATTCAGGGGAGAATATTTTGAGAGGGATCATTAAAATTATGAGGATGAGTAAAGGTATGTTGTAAAAAAATTGTGCTTATTTTTATTGAACAGCCCTCGTAGCTTATATTCAACTGCCAGTACTTCCTCTCGTTTTAAAACAATAGCAACCGCTTTTTACACTATCAGTTGTTTATCTCAGCGTAGCTTCAACAAAATTGTAATAAGGACATCTTTACAAACTTTTACCTCGGTTAACAAGAGGTACACAGAAAAATGACTTTTCTAAGAATGATTTGTAAAAGAGGGAGTAGATAATGCGAAGTAGTGGATTATAGCACCTAAGATATGTTGGATACATCCTAAGTAAATATGCGCAAACCCTTACTGTGCTATGAATCCCAAGGAAGGCCCTAAGAATATTCTTTACTGTTTTTTATCCCTTTCCTTTTTACATAATCCCTTCTGAAACGAAATGTGTTATTAACGAAAGACCTTTTGCTTCCTCAGGAGCTTGGGATGCATTCTTCTGGAGCTGAATGCAAATTTATTTGAGCCTTCACAACCTACCTCGGGGGTTCTGAATCCAATTTCGGAATATTTTCCCTCCGCTCCTTTACTAAAGCCCTGCAGGGATTCAGTGCGAGGTGACGTCATGCCACGAGAGTTTATAGCCATTTATCTTCATCAATCACAGCGGGTTGACCGGAAACCCTCTTCTTTTTTTAATAATACCAGCCCAACTTAAAAGCGTCACGTCCACAATAGAACGTAAGAGGCCATGGAAGATCATCGTAAACATTAATTATTTACTTTTCTCGTTTTTTTTTTCTGTTGAAGAAAACAACGTCTCTGAGTGACAGCTCTTGAAAGTGGAAATATGATTCAAAATCTGCACTGTAATACAACTGCAATCACTGCTTCTATAATTAGTCGTGTTCGTTGCAACGTTTTTGCTACCTCACTTGTTGACGTATAAAGAGTCAACAATGAGTACATGCAAATCCTTTAAATAATCTAGAGATTGCGTAAAAATTAAATTTTATAAATGAAATGTATGCAATACCAGACTTTATTTAACTTACGGGTTCCTGCAGATAAACAAAGGCTTGCGGTCATTTTTGCCAAGACAAATTCAGTTACTGATTTCAAAGTTGAAGTTCTCAACTAAACATACCCTCGCAGTTCACTTTGATAATAAAATTGTTAGTAATATTCGCGTTGAAAACATTTATTTGCTTTTGCTTGCTTTTTTATAATTATATATTAGATTATTTCCTCTTTTCCCGCAGGTTTTGTTCTGAATAACATTTTCTGGAATGAGTAACCTCTTTTTTTGAAACTACTGAAACTAGTTAAATTAAATTTTAGGATATTAAAATACTTAAATGTTACACAAATATAAAAATTTGTAGCAAAACCGTCACTTATCTTAAGAAAATTATGTTAATTCTTTCTAATTGAAATCGATTTCATCGTCAGTTCAAGAAAACCACAGGAGAAAACAAATTCGTTGTTAAGGAAGTTACTATGTTGTTATGTTTTTTCAATATCACCAAAAACTGAAAATGAAACAAACTTAAGAACAGAATCAACTGCTGATATTTCAACATTTTTACACGATGTTTATTCTTTAAAATAAATATCTTTTCCGAAACCATTAAATCTATCGGGACATTTAATTGTTTTAATAATTTAACTTTAGGATTTATTTCATGGTTAAATTACCAAAAATGATCTGTTAGGCCGATTTATCAGTTTGTTTATACTTAATCTTTCGAAATTTCTTTTTCTTTCGTTCTGGTTTTCAAATTACGTCTTGTCCTACCAATGTAAATGTGTGTGTGTGTGTGTGTGTGTGTGTGTGTGTGTGTGTGTGTGTGTGTGTGTGTGTGTGTGTGTGTGTGTGTGTGTGTGTGTGTAATTTTACGTCCTCCGACGTTAAGTCATATCGGACGATGAATGGAATGGGTGAAATGATGCTCAAATGAGTCCAGGGTCCATAGAGCTTAGAGTTACCCGACATTCGTCTTTCAGGATAACGGAAAACCCCGGAAAAACCTTATCCAGGTAACTCACCCTGACCGAGATTCGAACTCGGGACCTCTTGAACTTGAGGCAGACTCTTTACCACCACGCTACCGAGGCGGGCTACCAATGTAAACCCGATCACAATCTAAACAATCAAATTGATAAATACCAGATTTTTTATTATTAGAAATTGCATCTTTTTTAGAGAAATGTAGTAAATTTTTAATACTATATTTGTTTTGAGGCACCGAAGTTATACCAAACTCTTTAAAAACTTTTTGAAATTGTTTATTAAACCAATAGTGATAAGAAAATTTTTTAAAATTATAATTGTCTTTTATATTTTAAGGGTAGAAATATTATTAAGCTTTTTTATATT
This sequence comes from Mantis religiosa, assembly GCA_030765055.1. Taxonomy (NCBI): domain Eukaryota; kingdom Metazoa; phylum Arthropoda; class Insecta; order Mantodea; family Mantidae; genus Mantis; species Mantis religiosa. The sequence continues at coordinate 31,365,955 of CM060956.1, forward strand.
TAAATTTTTAAATCCCTTTTTGTATAAAGTCTTTAGTAAAACCATTAATTAAAGCCGTATTAATAATATGTATACATTTTTTATTAAATTCCTCTTTATTCAGGGGTATATTTATTTATCTATAAATCAAACTATTAAATCAGCAATGTTCTTATGGATGTTCTTTGGTGTTAATTTTATAACTGGTTGTTTAAAATGATCTATGGTGAAATCTAATCAAAAGGTCTTGTAATTGAAGGAAAAAATTCCTATGTTACTTAAGGGTATCCATATCTTACGCATTGTATCTAAATGTGGATCAGATGAAGACGTTTCTCCATCATACATTTTAACTCTATTTGGAAATCCAAACAAATTTCCTCGAAACTTAAGATTAAAATCTTGTAGACCAATGTAAAATCTATTCTACTCAGGGAAGTATTTAAGTGGGGAGTCCAGGGGGGCCGGAACCCCCAAATGAATTTTCATTCCAAGCTTTTAATAACTAAATAGTTGAAATAAAACTTAGTTTAAAATAAATCGAAAAAGTTTATTTAAGCTTCTCCTCTTAACGTCTCCATTCACTGTACAAAGCAAAGCCTTCCAGTGCAATGAAAACTCTTAATAAGTAGATAGAGGCAGCATGAAAAATTCAATGCCACAGCCGGGATTTGAACCACGGATTTCCTGGTTTCCGTCCAGTTGCTCTTACCCATTGGGCTACCATGGCCAACTTGCCGTCATGACATAAAATTCTCCATTTTGACTTGTATATTTCCCTTGTAAACCACAGAAAAAGTTAAGTTTTCTTAGTTTTCTTAAATGAAGATTGGTTAACCTAAAGGGCAATCGTCTACATCTTGTAAAAGTGTCATTTTGAGATTTTGAGTACTTTCTTTAAGATAATGGCTCACGAATTTAACACTGGAGGAGTAGGATTTCTTTTAATCTCTCCTTAATTGAGGACATTAAACCAAACAGAATAAAGATAACTTTTCAGGAGAAACTGTACTCAAAACTTATGTTTGCTTCGATGAAGTGTCGTTACCCAAACTCTTGGTTCAATAGTTCCTCTAGATATCGACGCAGTGGACGCTAAACATTCCACACAATATAGTTTATCTCTTTTAGCAAGGCTGCTCTAATTATTCATATCAAATAACATAAACGTATTACAACTTTTTTCAGGGTGTAAAAGACCTAAAACCTGCCTAACGTAAATAAAGCACGTAACTGCACTAGAAAAAGTTGATTGCATTGTGTGACGTCATACCGTGGATTCCTGTGGTCTCTAAAAAGAAAATGGAAGAGAGTGGTTTATTACAGCCATAGTTGGGGTCACTGTGTGTGACACCTTAATAAACTCTTCCAGTTTTCACCCCCAGGACCAACTATTCCTCACGGTGCTGAACTCTTTCTCTATCTCTGTTGCACAGTAGTGGAGATCCTGTTTGTAACCCGCTTTCTTTCCGGAAATAATATCTCTTGTTATTGAATGGATTGTTGTGTCTACAGATATAAGTTAAAGGATAGACTTGCAGGCACGAGTGCAATGCCCTGATCTCATGGGTTATTCCCAAAGATTGCAGTAGCAATTGCGAAGCAGTTTGGGTTTCAAAACAAGGCACCTTTCGCGGAAACTTTTGTTTAATAATGTAGAAATTGTCTCCAAATATCATAATCGTCATAGCTGTATCTTTACAATGCCAGGTATACATATGAATAAGAAAGCATCGCAAACATCAAAGATTATCCATTGTGAAATACTGATTCGGAGTCAATACAGCAGAAATGCACATGGATATGACAAATACGGTATGCATCAAAATATACAGAACTCATATTCGCGCATGCGCAAACCTGAGCGTCTGCGTGTTGTTACATCGCCATGATGTATAGTAACGACGGCTGTTCAATAAAGAATGATTATAACTTTTTTACGGTCATAATTTTTCGCACTAAAATTCAAACTTATATTCTGTTAGGTTAATGTGAAACAAAAACACCGTAGAGTTTCATTGTTGGTACTCCTGGTTTCCGCCTGGAGAACCAGGTAAGTTCTGACACGTTCAGTATCACCTACCACTGCAATGGAGGTAACACGCGAGGAACAATATGTGGCTTTGAAATTCTGCTTTCGTCTCAACAAATCTTCAGTTGAGGCAAATACAGTGTTACAGGAGGCCTGTGGAGAGTCTGTTCTTTCCTACAGCACATCTCGAAGGTGATTTAAAATGTTTAAAGAGGGCATACAATCAAATTCAAAGGAAGGTGGACTCAGTGCTTCAGGTACTGTTCTTACTGAAGAAAACATCAACACTGCTGCTGCCATTGTGAGAGAGGATAGATGAATTACCTTAAGATCACTTTGTGAAATACTTAACATTCCATCGGGTGCCAAACTACATGTTGGTGACAGAAACATTACATATGAGACATGTTTGTGCGCGATGGGTTCCAAGACTGTTGATTCCCGAACTAAAAAGGACATTCGTATGCAGGTCTGTATCCAATTTAAGTTAATGCTAGAGGAAGATCCGGAGTTTCTTTCAAACGTAATCACTGCTGATGAAACTTGGCTACATCATTTTCATCCTGAGACCACACAGCAAAGCTCAGTGTGGAAATCTGCTTCATCACCAACCCCCCAAAAAAGCAAAATTGGTTGCTTCTGCTGGCAAAGTTATGGTCATCTCATTCTTTGATATTCATGAAATGGTTTATCAGCATGTTGTACCTGCACTCACATCAGTAACTGGACAATACTACAGGAATGTCCTAAAAAGATTGCAAGTCCATATCAGACGCAGAAAACCACATTTCCGTGAAGCAGGCAGGATGCTGTACCACGATAATGCGCGGCCACATATTGCCAATGTTGTTACTGAATATATTGCAAAAATCAACGTGAAGTGCATCCCTCACCCTCCCTATAGTCCGGATTTAGCCACATGTGACTTTTTTATTCCCTAACTTGAACAAACGCCTTCGTGGGAGGCATTATCCATCATCAGAAGCAGTGGTAAAGGCTGCGGAGGCGATTTTGAAGGATCTCTCAAAAATGGTTTCCAGCATGTCTTTGAAGACTGGCAGAAACGCTGGGACAAGTGTATGGCATTCAGGGGGGACTATTTTGAGAAGAACCATCAAAATTATGACGATGAGTAAAGGTAAGTTGTCAAAAAAAGATTGTGATCATTCTTTATTGAAGAGCCATCGTAGCTGTGTAAAGAACGTTGTGCTTTGTCATTGGAAGTGACAATGGGTCTCGTGACGGAGGAAAAGGTGTTTGTATTGGACAAATATTTTCGCTCGTACGGAAACGGTTATAAAGGCGGGCCGAGTTTAAAGTTAGTGGCGGAACAATATCGTATAAGCCACACCTAGCAACACAATTGTACTATCTGCTGTTAAAAAGTTTCGTCGTACGAGTAGTGTATTGTGCCAACATAAGGAAAAGTCTGCTAGGCCAGTAATTGTGTCCACAAATGAAAATCCTGGCCGTGACCTCAATCAGATGTTGCAAAGCGAAGTCTTCGGCGTAGATCCCTAAAATTAAGAATCAGCAGTACGTCACTTCGAAGATTATTTAAAGACATAGGTGGATTTACGTACCAAATACAGGCTGGGCAATGACTGACGGAGCACGATAGGCATGTCAGGGTAGAATATTGTACACGACTTTTGGCCATGGTGTAAGAGGATCCAGATACGTATCTTGTTCTCCGGCGAAAGTCACATTCACTTGGACGGTTTTATCAATCGCCAAGCAACTCGCTTTTTTTGGTTTCGAGAGTCCAGACACTAAACTTCAGAAACCACTACATAGTGTGCGAGTGACGATATGGAAACGGTGTACTAAGTCCGTATTTTATAGAGAATGATGATAGCGTAACTCTATCTTACTGTTAACCAGAAACGCTGTAGGAACATGGTGATTGTGCCATTTGTTCAGGTTTTTCGTGCCAAGAACTTGCACATGAATAGACAGTACCAACAAGACGGGTTGACCTGCTACACCGTTCGACAGTATATGTTTATGCTGCAAGAAGCCTTTCCAGAACGAGTAATTTCTAGTGGGGCTGGGTTCCTCTACCCATCACAACCCCCCCCCCCTCCGATCTCACACCACTTGATGCTTACGTGTGGGGATTGTTATAGGAGAAAGTTTTTAATTGTGCAGATCCACTCAAAACTGTCTCTGTATTACGTCAGAAGATCGTCTCGTTTTTCGGGACTCTGCAACAATCTGTGTTCCGGAATATGTTGGAAATTCTGTGTGATCTTTATGAACACTGCCTACAATACAATGAAGCACATTTTGCACATTTACACTATCATCTCATTACGTAAGGAAAAGACAATAAGAATAACATAATTTCCAGCATTGCATATTTTGGCGCATACTGTACTTGAGAAGCCAATTTCATCAACCACTGTATATAATTTTGACGAACTTTAGTGTTTTACAATTGTTTAACTGCTATATTTGTGTTTCTTCAATCCAGTTTTACTTTGACGATCGCTTTACTCCTTATCAATATTCTGTACTGATTCCCAATTCATAAAGCAACACGGGTTCACTGCAGCTGCAAAGTTCAAGGGTCGCAAAAGTAAGTATCGATTTATATCTACCCATACTGTTATCTAAGTACGAAGATGGGAGATAATTTTGAATTATTGTACATAGATTTACTAGAAAATCTTGCGTTTTAACAAAAGTAATACATACCAAAATATTTCAATTGCTTTACTGAAGTTTTTGCTACATATATATAGAATTAAACCAGTTTTTAAGATATTATCCTGTGTTTTCTTTTTGTTAAGTCTTACTTCGTTAGTTTTCTAATCTTCTATAGTATCTTTCCCATTAGCAGTGAGGCTTACAAAGCCTCTCTTCATTGACAACGTTTCGAGTTTGTTTTCCAAGGGCATATAAATAATACAGGTAGACCGCAAACAAAATGCGGTCGGTGTGCGCATGCGCTCCCCTTCTACGCCATCCAAGCATCACATGACTCCCACCCCTCCCTTCCTACATGCGACAGAGCGCAAATCACACGGAACGAGTGTATTTAATACTGTTTTGATTTTCAAAGTTAACAGAAAATAATTACCTCGGACATGACCTCACAATGTATCAACAATTAGATAGAATCATAGTTTCTTTAAACCCTGAGGAACAACGCAGTGATTCGGCAGAAAATGCACAGAGTGAATGTAACAGTGAATGCAAAAGCGAGTTAAGAAGGTAACAAGTGCAGCCTGAGCGATGGAGGAGACGCAACTTAAAATGAAATAGTGGGGCAAAGCTAGAGGACTCCACTGTTGGTAAGCCACGCCTCCAACTGCATTTTGTTCGCGGTCTAGTTATATATGAATTACATATCTATGTGGTGGGTACTTTCAATTAATTAATAAAAGAAATTAAATACCACGATCAACATTAAAACGCTATCGATTACAGATATAATTAGAATTATTCCATAATCCACAGAAAAGGTTTCAAACTTCAGAAGTACTTAAGTACCTATCTACGTCAAAGTAAACGAGTTATCAGTTTAATGACGAAGTGAAACATAGGAAGTATAAACAAATAAATAGAAAATTTAGTTTGATATGTCATATTCAGAGTTCGGTGGAACTGGTTTTAGGAGACTCTTAACTAAAGGACCATTTCACGCGCCCATGAAAGCTTGGAAGGTAACTCACTCACTGAAAGGCCAGAATTCACCACAACAAAATAATAAATCACGCAGTATGGCTGTGCAGGATTTTCAAATGAAGGTTTTTCTTTGTGTGTGTAATTTACGTCCTCCAACATTAAGTCATATCGGATGATGAATGGAATGGGAGAAATGATGCCCAAATGAGCCCAGGGTCCATTGAGCACAGAGCTACCCAACATTCGCCTTGAAGGATAAGGGAAACCGCGGAAAAACCTTATCCAGGTAACTCAACCTGACCGAGATTCGAACTCGGGACCTCTTGAACGTGAGCAGGCACGCTACCAAGGTGGGCTCAAATGAAGGTGCATGGAATAGTTGAAGCTCTAGGGTTGTTAGAGGAACATCCACCCTCCTTCAATTTTCTGTGAATAGTTGGTCATGAAAACATTATCTTCATAATGTGTGTTGCAATTGTTATCTCTAGGTCAAAACAGGTGACCGTGCAGATATTGATTAATGCTTGACTACTTTTTAGAGAGATTCGGTTTCATTAACTTCAGAACAGTTCCAAAGATCTATTCCATGTTAGGAACTTTTATATTTCTTGTCGTGGAATGTATAGGGTTTCAAGTGGGTAATTTAACATGTTCCACGTATCATGGTATAATTGTAAAAAACTTTAAGACATTTTATGTGAGCTTGTTGGATATTTAAACCAAACTTGCCAATAGAAACTCAGATGCCTTCCCCCTCCACTTTATCAGACCTTCAGTTTTCACAACTTTTAAAATTCCACTTAAGGATATTCAGGGTCAGATACTTGTATAGATATATTTCGATTAAAGAAAGAGGAATAAATATAGGAACAGAAAGAATGTTTTCCCTAATAAACAAGTGCACTAGGACATAATAGAAATATCTTGCAGATCTCATTAAAACAGAATTACAAGTGACTGTAAATCTTATTTACTTAGTTTCCCTTGTACTTTTGTAAAAAAACAAATGAAGCGATACAAAAGAGATTTCTTCTGTTAATAAGCGAACGGTATTCCTCTTGAGGGAGGGCATGGGTATAATGCTCACATAAACTGTTTGGTTACTAAATCAAACACTGCAATATTTATGCTAAAAATTCAGCAAGGAGGTTGAACTCCTATATAAATAGATGTTAGTAAGATTAAGTATGAAAGGATTCTTGTATCCTGTATATTGTAACTAGCAAATATAAAATGGGAAATAAATAAGATAAATGGAAAATTGTAAACAAGCTATGTAACAAGCTTAACTACTTCACTTGATTAATAAGCTGTATTGGTCTGTGCTTCTTAAGTCGACGGATTTCCATTTTAAGGGCGGATTTAAAGAGGAGCTGAACTGAAATCCAGCATCACGAATAAGCGTGCTTCTCTCGGAGGAAATGGCCAAAGGCTCCTTAATTCTCCGCTCCCAGTAACTGGAATATGAACCATTAATATTAGTTACGTTCCCTTGACCCAATTAACTTTCAATACTCACGCCATCTCCTCACCTGGAATTTAATTTACTGAAAACAGTCTTTTGTTCACTAATGCGAATTTTGATAGTGTTTTGTTTTAGTTTATATTTGTGTTATATCCAGTGATTCATTTGTGGTTATATCATTTAATAAATATCCTGATGAGGGAGAGATGCACACTCCCGAAACGTCGATTTCTAATCGTCTTTCACCTGGCTTGCTTCCCGAGAACAACTTATAGTTATGTAAAGGAAGTTGTACAAATATAATTTCGCGTCGTCTCCTTAGCGTAATAGTACTGTCTGTCCAGCACAAGAAGGCAAGCTAGAGGAATGCGTAACGTAACTACTTTTACTGTCCTCGCGGTGTTCATGCTCGCATCCCAGTATGACAAGAATGCTAGATTCGTTTAAAATACACAAATGTTGTCACTTAACTCAGGCATACATAATATCTATCACTGCAGTTACTTCAACGAGCATTAGATCTGGCAATAGGGGTGTCTAATATGCACTCTCATACACTCATTTCCTAGTAAACAGATCCACTAACAGAAAATAAACAATTCAAACATCTCTCCCCTTCATTCCTCTCTTACCTTCTTGTGGGGCAGACAGTACACCTGATCCGCGGTGTACTGAACCTCGTTAAGTCCCTGACGGACTTGGTTAAGAAGTGGTCCCTTGCTGTGAAGGCCTTCTATATTGGCTGGGACGCTGACCACATTCCACCCTCCAGTACTGCACCCCAATAATGACGTCTGTGGTGGGAAGAAGCAGGGGATGGAGCAACCGAGCGTCAGGCCTTGGCCTTGAAAGGGCTGTTCCGCGGCAGCGTTATTTTGTATATCAGTGTCTCAACTGTGCAAAACAGAGCTGGGAGAATTATCAGTGGAATCCAACAAAAATTCTAAGATATATTGTATGAACTTCCAGCAGCATTCATATGGACTCCCCTTATATCTTAAGGGTATGCATGACTGAAATTTCATGAAAATCGTGAAAATAACGACTTTTTTTTATTTTAATTCTATAAAATAATTTAGACATTCCCGAATCTGAAAATTGCATAATTTGCCTCCGAACGCCATTTTTAAATGCTTATTTAAATGTCGGTGGCCTTTAAACTCTGTCAGAGTCACGCCCTCTTTTGCCTACATCCACATTCTTTGTCTGTTTTCCGTTCTTAAATTTTCAGTTCAAGAAAAGAAAAATAAGGCTTTCAGACAAAATAGTTCCTAAAATGTTGCCAATATATCAGAGGCTGGCTTCTACAACATTACTAGAGAGGTGCAAAACAGGAAAAACACAGAATGCCAATGAATCTTTGCATCATGTCATATGGAATAAGTGTCCAAAGGAAGTTTTCATATAAAAAAAAATGGATCTTGCTGTTATTAAAAGCATCAGTGAGTTTAACATGGGTAGTCTTAAGTCATTGGAGCTGCAGCAAAATATCAGAGGTGAAAGTGTAGTAGACTCAGCAAGGAAAACTTCAGTGCAGCGAGATCAGACTCGTATCCTGCAAAGCAAGAAGCGAAGTTGTGCAGAAGAAAAGAAACATCTAAAGAAGAAAAAGAAGGAAAAAGCAGCAACAGAGGAGAGGAAAAAGAAATCTGAGGGTCCAACCTATCAGCCTGGTGGATTTTAATGTGAGTTATGCAATCAAATCTTTAATCGCTGTTTTATCAATGTTCATATTTTCAGCATTTTTCTTCCTGTAAAATGCTCCTTGCGATGCAGTTTTTGTACTACATTCATGAAATTTCGTACACAGGTTTAGAATATCATGAGGAATGGAAATTGCCCTAGGTTTTACTGTGAAATGTACATAAGCATATATTTTTAATTTTCAAACACAAAACTTACAGTTTTTAGACAAAAAAAAAGAATATTTGTAAACTAAAAAATTTTTGTGACCTAAACTAAAGGAGACACAGAAAAACCCAGAGCAATTTCAAAAAGTATGTGTATTATGAACATAGGGTTAAAATATTAGACCAAAATTCAAAATATTTTGTCGCAAGGGACTATTTTAGTGACGTAACAAAAAACATACAAAATTTATCATAATTTCTAAACTGCTTGAGAAAAATGGTTTAAATTTAGGTTGTTACACGTTTACATTATACTACACCTATGGTGTAAATTTGAAAAACCTAGCATTATTAGTTCAGAATTTGAAAATTTCAGTCATACATACCCTTAAAACAAACTCAATTATTCTTATCTAAAGTACAAGATAGCTGGATTCTCACGACCAAACTTTCTGACCTACGCTTGTTTTAGGGGGGGGGGGATGTTCCAGGAGTCGCTTTAGGAATGATGTGAAAGTTTATTTCCTGTCACACTATTTCAACTCTTTTTTTCCTTTCACTTCACCTTAATCCTGCTTGGCTGGTGTTGCATGGTAGGAAACAAGGATGCTCTTTGTAAAACGATATCCTCTGGAGGCGGAACCATATACGAGTACCTGGCCGCGGGACGTGCAAGTCAGGAGAACGGTTTGTACCATCTGCCACCAGGGAACTACCCTGCCTTCTGCTCTATCGTGACTCCTGATTCGGCCTCCCTATACCATCCCTCCCTCTTGCTCCGATAGGGGCATAAGTACAAAAGATCTACTGAAAATCGTGGTGCCCCCCTCCCCTCCGCAACTGGTCATTTGTCACATGCAGGTGCATGAGCATCTCACTCGAAATAATTGGAATATTTACGTTAACAAGTTTAAACATAGCAACACAACTAGCAGATTTGTTTGCATTTTATGTAAACTATATAATGCCATCGTTTATGAAACGTCTGTCTTATATAGAATGATTTATATATAAATGACACATTTCTTTCCTTAATTGTTTCAAAACGAACAGTACTAGTGACAATTTATTATACTAAAATGTAGAGGACTTTTGGGAGAATATTTAAGTCTATAGCCAAAGTTGAAAATGTCCTCCATCCTGCATAAAGCACAACCCAACACGCCATTCCATGTTACTGGCCACTCGTTGGAGGTCTGTGTTGTCAAACCTTAATCTCCTGTGTGATGTTGTGCTTCAGATCGTCCAATGCCTAGGGACGTGTGGCGTAAACCCTGTCTTTTAAGTAACCAAATAGAAAGAAGTCTGGTGATGTCAAATCCGGAGACCTCGGTGGCCACAGGTTCCTGTAAAATATCCGGTCGTCAAAGAAACATGCAATTAGTTCCATGGATTCATTTGATGTATGGCATGTAGCGCCATCTTGCTGTAAATATTCTTGACTCAGCTCTACATCGTCCAGTTGCTCATCAAACTTCATGAAAATCAGTGGGTACTCTGCAGTGTTCACAGTCTGGTTAAAAATATTTGGCCCCACTATTCTGTATATTGCACACCAAACTCCGATTTTAGCCTGGTGCATAGGTACTTCATGGATGACATGTGGAGTCTCGATGGCCCAATGGCGTGAGACCTGTGAGTTCACATAACCGGATAAATGAAACCATGCTTCATCTGTGAACCATGTGATGCACAATAATGCAGGATTTTGCAAACTTAGTCTGAAACCAACGACAATAATTCAATCTTCTATTCTTATCCGGTTCCTGCAGCTGATGAACCATAACCCTATATGGCTTTAGGCCTGCACTTTTCGCAGTTCTCTGACACATCGAGTAGGTGTACCCTTTCTCCTGCGACAAACGTTTTAATAAAATTTTGGGTCACTGCTCCAGTCGAACTCTTACAGTACGGACGATGGTTCTGTGCCGGTGGAGACGAGTGCGCAGTCGTTTAGAATCCAGCTGCTAAGCCTACACTCTCGTTCATGCGCAGTACACTGAAATGTCCAGTATTGTGGAGAGGTTTGACCGGATAATTTCTAACGCTTCGGTGCCGTCACGTTAATATTTTAAAGTTTTATAAATTGTGATGCTTAATCGCACTGGTGATTAGCATTTTGTCTGTGTGTATGTGTGTGATTTTATATATTTTCTTATTTAAATTAAAATGCCTCCTATTCAAAGCAAACTTGGTGGAAAAACACTTCACAGCCAAACCGTGAAGTTATTAATAATGCCAATCTGTTCTGAAATGGGAAGCAGTTTCTGGCGATATGCTAATAAAATGCAAGGGAGGGTGAGTGCAGCAACAAAAGTATCTGAGAGAAAATTTCGTAAAATAATTAAAGAAGGGGAGAAATGTGAGACACAAGTGATCTCCTTTGAAACATCTGGAAAGTACGTCATGTACCAGAATCACTGTCATTGATGACTTTAATAGGTCTGTCACTCGCCAAACAATTTGTAATTTGTATATTCAGGAGAAAACTGTGCACGCTGTCAAAGTTTGGGACTCCTGAAACATCAAGATTCCATTAACTTTAAAGGGGGAAGCACTATTTTAAATACTATCTTATGTGGTATAGGCTTCTAGTGAAAGAAAACAATGAACAACAGGGTCTTGTTATAGGAAAGGTATATGAGAAACTGGCACATGTTATATTTACGTGCCATAAAAAGTTTAGACGAAGGAAGGTTGGTTAGCTATGAAAATGGAATATATCTTCATACGAGAATCGGCTAACTCACTTCCATGCGCTATAAGCCACAAAGGCATCATCCTAGATTTTTATTTTCCTGTAAATTAAAACATTTGTGAAAGCAAAGAACTAAAATAGTAAAGAAGATCTATTTTTTCTCAATGGCTATTATGAGCAAGTGCTCATATCTTAAGGAATGTGTTTTAGTAAAGACGAATCTGTGCTGCATTGTCTTCCATCTTCAAGCGCTAGTAGAAGATGCAAGTGCGCTTAGGCTTAGACTCTCTCCAGTGCGCGAAGAAAGTTGGTCACCGGCACAGAACTATCGTCCCTACTGTACGTCAACAAAAACCGTGGGAAGCCTATATGAACGATGTCTGTCTATTTCACTCATCAGAAATCCAGTTGTTTACAATTTCTTTACTAACCCCAGTATTGTGTTTCTTTTGGGAGGATTGCGAACACCAAATTCTCTCTGGTATGTCCTTTGAGTAGCTGTAATTGAATTCGTAATCCAGTATTGCCTAACAAGGAAGATTCGTTAATGCATTTTCACGTTGACTAGAAGAAAATGTCTAAAACAGATGCCACAAATAGCAATTAGGAATAAAACATCTGCGCATCTAGTGATAAGGAATCGAAGCTGCAGAACATTCTGCTTAATTTGGTACTAAAATTGGGTTATTGAACGAAATTACAACGGAATAATTAAATAAAGAAGTGTGCCAGTTCTATATAAGTCACTCTGTAATACTCTGTTTAATAGACCATTCCTGGCCAGTACAATACTTATACAATATTAATAAATTTTATCACATAAGGATTAGTATTTTATTCTTGATATCTTTGACAACGATATATATATATATGCAAAGAGATAAGTATCAAAAATATCAAGCAATGACAAATTGGTGTTAAGATGGAAGAATGCAATGCAATTTATTAACAGCAATAAATCTGAGAAGAAACAAACCTTTGGTGAAAATATATATTCACAGAATGCGTTAGAACACTGTTCCTTGTTATGTTTTCCTATATCACAGTACATTCACTAGTATTTATATTCCAAAATGCGGAACTTCAGACAGCGGTCTAGGCATGGTTCGGTAACATCAATTTCCAGACGGCGGTATCATCCCAGAGGTACAGCAGATAATGGCCACGTTACTGGAGGCAATAAACTTAAACTCAAATAAAATACCAATCCATCCATCTCCACGTTAGCCTCTCTACTCTTATTTTCCTGACTTCCCTTCTAGAGTCCATTCATCTATCTGGTTTTTGTTTTTGCTTGTGTCCTCTTTTTCTATCTCTTTCACTGGATACTTTTCTCCTTGGAGCTAAAATAGAAAGAACTCAGCGTTTCCTAAGAAAGTATTATACGACGGGGTTATTAGAATACCTTTAAAGTTATTCAGCACTGGTTTCGAATGTGTATAAAGATCGTTATAGACGAAATTATAGTATAAAATGAATTTTCATTGTCATATAAAATACAGAAGTCTATGACTTAATAATCCCTTCAATAGCTATACATTTAAGAAAACAAATTCCATAACGTACACATAAGTTTCCTACATAAATGTCTTAAGACATAATATCGATACAAGATAATAATGTAAGAATATTTTGTATCACTTCTGCGTCAATAAAATAATTGTGAAATCCATATAAATTATTCAACGAATCAAAACGTATATGTATTTAAGAGTACATACCCCTGTAGTATTTGTCGCTCGCTTTGCCATGATTAAATGAAAATTACATTCGCCATGTAGCACCACATCATTGAATTTAATTATCTGACGTTTCTACTTCAGAAATACTTTGGAAATTGAACTTTCAAACGTTTTCCTTGTGTAAATTATTAGATTTATATTTTATAAATGATAAAAGATATTAAACAATAAAATATAAACTAAATTTTAAATTACTTATATGTATTATCTACCACACGTGAGTGAGTGAGTGAGTGAGTGGGTGGGTGAGTGGGTGGGTGAGTAGGTGAGTGAGTGGTTGAGTGAGTGGGTGGGTCAGTGGTTGAGTGAGTGGGTGGGTAAGTGGTTGAGTGAGTGAGTGAGTGGGTGGGTGAGTGGGTGAGTGAGTGGTTGAGTGAGTGGGTGGGTAAGTGGTTGAGTGAGTGGGTTAGTAAGTGTTTGAGTGAGTGAGCGAGTGAGTGAGTGAGTGAGTGGTTGAGTGAGTGGGTGGGTAAGTTGTTGAATGAGTGGGTGGGTAAGTGAGTGAGTGAGTGGGTGGGTGATTGAGTGGGTGAGTGAGTGGTTGAGTGAGTGAGTGGGTAAGTGTTTGAGTGGGTGGGTAAGTGGTTGAGTGAGTGAGTGAGTGAGTGAGTGAGTGAGTGAGTGAGTGAATGAGTGAGTGAGTGAGTGAGTGTGTGTGTGAGTGAGTGAGTGAGTGAGTGAGTGAGTGAGTGAGTGAGTGAGTGAGTGAATGGCTGGGTGAGTGAGTGGGTGAGTGAGTGGGTGAGTGAGTGGTTGAGTGAGTGGGTGGGTAAGTGTTTGAGTGAGTGGGTGGGTAAGTGGTTGAGTGAGTGAGTGAGTGAGTGAGAGTTGTACTGTGCATATTTACAACTTTTGGCTAAGTTTATTTGTCTTTACCTCGTTGCTACCTTGGCGTACATGACACCCTGGTCTTCTGCTCTGCCAGATAGCTCTTAACCTCCATGCCACCTTGTTACTTAATTAGCCCCTTTCTCCCCCCCCCCCCCCCCCCCCCCGCATCTTCCTTTCGAATATTCATTACATTTCTGGCCCATTTTTCTTTTACTTTCTGTAAGAACTTAGCAATACTTCTTACCTTCTTTTCCTCCCTGCCCGTTAACATTTTTATAGCTACTATCCCCTTCTCTACTTTCTCCTATTTTTCCTCCCAAACCCTTTTTCTCCACATTGCAACCTCCTCACATTCTGTTACATAGTATTCTATACTTTCATTTCCCCCCATACAATTCACAAATTCCCTTTCCCTACCTCTTATCCCTCTTAGAAATATTGTTCCTGTTCTCATCGAAACCAACCCTTCTTTCCCTTGCCTATTGCAGTAATCTACATATGCTTCTGGTACCCAATTTCTTTTTATTTTCTTATAAAATTGTAATGATTTCATATTTTCTAGACTTCCCCGTATTTCATGTCTTTCTATATCTTCTATTCTGCATTATATTAATTTGCCCGCATCGCTTGTATTCCTTTCCTCTAATCTCCATATATCTTCAATTCCTATTTTTTGCATAATTCCTCCTATCTATGCCCACCAACTATTTGAGTTCTCTGTTTTTGCTGTCTCATGCATAATTTCATAATTTCCCCCTCTTCTTTGACCAAACACTTATACCAAAATTGTATTATGCTTTCCATTATTATAACATTTCTTCTTGTATTTCCTAATTCTACTAAAGCTGTTTCCCTAGTTGCTGATCTTTGTAAGTCTAGTAGCTCTTTACAAAACCTTCTGTAGTTTTGGTCCACCGTTTTGTTTATCTCTGCGTCCCCTCAGATCTCCACTGCAAACAACATTTTGGATTCCACTAGTGCTTCATAATGTCACAAACCCGATCGCGATAGTGCGGCTTGTCCACACAAAGAAACTGATAGGCAGCACGGAAATAAAGAGTATGCTGAAAAATAAATAAAGATCGCGCGCAGATTAAAGACTTGCCGGCACAGATAAAGTTTCCCGTCTAGAAAATTCTATTTTCGTCTGGTGACAGAAGATTCGTATTCTTTATTACTACAGAACAGTCTCGAATTATCAATGAGATATATAAGGAAGCGACGACTGGCCAAGAGTCAGTCGTGAACAGTAGTAAACAGTTACGAGAGTTGTTGTAAACAGGTGTAATCAGAACGCTGTTAGTTGTGGTCATCGACCTTGGTAGATTGTGTATGTGACGTAATTCTGCTTCTGTGAGAATAGAACAGAGTGTATTTCTACGGAAATAAAGAACATTTTGACTTTCTGCAAAAAAAAAAAATAATTAAGAAATCGAATGTTCTGTCACCAGAAGAAACTCGAATTTTGTAGACGGGAAACTATATCTGTATTTGCATATTCTTAACCCACTCATTGCCCCCCTGCATTTTGCTTCAATTTTTCTTCGGTGTGCTCCCCACTTTCCATTGATTTTCAACCTTACTCCTAAATATTCAAATTCATTGACCACTTCTATCCTTTTGCCATTTAGTACCAACTTTTCAGCTTCTTTTAGTTTAACTCCCTTCTTGAAGACCATAACTTTCATGCTTATTTTTATTCCCCACACTTCACAGAATTTCTGGATTGCATTTATTGCCTTAGCAATCCTACTACCATCATAGAGCCTACCATTAAGTCATCCTCATATAGCAGTCCAGGAATTTCTTTATTTGCTATTACAATCAACTTCCAGAACTCTTTACTAGTCACTTTCATGCCATGAGAAAACGTCTACAACCATGCATCGCGGGTATTCACCGAAGCAGCATGAGCTATTTATTGCATTGCTTGAGAATTACCATTAGTGCTGCCAATTTCAAAACTAACTTAATACCAGAGTCTATTTTAAAGGTATGTTTAACTCAAGTTTGAGGAAAAATATATATTTTAAAAATATAAATGTAAAAACAGGAAAGTGTGCAGCACAATTTGTAAACTGCTGGAACATTATGCCAGTTGATAAAGAAGGAAGGATATGCACTAAGTGCTATATGAAGAATAATGTTTAAATTGTTGTAAACTTAATCAACTGGGTAACCAATTGCATTACCTAGTTTTCCGCCCAGTTTCTTTTCGATTGGGATACGTAATAGATACTTTAAAGGATTTTCAGCCCTCATGGGCATTGAATTTTGTACCATGCAATATGAAAAGCCCAACAAAAAATTAGAGAATGCGATGAAAAGTACCAGTGATTGAATTTTATATAAGGCTTCTAACAGAAACTAAGAAGGACAACAGAATTGAAAATATAGGAGCTTAAGTGCGTACCTGGAGAGGAGGAAGCCAGGAAGAAACAGCACAGCAGAAGTATCTTAATGGGTACAAAAGAAATGGAAGCAAGCAATAAAGAGTTGGGAACAAATTAATGAAAGCGCTGTTAAGGTAGTCATTCAAATGTTTGGAGTGAACATTTTTATTGTGTACATACAGACAATTACAAGCAAACTGCTTTTATTTTGAACATTTAAGAATAGTGATGGAATGTGTGGGGGCAACAGGTGCTTTTCGTATTGGAGATAGAAGTAGCAATATAGGTGTACGAATTGGAGATTCTACAGCAGGACCATTTGAAAAAAAAAACACTAAATGAGAATGGTAAAAGACATTGTGTGTAGTGGAAGAACGCTTGACGCTTGCCAAGGGAGAGACGGGGGCGGAGAGAAATGAAATGTGTAGTGTTTAACGCCCGCTTTTACTACATACGGCACCGCAGGCGGTGACACTGATGATGCATGAGATGAAGATGGAGCAGCGGTGGAATGAGATGGTGGGGGAAACCGGAGGTCCCGGAGAAAACCCGCCCCAACGCCGTGTTGTCCACCACAAATCTCACTTTGCGGTCGCCTGGGATTGAACCCGGGCCGCCTTGGTGAGAGCCAAGCGGTCTAACCACTGAGCCACGGCGTGGCCGGGGGGCGGAGAGAGAGGAAACAGAGTGAGGTCTGGATAATTCCTTTAATTCCCTCGCCACCGTGAAGGATCGTGTTATTTCGGTAAGTTTCGAGAAACGATGGTCCGGTTTATAAAAGCATCACAGCTATTCGGACCCGTCGCTACTATCTCTCGGGCATCGTCTCCCGCCTCTCTGCCATTACCGGCAGACGAGAGGGAGCCTCCCGCTGAGCTCACGGGAAAGTTTCGGGCCAGCGTCTCACCACGGAGACCTAGCGCAGATGCAGAACCTGACACCGCTTTACCGCCACGCTCGCCGAGCCACGCCCGGCTCCCGGAGTTACGCGTCCTGCAGAGCCAGCCTTCACTACTATGCAGCAGGAAGAGCCTGTAACTGCAAGCGCAGCAGCACGACCCAGCCAGCTCATGCAACCAACATTCGCAAAGGCACTTAATTCTGCTCCTGTAGCCGGATCACCAAGGGAGCCCAACGCCGCAATCTCACAGGGCCACACTCGGCAGTTATCTGTGAGGCACCCCGAGACCTGCCGACCAGCTTCATCCTTGCCACCGCACGTCAACTTTGGCCTTCTACCCTGAGAGCTTCCAGGATCTCAACGCGCCAGGGACCCTCTCACTTCGTCAGGCTACAGCTCGCCGACGTCGCCGAGCTCCAAGCAGCCTTGAGGACAGGCCTGCCCTTGAATAAAATTTACTAATGAAATAGATAAATCTGGAATGTTACAATTTCTGGACTTGATTGGATTTTTCTGGAGCTTTCCCTGATCGGAAGGACAGCGTTGGGTAGGTTAATTACATCCCCCGAATTTTCTGATCCTCCATTTTCATCTTCATTATCATTTCACAGCTTCTCTCATTTGGTCTCTTTCAAGATAGAAGTGTCGGCGATAGTTTCGGCTGTGCATGGCAGGATAATATGCTCCTGATAAACACTCCCTCCTTTTGTAGGGCGATTTCGGTCTGCCGGCCGACTAGGTGGGCTACCTCTGGACCACGGCGGATGTGATGCCAGTTGTGCTGGTCTGCCCGAGGAATTATGAGCTGGTAAATAGTAGGGAACCTGTCAGCCGCCTTCTTGGGTCAGCCATCCTCTGTCTCTTCTCGCCTCAACCTTCCTCCCGGGTATACTCCTTATTGGGGCTTAGGTACAATAGACCATAGATTTTGGTACCGAATCCCCTCCTTATTAATACTAATTCTAATCTTAGTCCTAATGATTAAGTTTAATTTTGCATAACCTTAACAGATACAAAGTTTTACTACAAAGAAATGAATAACTTATTAAAACACCGCTTTATATTAAATACCTTTTATAAAGTGAACCGTTTCCCAGACATTCGTTGTCATTTCTTTGAATTTTCTAATACTTTTCTAAAATAGGGAATAATTATAACTTGGAAAGATAGAGTCAGACTGAAGAAATTTATGCCATAGTCGGGATTTGAACCACGGATTTACTGGTCTCCGTCCAGCTGATCTAACCTTTGTGCTACTATGGCCAACGTGCCAACATGACATTAAATTCTCCAACTGACTCGTGTTTCCCCGGTAAACCACTTAGGAGTTCTCATAAACACATGAGAAAACTACCTTAATGGCGACTTACAATGCCGTAAGTACTTTAAGGCCCGGGCCTTATAGTTGTCACAGTAGTTTCGAGTTATATTTAGAAAAGGTATGAAAAGTTTATAAATGTATAAAAAATGATTATGTAAATCTATTTAGTACATTAAATAAGTAAAAATATATGTAATTTTGTGATTGGCTGTATGACGTAATGTTGTGACGTGACATTAAATCGGCCAATCACAAAATGAAGATAGGAGTAACGATAGTTACGGAAAATCAATAATCCTGGTAGAGATGTTCGGTAATCTGGGAAGTGAAGAATAGCCGTGCAGGAGTAAAGAGTGTTATGTAATAATTGGAACTGTTTTATTAAAAAAGTAAGAATTTATCGATAGGCTGGAGGTAACCTGCAAGTGACTGGGAAAGGAAGTTCAAGTAAAATATAATCCAAATAATACAATTAAACTGTTACAAAATTTGACTTCTCCGAAACTTTATTCCGAACCAAGCCTGAAAACTAGCTCTCACATGACTCTTATTTAATCAAACACAAAATATCAAGAAACAGCTCAAAATACAACGAATTAACCCTGTTATATCTGGCTTCTCGACTTGGGTCTTCGAAACAGCATCCCATCTCCAAAATAGAAATTCCGCACCATAGTTAACCACTATTAGGTCAATTAATGGAAATCAATTGTTCTTTCACACTGACCGTGTGTAGGCTACAGTATGTGCCTATGGTCCTTAAAGTACATACATGTTGTAAGTCGCCATTAAGGTAGTTGTCTCATGTGTTTATGAGAACTCCTAGTGGTTTGCCGGGAAAATACGAGTCAGTTGGAGAATTTAATGTCATATCGGCACGTTGGTCATAGTAGCTCAAGGGTTAGAGCAGCTGGACGGAAACCAGAAGATCCGTGGTTCAAATCCCAGCTATGGAATTGAATTTTTCAGTCTGAATCTACCTTTCCATATTTTAGCCTACACACGGCCAGTGTGAAAGAGCCCGCCTTGGTAGCGTGATGGTAGAGTGTCTGCCTCACGTTCAAGAAGTCCCGAGTTTGAATCCCGGAGAGTGAGTTACCTGGATAAGGTTTTTCCGGGGTTTTCCCTTATCTTGTAAGACGAATGTCGGGTAAATCTAAGCTCCATGGACCCCGGACTCATTTGAGCATCATTTCATTCATCGTCCGATATAACTTAACGTTGTATGACGTAAATTACAACAACGAAAAAGGGTGAACGAACAATCAATTTCCATTAATTATAACTTTTTGTATCTCATGCCCATAAAAACGGAACAATATATATGGATGAGTTTTCTCCTGTGGTTTCCTCTGACTGATGACGCGAATAAGGGTTCGTGAAATCGATTTCAACTTCAACTAGTTCAACTAATAAGAAAAATCGACATCATTTTTCTTAAGATAAGTAAAGTTTTTGTTACAAATAGTTATATTCGTATAATACTTATTGTTTCACTCTAAATAGTTTCATTTTCTACGTAAATATCTAAGCGTTAGTAGAGTAGAGAAAGTTATGTGAGTGTAACACATCAGATGTTTATTTGTTATACACCAGAGGTCTCTAAAGGACAGCGTTATAAGAGCAGTGAAGTAATGGAGTTTTTGATTGCAGAAAATGTGGCTGAGATTGAAATTTCACGAAAAACGAAGGGATAAATGTGTAAACATGTGCGTCATTGGACTGTTCATCCTTTTAATGAAGTACGAAATGTGCCATCTCTCAACCCATATGACAAAGTATAGATTGGTATTCCGCGTATACCAACTGAGGCGAAACAATGTTGTTTATGAATTAATCAACTTTCGATTGCGTTCATAAAGCTAAAGCAGTTCTGTTGCTGCCTGATATTGGATCTTTCTGCCTCACGCTGTACAAAATAATTGTTAGAATCTCGGATGACCTACTGTAGTCTCTCCAGTTATACAGAGTGCGCCACCAGACCCTTTTACTCAAATATAATGTAATGGTAATTCAAGAACCACTAATAGGACATAGTGCAACTTTGGGAGAATATAATACACAATTGGGAGGTTACGTTACACTATTTACATCTCAAAGAAAATGTTGGAAGTGTCCTCCACCATCATCTATACATGTTTGTACTCCTCTCACCATATTATACAAAATGAGTTGCTGATTCCAAAAATGCCCCTTAAAACGCTGTATCGCGTAACGTTTTTGAGGTATTCTTATTATTTTATTAAAACTCACAGAAATGAGTTATGAAACCAATTCATATTAACTTAATTAAAATAATAGTCATTTTATTATTAAATGTTATTTTACACCTGTATTTAATATTCAAAATAAGTAGACAAATTTTCCATCAGGTAAGATTTATCAGTAAATTAAATTTTTGAGTCTACTATAAAGATCGTATTTAGATGGGTGAGCCAAAGTGAAATTAAAATTAAGTTGACATAAAATTTCTTACACAGTACTTCATAACCTGTCACATACGCCTTACTTTTTTTCTATAAGGAAATAATTCCTACCTTAAGCACTTATTGATTTATGCACCTCAGCTCCATAGCCAAAGCTAACAGAGACATAACATGTTAAAATATGAAAATATGAATACGAGGTCTGTTCAATAAGGAATGATCACAATTTCTTTTCGACAGCGTAACTTTACTCATCCTCATAATTGTGATGGTCCTTCTCAAAACAGTCTCTCGTGAATGCGATGCACTTGTCCCAGCGTTTCTGCCAGTCTTCAAAGACATGCTGGAAACCATTTTTGAGAGATCCTTCAAAATCGCCTCCTCAGCCTTCACCACTGCTTCTGATGATGGATAATGCCTCCCACGAAGGCGTTTCTTCACGTTAGGGAATAGAAAAGGGTCACATGGGCCTAAATCCGGACTATAGGCAGGGTGAGCGATCCACTTCACGTTGAGTTTTGCAAGATATTCAGCAACAACATTTGCAATATGCGGCAGCGCGTTATCGTGGTGCAGCATCCAGCCCGCTTCACGGAAATGTGGTCTTTGCTCCAGATATGGAGTTGCAATATTTTCAGGACATCCCTGTAGTATTATCCAGTTATTTATGTGTGTTCAGGTACAATATGCATTTAAATCATTCCATGAATATCAAAGAATGTGATGACCATAACTTTCCCTACCGAAGTAACCACTTGGGGGTTGGTAATGAAGGAGATTTCCACACTGAGCTTTGCTGTTTACTCTCAGGATCAAAATGATGTAGCCAAGTTTCATCAGCAGTGATTATGTTTGAAAGAAACTCCCGATCTTCGTCTAACATCAACTTTAACTCCATGCAGACCTGCTTGCAAATGTACTTTTGTTTGGGAATCAACAGTCTTGGAACCCATCACGCACAAACACTACTCATGTGTAATGTTTCTGTCAACAAAGTGTGGGTGGCACCCAATGAAATACTCAGTATTTCAAAAAGTGATCTTAAGGTATTTCGTCGATCCTCTCTCACAATGGCAGCAGCAGTGTTGATGTGTTCTTCCGTAAGAGCAGTAACTGGAGCACCATGTGCATCTTGCTTTGAAATTGATTGTCTCCCCTCTTTAAACATTTTAAGCCACCTGCGAGCTGTGTTGTAGGTAAGAAGAGACTCTCCATAGGCCTCCTGTAACATTGTATAGGCCTCAACTGAAGATTTGTTGAGACGAAAGCAGAATTTCAAAGCCGCATGTTGTTCCTCGCGTTTTACCTCCATTGTAGCGGTAGGCGACACTGAGCATATTTGAGCTTGCCTGGTTCTCACAGGCGGGAACCAGGAGTACCAACAATGAAACTATTACGGCGTGTTTGTTTCACATTAAGCTAACAGAATATGAGATCGAATTTTAGTGCGAAAAATTATGACCGTAAAAAAATTATGATCATTCCTTATTGAACAGCCCTCATATTACTGAGGCTTATAATTTATCTGAAATACATCTTTGTAGCGGTAACTATTTTAAAAATGACCTTTGTTCTCAGTTTGCGTTTTTAAATATTCATATTTTTTGGGCGATTAGTTTCTATCCATGTCCTTTTGATAGTCGTGCTATCTTATAACCACAACCAAATATTTAAATATTGATTAACCAGAAGCAAATAGAGAAGTAAGTTTTTTTTTTTAAAAAAAAAAGAAGAATAGTTTGTAGAAGAGTGGAGTTTTCGTTTTGAAGATCTTCTTTAATCTTAACTAAGTCCACATACGACAGTTTACGTAGTGTATAAACAGCACATTCCATGGCGTGTAGCTCCTACATTTCGGAATGTCGAAGGAGAGGAGAAAATGGAGGATAGAGGGTGACAAACTTGAGACGAGTTCTCATAAACTGACGACATACAAATGTGAAACACTTTTCATACAAAAAACCGAGTATTTTCAAGCGGTATGTTAATCAAGGCAGCTCTATGGCACACTCTATCCTTCATACATATTTCATAGTCATTTGCAACTCCATTCTAATGCTCTCAGTACGCGCACCTTTGAACCCGAAGGGTCCTCGACTCGATCTCCGCGTCAGCATATCTTTACTGAAGGAAAACGACGTACGGTGTTATTTATATCATTATATGTAATATCCAACCTCTTCTTCTTTAACTATCAAGCGTTAGACCAGGAGGCCAGTTACGGTCTCCCGAAAAAGTTTCTATCCTGTCCCGCCTCTTCTTTTTCTTCTTCTGTTTTCTTATGAACAGTTTGATACACAGCGGCCACACGTTCGTGTTTCTGGGCAGCTTTTGACGAAATTTTCCTTCAATTTCATACTTCTTTTGAAGATCGGAGTTCTCTTTAAGGTGCTCTCTCTCTCCCTTTCTGCAGTACTTTACAACGCTTCTGTTCTGCAGTTATTTTTGTATCAAGCTGATGATTTCCGAATGCTTCAACCTACTTAATAGAAAACAATGTAGTCATTAACACAAGCGATGACGTATTCACAGGCTCTCTCCACTGCACGGGAGAGCCAAGAGTCGCCTAGGAGATGTTGCACATCACAAACAGTTCTTCAATAAACAAAATGAGTAGAATTCTATTTCTCCTTTATTATAATTAATTTTTTTACTTATGACACATCATACTCCAAATTTTAGGTCATAGCTAGGCGTTCCACGCTATCGTTATAAAAATTTGAAGCTTTGGATTTGCCGTTAGACAAAGAAAAATTCTAAATCAGTTTTGACACAGGGTAAATAAGAAGAAATCGGTTTAAAGTCATCACCTCGAAGGTCACCAAAGAAATTAAAATGAACACACTCGATGTTACGCTTCAGAAAACCTGTATTTGTCACTGGATTCGGTAAATCGAGTCCCTCCTAAACATTCAAGGAGATAAATGGAGTCCCTTGACCCGTAATTGTTACAAAATTTCCCCTCCCATTTTTGTGCAGACTTGGGACTGATCAACAGCAGGTTGGTGTGGTTAAAAGTTTTGCCATGTAAAAATCGTTCGTACGATCAACTTTGTCACACAGGTAAAAATGTAAAAGTAACACCTTTCACAAAGTCAAGTCTCAGTATATCCATGGCTTTACCATCTGCTCCCTCAAAAATGTTTCTTTTTCCAATGTTTTGATTTTCCTGTATTACGTAACTGAGCATACAACTTTACATTGGTGCATCATGGCATGCCACAGCGCTGCGTGCGACCGGTATAGCCAACCATAGCGGACTCAATTTACCGCATGAATTAAAAAGCTTCGGACTTAACTTACCGCTTAAAGAGTCGTAAACAACTATGGACTCAATTTACGTATCCCCGTTTGTTATATGGTATTTACTCTTCTCCTCAACAGCAGTTACTCGTTGTTCATGCTTTTTCTCCTCTCAGGATGAAGCAGTTATTTTAGACATTTTATGTTGTTTAAGAGGAATAGTTGGAGGAATTGTAATATTTAATGAAATAGATAGAATGTAAGGTAGTTTATGTGTAACCATGACAACCTCAAATGAGAGGAAGTTGTTAAAAGTTTTAAAGATTATTTTTCTGCTTAAGAACGGCGTAGGAGAAAGACGTACATTTGCGTCTCTACCAGGTTGTGCAGAATTATTCTGAATGTGCATTTAAGATGCACAAATAGCGTGTACGTAAGAAAGAAATACAAGGGCTGTTCAATAAAGAATGATCATAACTTTTTACGGCCATAATCCTTCGCACTAAAATTCAATCTTATTATATTCTGTTACCTTAATGTGAAGCAAACACGCCATAGTAGTTCAATGTTGTACTCCTGGTTCCCGCCTGTGAGAACCAGGCAAGTTCAGATATGTTCAATATCGCCTACCGCTGCAATGGAGGTAACACACGAGGAACAATATGCGGCTTTGAAATTATGCTTTCGCCTCCACAAATCTTCAGTTGAGGCCTATACAATGGTACAGGAGACCTGGAGAGTCTGTTCTTCCCTACAGCACAACTCGAAGGTGGTTTGAAATGTTTAAAGAGGGGAGACAACTTCAAAGGAGGGTGGACCCGGTGCTGCAGTTACTGCTCTTACGGAAGAAAACATCAACACTGCTGCTGCCATTGTGAGAGAGAATCGACGAATTCCCTTAAGATCTCTTTCTGAAATACTGAACATTTCACTGGGTGCCACATTTCCGTGATGCAGGCTGGATGCTGCACCACGATAATGCGTGGCCGCATATTGCCAATGTGGTTGCTGAATGGAAATTAATTGTTCTTTCACACTGGCCTTCAGCTACTATGGCCAACGTGTCGACTGGACATTAAATTCCCCAACTGACTCGTGATTTTCCCGGTAAATTACTTAGGAGTTCTGATGGTTAGAGCGGTTGGACGGAGACCAGAAGATCCGTGGTTCAAATCCCGGCTACGGCATTGAATTCTTCAGTCTGACTCTATCTTTCCATACTTTAGCCTACACACGACCAGTGTGAAAGAACAATTAATTTCCATTAATTGACCGAATAGTGGTTAACTATAAAGCCCGGGCCTTAAAGCACTTACACGTTGTAAGTCGCCATTAAGATAGTTGTCTCGTGTGTTTATGAGAACTCCTAAGTGGTTTTCCGGGAAAAACACGAGTCAGTTGGAGAACTTAATGTCATGTCGGCACGTTGGCCATAGTAGTTGAAGGGTTAGAGCAGCTGGACGGCAACCAGAAGATCCGTGGTTCAAATCCCGGCTATGGCATTAAATTTTTCAGTCTGGCTCTGTCTTTCCATTGTTGCTGAATATTTTGCAAAAATCAACATGAAGTTCATTCCTCACCCTCCTTATAGTCCAGATTTAGTCCCATGTGACTTTTTTCTGTTCCCTATCTTGAAGAAACGCCTTCGTGGGAGGCATTATCCATCATCAGAAGCAGTGTTGAAGGCTGCGGAGGCGATTTTGAAGGATCTCTCAAAAATGGTTTCTAGCATGTCTTTGAAGACTGGCAGAAACGCTGGGACAAGTACATCGCATTCAGGGGAGGCTATTTTGAGAAGGACCATCAAAATTATGATAAGTAGAGGTACGCTTTCAAAAAAAAATTGTGATCATTCTTAATTGAACAGCCCTCGTATTTTTGACTTCAATCTTCATCAGATAATTGAAGTGTAAAGATGTGTTATCTGTAGTGCCGATCTGCAAGTTTGCAGAATCTTAATCTACAAGGATTCAGTATTCAGTATTTTATAAAGGATATAATCTACAGATCTTAACATTGTTCTAGTAGGATAAATTCTAATATTTTGGAGAAGAGGAAATTTGCTATTGTTTTCTACAAATTATTCTCGCTCTGATACTGCGGCAAGAGAGAGAGAGAGAGAGAGAGAGAGAGAGAGAGAGAGAGAGAGAGAGAGAGAGAGAGAGAGAGAGAGAGAGAGAGAGAGAGAGAGAGAGAGAGAGAGAGAGAGAAGACTCATTGCACCAGAGCGCCGAGGCATTCTTCCTCAAGATTAACACAGAAGGTGAGAATAATTAACCATCTTCCATCCTTAGCGCCTTTTGCACCAAATTATTCAGCTTCAAAGAGGAGAAAGTCTCAAAAAAGAACATGCTGAATACTTATGCAGCTTCCATATAGTATAACCGGCAGTCTTTAATCTGTGCTAAAGTTTTTTTTTTTTATCTCTTTACTTTAAAAAGGTCTCTGCCGCTCTATGCGGCGCAGTGAGTTAGATGTTGGTCTACTGATCTCAAAGTCGTGAGACCTATGGGATTTAAGTTGCTTAAACGCAACAACCCAACCCCATATCAGCAGATTTACTGGTATATAATAAAATTCCTGCGGGACAAAGTAAAGGCATACTGGCAAGCCTGGTATGATCCTAACAGCTGACAGCATCGTTGATACACAAAATGAATTTCATTATATTCTATTGTTATAAAAAGAAATTGGGATGAGAAGCATATGTAGATTGCTGCAATAGACAAGAGAGAGAAGGGTTAGCTTGGATGAGAATAGGAACAATATTTCTAAGAGGGATAAGAAGTAGGGAAAAGGTAATTTGTGAATTGTGTGGAAAAGAAAGCATAGAACGCTAAGTAACAGAATGCGAGGAGATTGCAGTGGGGAGAAAAAAGGTTTGGGAGGAAAAATGAGAGATAGTAGAGAAGAAGATAGTAGGAATAAAAATGTTAATAGAAAAGGAAGAAAAGAAGATAAGGATTATTGGCGAGTTCTTGCAGAAAGTAAAAGAAAAATAGTCCAGAAATATAAAGAATATAAAAAAGCAAGCTGAAAGGGAAAAATGTGACTAATTAAGTAACAAACAGGAATGAAGGTTGAGCTATCTGGCAGAGCAGAAGACCAGGGTATCATGTAAGCCAAGGTAGCAACAAGGTAAAGACAAATAAATGTAGTCAAAAGTTGTAAATTGTAAAATGTTGGAATATGCTCAATAAATAATCTAATCTAACAAAATCTAAAAATACGTTGTATGCTATACATTACACCACGGAGGGATACAGCTCGTTAGCTGTACCTACTTGTTGCTACCAATCTCCATCAGGAATAGATGAGGTTGAACTGAACGAGGTTATAGGCAATAGGTAGACAGCTCAATGAGATGTGCGGAAGTTCCTGACATTTCCGGGCTCGAAGTCTGAAGCTGCCCAGAGAGTAATGAACGACCAAGCACTTCTCCAGTGAGCATAGGAGTATCCTTCTATTAAGCATGTATCCGCGTCATCTGTCCAGCACCACCATACTTCACGAATTTTAGGATTCTGTCTGGCACAGCAAACAAATTCTCCGGGGAATGAGACGCAGGAGGGTTGGAGAAGGTTCCGACGCCCTCTCTCCACAGGTTTATGACACCCCATGTCAGTTCAGTTATAGACCATTCTAAAACATTCTGACGGCTTCTGCTTTTGTGAATAAATCTTCTCAGTTTTAGTGTATTGAGTGTATAGGGCGCATTTTTAACGGTACTTCTCCTTGTGTAGCATGCGTTCTCTGTCACACACATTTACTGTCTTGTCCCACTGTGTAAGGATGGCACATTCCTCTCAGGGACTTACTTTGCGTTGGTGGAGAGTACCTGAAAGATGAGGGAAACGGAGCGAAAGGGGAGTGACGAAAGTAAATCGGGTAGTTGAGAACCACCGCAGCATTCCCCTGCCAACCACGGGAAAAAACTTTCAGAGTGGTTGATCGGCGGAAATTGAACTCAAGATCTCTCGAGTGCAAGCGCCAAACGTTACAGTGAAGGTTAATGGATTGACCGGAAAGAGAAAATAAAATATCAGAATTTCAAGAGGTTTTAGGGGAAAAAAAAGCAAACTATAGACAGTGTGTTTATAACCAAGACGTCAATTGATAAATACTTGAGCAGGGAAAGGGGGAGACTGTATATGTTCTTTGTGTATTTTGAGAAAGCTTTCGATACGATAAATAGGGAGGTTTTAAAATGGAAATTAAGAAGAAAAGGGCTGAGCGAGAAGTTTATAAATGAAATTGATAACGTTTACAGTGGAGTGAAATTTAGAATAAGATGTGAGCTGAATGTACTATTGGAAGAGGCCGAATAGAAGTTAGGCTTGAGACAGGGGTGCAAATTGAGTCCTATACTATTCAATTTACTTATAGATGACATAATAGAGAGGGTTAAGGAAAGTAATGGCCATTTCGCAATATTAATGAACAAAGAGATTCCTGGTTTATTGTATGTGCATGATTTAACAGGAGGAGCAATTTCTGTAATAGGTCTACAAAAATCAATTGAGGCAATTCATAGGTTTTGCATTGATTGGGGATTAAGAATAAACAGCAAAAAATAAAAAATAATGGTATTTAAAAGATCGATAGTGAGAAAAGGAGAGGAGTTGTTCATAGGAGATCAAAAGGTAGGAGAGGTAAACAAGTATGACTAGTTAGGTGTAAGGATGTGTAGCAGTGGAGGACGGGCCGCACAAGACAGAAAAGTGACAGCTAATGGCAGGGCGCCAATGTCAGGGGTAAGAATATGTAAACATAAACTGGAGATGTCAGTCAGATGGTTAGAAAGAATGTATGAAGCGGTCATCGAATCCAGAACAATGTATGCAGTGGAGGTATGTGGCACATCAGAGATAGATGCACAATTAGACCAGATGTATGGTGCAAAGAACTACTTGGGCTGCCAAAATCGGCACAAAGAGAAGTGGCACTAGTACGCATGTTAACGGGGATGAGGGAAAAGAAAAATAGAAGTATAGGAGAATACTTATATAGGTTAAGAGAAAAGTGGATTAGGGTAAAATAAGCGAAGGCTAAGAAGAAATGACAAGAAGCTGCTCAGGAAAACAAAAGACTTACGGCAAGGGACTTGAGTCAGCGAGTAAATCTTGGATCAACAATTTCGTGTGTGAATGTGTAGTGTTTAAGGTCCTCTTTTACTACATACGGCACTGCAGGCGGTGACACTGATGGTACATGAGATGAAGATGGAGCACCGGTGGAATGAGATGGCGGGGGAAGCCAGAGGTCCCGGAGAAAACCCGCCCCAGCGCCGTGTTGTCCTCCACAAATCTCCCTTTACGGTCGCCTGGGATCGAACCCGGGCCGCCTTGGTGAGAGACAAGCGGTCTAACCACTGAGCCACGGCACGGCCCGCAATTCCGTGTATTTGTACAGGATGTTTCATAGTGAATGTTAGATATCAAAGTCATTGTAGTGAAAATGTAATGGAAACTGTACAAATAAATATCAAACATAAAATACACTGAAGGTATCTCATTCGGTTGCAGTGTGAATTTAAAATATGTTTAACTGCAATCTTGATATGGAACTCTGTGATTGAATGCAGAATTTCCTCTACTTCAGATAAATAAGGGTAGAGAAAAAATAGGGATAACTCTTTCAGAATCTGAGACTGTATAAAAGCCTTTATGATATAAACCTTTTAATACAAAACTAGTTTCTCTTTCAACATACCTACAAAATGTAATAATAAAGTTGTGAGTAAATAAAACTGGCTGCTAGTAAAAAGTTGAAGTAATGCGATTTTAAAGATCAGAGGCAAATAGTCACGCTAATTTAACTAAAATTACCTCCCACAACGGCCGCAGCCTCAACGAGATTATAAGTGGCTTTGTATAAAGAAAAGTCCTTGGCACGTGCGATTTTACTTATCTCTATAACCAGCGCAATTACCCGAATGGCCAAAGCAATGTTTATCGAGTCATGCGCGGTTCAACATTGGTGTTAAATGTTGTTTATTCAAAGGCGCTCAGGCTCCATGTTCTATTTGCATATACCTTCCATACTCGAACTTAATGTTTCGAGAAATAAAATTAATATCTTCACGTAAAACTATTCATTGTGTGGACCATGTAGTTTTTCAGATTTCTAGTGCACTAAATTGAATAACCATTAGAGCTATGTTTCTGAACTTTAGACAGATTGTTTTTTAAGCATTAATTTATAAGAATAATTTTTATTTTAACTTGTTTATAGTCGCTTTAACTCTGAAAGTCATATCGTGACTTAACAACATTTAAAACAATTTAAGGAACATCTGTTGTACAATAAAGTATGCATAGTTATTGAACATAACAGTAAAGAACAATGCCAGGAGAAACATAATCATTTTAACATTACAACTGACTGAACAATGTATATGATTACATATTTATTCTTTAAGGAAGTTAACTAGCTTCATATACATTGAAAATGAACTGAGTGCTTCTTGGAGATCATTGGGTATCTGGTAGTGCTGTCTCCATTGGCTGTACAACGGACATTCCACGATGACGTGTTTTACCGTAAGTTGTGTGTCACACTGCTGACAGATGGGTGGGTGGTCCTTTTCTGGAAGATAGCTGTGGCTGATTTTCGAGTGGCCTATTCTTAATCGGGTTATTAAAACCTGATCTTGTCTGTAGAGAGATTTGAATTCATGTTGTGTTCCAAGGTTTGTTGTTATTTCCCGTAGTTTGGTTTTCGAAGTGGTAAACCAATTTGTCTTCCACTGTAGATAAATGTTCTTTTTAACGTACGTAATTACGTTACTGTATGGTGTGGGTATTTCTGGGTCAGTTTGAGGGTGTTTTGCAGCTTCTTTTGCTGCCTGATCTGCCAACTCATTGCCTTGAACTCCGACGTGTGATGGAACCCAAATTCAGGTGATTTTATTCCCTGTAGTATTTTTTATCCAGCTTTATTGAACCCTATTTAACACAGTTGGTATATTAGGGTTAGAGTTAATACATAAAAATATACAATTTTAACAAAAATATTTTAAATACTAGAAGGAAGAAATTATGTTTTAATCTGATGCATATTAATTTAAACTATTTCAGATGTTTAAACACTGAGTTTATAAACATCATGAAGTACTTATACTGTTGTGGCTTCATTAGCAAAGATGTGAGCGGAGCAGAAAATTCAGTTCCTAGAGAGTCTAGCTTGAATATTAATTCTTGTCTTTCTCTCCAGAAAATGAGACAACAGAAAAGGAGATGAACCACACATGCACTCGGGGTTGGATGTTAAGTGAAAGCGTGATAAGTATTCACCAAATTTACCCTGTCCAAAACAAAATTTGATACAAGAGTTTCACATTTTCCTCTGTCATATACACTAGGGAAAACTAATGTAGTAATATTAGAATTATGCAAAAGTAACTGGACTTCTTTTATGAGAATATGAGATGGCGCTGGATTTTGCAATGCAAGCAATGCACTTTTAGAGTCCGAAAAAATTAAGAACGATTGACTGTTGCATTTATTCAAGATGGTCGTGTCCCGAAAGTTGGCTCTATGGTCGTTATCAAAACAATGTTGTGCCAGCCCAGACTTCTCAGGCTGCATTAAACGAATGCTCCGTTCATGTTCGTTTATTCTAGTAGCGATCGCTTCCAACAGTTACTGGGAGCGGAGAATTAAGGAGGCTTTGGCCATCTCCTCCGAGATGAGCACGCTTAATCGTGATGCTGGATTTCAGTTCAGCTCCTCTTTGAAACCGGCCTTAAAATGGAAATCCGTTGACTAAAGAAGCACAGATCAATACAGCTTGATAATCAAGTTAAGTAGTTACGTTTCTTTGACAAAATTTTCTATACTCACGCCATCTCCTGACCTGGCATTTAATTTACTAAAAACAGTCTTTTGTTCAGTAATGCGAATTTTGATAGTGTTTTGTCTTTGTTTATTTTTGTGTTATATTCAGTGATGCATTTGTGGTTATAACATTTAATAAATATCCTGATGACGGGAGAGATGCAACTCCCGAAACGTCGATATCTAATCGTCTTTTCAGCCGGCTTGCTTCCCGAGAATAACTTGAGCATATTCGTCTCCAGGAAAGCTCCAGGTCTTATTTCATCCTGATTCTATTTTCAACCCTTTAATTCAAAATAAAGAGGTGTATTTTCAGCCCAGATAAATGCAGTAATTGCTGGAGTAACGACTTCATAAAATTGTGCTGATAAGTGCAGTAATTACACCTTAGTGCACCAAGTAGCAGTAAGATATGTAAACAAGACTGTAGGTAATAACATGCCGGGTTGTTATTTATTATTTTCGGAAGCAAGACCTGCCGTGTTATCGCAAACTCGTTAGAAGAATGCGTCTATAACTCGCTGCGGACTTGTTAATGACGTATTTCCTGCACCGGAAACTGAATTATGCGTTACCCTTTCTGTAGTGCCATATTTAGGAAATCTGATGTCTCTCGTTCAAATTGTGACACGCATTTACCGTATGAGCTGTTCCAAAAAGCAATAAATAAATTATTAAATGTCTTAAATAGTATAATGCCATCTGAGTAAATAAAACAAAATGTCCGAGAAATGTCAAACTCCATATCTCATCAAACATCCTTAAAAATACAGAGAAAGCTTTACGGAAAATGCAGCCATCATCGATCCCAAATGACCTAGCTGTCGATGGGCTCTTTAATATCACACATTCACTCATATAATTTAATGAAACAGAATTATATTATTTGTAGGGCCCGGATTTTGATGAAAAGTCATCTTTTTTTCTGAGTAGTCACAGACGATGCTTATTACAAATTAAGTGCATTCTGGAACAAATACGTTAGATATATATGGTTTTTATAGGTCATCAAAATGTATTTTACACATTTTATAAGTCATTTTTTTAACATTTAGATGCATTTTCCGGTCATTTTCATTCTTTTTCACTAATTTATTGGGTATTTTCATTTGTAGCCCGCATTCGGGACGCCCGAGTTCGATTTCCGTGGCCGACCTGAACCTGACCATGTATATACCACTGTGACAATTTTCAAATAGTGAGAGAAGTGGTGAAATAGCTTTGTTAGGGTAGATTCTAAGGCAACTGGGAGTGCACAGGATGTATTTTCTGATACTCAAATAAGGTAAATTAGCTTTCATTAAATCAAATTTTACATTTTTGACGGATACCAAAGCCCGCCTTGAAGAAGGTGGCACTACATTGAATAAGTCGATTGAGTTAGTGAGGATTGTGGAACAGAGGATACAAAATGTAAAAGGTGAGATTGGAGACAAAATTAGACAAAACTAAAATTTGTGTTGGACAAAAATAAAGGATGCCAAACAGTTTGTCCGATTGCCGATATCTTGTCAGGAGAAAACTTCAGAACTGATATTTTTGAACAGGCATGTCCTGTGTAGTGGTTGTGCCCTCCATAGGAGGTACAGTAGTGGCGGCGTCGGCGGAGATCATCTGTGCAGACCGAGTAACTTTCAGTAATAGGAATTTAAACACATTGACGCCGTTTTATTGAGATGAAGGTGGATTCTGATGAATTTCTCACCTTTGGTGATGATCTTGAAGAAATCTAGAAGTTTCCTCTGCAGCTCTGGATTTGTAGGCGCATCAGTAATTCTGGAGCGATGAGTTCTTTTTCCCAGGGTCCCTCCACAATTTTCGTTGCCCAATTTTTCGATTCTAATCTTTTCTTCAAAGCATCGGGACTGAGAAATATTAGATTCTATTGTTGATTGATTAACTTTTCAATCATACTTTCCCTCAGAAGAATATTTTATTGCACATATACAATTCGCTGCTTGATCTTACAAAATCTTGAAGGCTATTGATAATTGAATTTTCTCCTGCTACTAATAGTGCAAAATACTAATTATGAATTTAATAGCACACTAGATATTGATGCGTCTATTATGCATCACACAAATGAATTCATTTATAACTCTTTGTCTGCACACTTGCACACTGGTATACGTCTATTGCCCGCCTGGCTAGCGCAGATGGTAGCGTGTCTGTCTCACGTTCAAGAGGTCCCGAGTTCGAATCTCGGTCAGGGTGAGTTACCTGGATATGGTTTTTCCGGGGTTTTCCCTTACCCTGAAAGACGAATGTCGGATAACTATAAGCTCTATGGACCCTGGGCAATTTTGAGCATCATTTCATCCCTTTCATTCATCGTCCGATATGACTTAACGTTCGAGAACATAAATTTTATATATATGATATATATTTATATATATTTATATATAAAATAAATATATATAAAATAAATATATATGCCTATCCTCTACGAATGTCCCTTGCAGAAGAATATCTTTGAGGCGTATAACAACTTCCTCTCATATGAGGTTGTCATGGTTACTCATCACCTACCTTACATTAACTCTCTCTATTTCATTACATATTACAATTCCTTTAACTATTCTTTTTCAAAAATGAAATATCCACTACAACATTTTGAAATTATTAATTCTAATAAATCCTACATGTACTGACAAGAAACACCAAATTCATAAACAAGTTAAATATGGAGAGAAATAATTGGACCCATAAATTGGCTTCATGTAAGTATCGGAAAATTTCAAATTTAGTAGGATAACAAACTTATAATGGACTAAGCCGAACACGTTAAGAATTAATGTCAATAGTCCAGACCCAAAATAATTAATCGGCGATTACTCAAAGCCGAAACTTACCAAATTAAACCAATTTAGTGAGGAGATGTCATTCAACCCAGACCAGGACAAAGTAAAAGCAGCCCGGACGTGCTGTAACGTTTGTAGCGGTGATGAAGGTATCGACTCTCGGTGTCCTTTGCTGGCAGTGTGTTTGCTCTTTCTCTCGTGGTCGTCGTTTGTTGTCGTTCCACTAAATTGCTTAAAGTGGTTTCAATTTAAGTTCAAAGGAGCTGTAAACAAAAGCATGTGACAGCGCAGCGTTTCACTACTGGCCAGTGAAACTTTTCCCATATTTTGTCATCTTTCTCTAAAACCAGTGTGTTATAACCTTGCCCAGCTTATGTGTCTTCTTTCGCGTTGCATTTCTTTCCTTTTTTCCCATGATTGGCCTTCGAAGAATGTCCACAAGCCATGTGCAGTCCAAGGATATGTCATATAAACATTCTATCACAGGGAAAGACAGGTAGTAGTGGTGTGACGTCAACTCCGTGAGCTCTAACTGCCAAATATGCTCCCGAACTAAAGGCAGGTTAGCGTGTGACGTCATCACACTGACTTCTGCTGCCCAAGAGGAAGAAAACAGTTTGATGTGTTGGGGTTCTGACAGCGTAAGAAAGACAGGAAACGAGTCGGGTATTAATAATATGTAGAACTTACATCTTGGGTGTTGCAATATTAATGCTGACTGCTTTAATTACACAATTGGCCACAGTTTATAAATAATTACATTTTGGCTCTCTGCTATGAGAAAATATATAAAACTTCAACTCGTAGTTTATTTGAAGGTCAAGATGTTATAAAGCATATAAAATAAAACAAAGTAATTTTCTCTGACAATTAGAGGAGCCCATTCAGAACAGAATTACCTACGTGGGCATTTTCCAACACTTTCTGTTTCGTTTTTCTTTAGTTTATCAATGTCAGGACGTAATGTCTGGGAAATTTGTAATCAAAGGCTGCATGTTAGATTGTGATACGACAAAGTACTTCGGGGTTTGGACTTAGCTAATTTCATAACAGAAAAAAAAATTGTTCGCACACATATGTTGAGCCAAATATACACAATTTCCGTGCGACAAGTGAATACAACCTCGGAAATCTGGTTTGGGGGACATTCTTGTAAAAATCAGCCGTCTTTACTGTGTGTATATTTGTCCTTTAATAAATTGTCACATTGTAACTTTAACAGTTCCATTTGTTACACGACAGCTACATTGTTGTCAACGAGTGTGCTACACCTCACTGAAACCTAATAT
Organism: Mantis religiosa; assembly: GCA_030765055.1. Lineage (NCBI taxonomy): Eukaryota > Metazoa > Arthropoda > Insecta > Mantodea > Mantidae > Mantis > Mantis religiosa. The sequence continues at coordinate 31,402,397 of CM060956.1, forward strand.
TCTCTATTCACAGCGCCATTTATATAGGCTCTTGTCTGACGTCACACGCACTGCAGACCTTGCTACCGACTGAAATACATCACAACTCTCGAAGCTGTCTACCTCTGTTCTATAATGACAGACGCACTTTATTTTGTCATTCTAAGAAGCAGGACCCTCCCAACCATTTGTTGATTAAATCTTGCACACATTCTAGATACACGTTAAAAATCCGTACCACTACAGTCCATATCAGACCAAGGCCTGCTAAACTGACTGCCGGCCTCACGCTCACATAAGCAAAGGTATAGGTTGGTGATCATCCAAACGATACGGGGAGGAGATGTGATTAGCATCTCGGCATCCTCCAGCCGGAATATTGGCTTTCATGACCAGGGCCGCTTACCTATCGCAAGCTTACCTATTCCTCACGATGCTGCGCGGGCAATGGTCCTTATATCCGGGACTTAAAATCCGGGGTGAGATCGATCCCGGGCCGCATTCCGTGGCAGGGAACCAAGGCATGATGCCTTAGCCCACTACGCCACGGCGCAGGACGTAGATCAGAGGAAGACAGCTTCGAGAGCTGTGACGTATTTCAGCCGGGAGCCAGGCTTGCAGTGTGTGTGACGTAAGACAAGAGCCGTGTAGTACCCAGTTTCCTGTATAAATGGCGCTGTGAGTACAGAATCTGAGGATTCAGTCAGGTGTAGCACACTCGATGACAACAACGTAGCTGCCACGTACATAATGGAATTTTTAAATTTACAATGTGACGATTTATTGAAGGACAAATATACACACAAGAAAGACTTGGCTGATTTTTACAAGAATGTCCCAAAACCAGATTTCCGAGGTTGAATTCACTTGCCGCACGGATATTGTGTATGTTTGGCTCGACATATGTATGCGAACAATTTTTTTGTTCTGTTATGAAATTAGCTAAGTCCAAAAACCGAAGTACACTGTCGGATCACAATCTAACATGCAGCCTTCGATTAAAAATTTCCCAGACATTACGTCCTGACATTGATAAACTAGTTAAAGAAAAACGAAACAGAAAGTGTCGGAAAATATCCACGTAATTCTGTTTTGAGTGCCTCTCCTCTAATTTTAAGAGTAAATTGCTTTATGTTTTATTTTATTTACTTTATAACATGCCTGGCCTTCAGATAAACTACGAGTTGAAGTTTTATATATTATCTCAAATCACAGAGTCAAAATGTAATTGTTTATAAACTGTGACAAATTGTGTAATTAAAGCAGTCAGCATTAATATTACAACACTCAAGATGTAAGTTGTACATATTATTAATACCCGGTATGTTTCCTGTCTTACCTGCGCTGTCGGAACCACAACACATCAAAATGTTTCCTTACCCTTGGAGAGTAGAAATCAGCGCGGTGACGTCACACGCTAACCTGCCTTTCGTTCGGGAGCACATTTGACGGTTAGGGCTGACGGAGCTGATATCACACCGCCACTACCTATCTTCCCCGGACATAGATACACGTTACATGATATATTTAATTCATACAGCTTATATAATGAAAATGATGTTCGAATATATTAAGATTATATAATACTGTCAGATAAAGAAGTATTTTATATAGCAGAACAGCTTGTGTCACCCCTACAGCAAATGAGAGGTACGTAATCACGTGATAAGAAATATAGGGCAAAATTATATGTAACACACCTTACATAAAACAGTTCGGCTCAGTACTAGCATTTTGTGCAAAAAAATCTATATTCCATCATTGTAACAAATAAATTTACAAAATAAAATATGTTCTTTGAGATTCACCAGTAATTAACTGAACCATTAATCCATAACAGGAATTGTAAGGCCATACGTAGGCGCTGTCGTCAATTTACTTTCTGCCAGCGGCAATGTGCTCGAAAATGTCACGACTGAGAATCCCTACCTTGTGCAAAAACAACAAAAGCCCGGATAGCAAAGAAGGCAATGTCAAATGTTTTTAACAAGTTTTCCGAGAAGTACTAGACTTTAATTGGCAATAAATGTATTGTTTATTACTTAACTTCATTGTTATTACGTCGCGTTTGTTTTGTTTTTTGTTTTCTAACCTACAATGTTCATCACTTTCTTAACTCAAGTACTTCAAAGACTAAACCAAAAGAGTTATAGTGATTATAATCCGGCTTATTTTAAGAATGTTAAGTTAAGAGTAGTTTAATCAAGTAGGTTTACTCTGAGGAGGAATTGTGGATTCGTATATCTATTCAGATACTATTTCTGTATTAGAAGTTTAGAGTGTAAAGCAAAATATAGCAGCAAACCATATAATAGGTATGTTTAAAAGTTAATAAGCCTCAAGCTGACATGCTGTGTGTGGCAATTTCTTCTCGCCGACTGCCAGAGCTGTCTAGAACAGCCCTTTAGCGTCCACGTAGAGCACTCTACCTCTGAGCAAGCTTTTATCTGTCCAGTACCGCACAATGCTACGAAACCTTGAAGCACACGGAAATTTGAAAATTAAATGGAATCAAACGAGAATAATGGAAAGGACATCGTGGTAGGATTAGGATTTCATTACGGAGAGGATTCGGTACGTAGGCCACCATGCTGGGCCCATTGTTCCTATGTCCCCAAGTGGGGGCATCCCCGGGAGGAAGGATGAGATGAGAGGAGACAGACGCCGGCCGATCTAAGAAGCCACGACAGTACAGAGGGCAAGGTCTCTACTGTTTACTTGGATAGAGACTTCCCCCGACGGGCAAGGACAACGAACTCGCTCCCCTACAGCGGGACGGCAACGAGCCCAGTAGCCGAGTTCTAACGGTCCCAGGCAGTTGATCCCAGCCCCAAAGGTCCCTGGCTGGCGGTCCCGAAATGGTCCCAGCAGAGAAGCTGAGGCCGACAAGCGACCTACCGGAGTAGGAAGTAGTTTTCCTAAAAGCATATCATCCTGCCATGCACCGCCAAGACACCCGTCGACACTTCTACCCTGAAATAGACCATGAAACTGGCCGTATCAGACAAAACTACCGACAGGAGACGTAAAACAATATAAATTAGGTACACATGATTTTAGTAATCATAAATAATGAATAAGTAATAAAAATACAATAATAGTAAATGGGAGACAAACAGAGTGTAGGACATTTGTTATTTCGAAACTCTATGTAGACGGGCCATTCACCTTCTGGTAGGCTCGGGAACCCAACCCTGTATTCTTTTGTTCAATATTGCCCGAGGCTATGAATGGCGACGTTCTGGCGGAGTCCACTTCCGCTCAAAATCTTTAGAAGCGAAAACAGACGTGACCTTCACAATGAAGATACAGATTTGAACAGATGCTTATCGAGCGTGCCTTAGCATAAGTGATGAGTACGATGAACCAAGCCATGTGAATTTTGTATAACCTATCAGAGAGAAATTATTAGTCATATGACCTTCGCAAAGTTCCAAAATTAGAGTAAGTAGGGGAAAATACTAACATGGCTGAAGTGGGCCGTTTTCGTGAAGAAACACTCGTTGTCAGAACGGCACGCTTCACACGCGTATAACTTTCGTTGGCGTAACGGCACGAGTGTAGGACATAAAACGCTTACGGACTTAAAGGCATAGGGATATAAGTGACGCGCGTGTAAGGACAAATACAATATGAGACAACAAGACGCGAGACGACGTAGCAAACTGCATACTACAGATGACGCAGACCGTGGCGAGCACGCAACACACAAAGGACAATAAATCTGCATCTATACAAGACAAGGTGTTTCTGTTCACTCCAACTATAGTCAGGACGTACGTTACCCACCCCTGAAATCACTGATAAGAGATTCGTGCTGAGCTACATTGAATGAAACACCTTTTCCTACAAGTACCCTCAGCCCTTTATCCCAAACCGCCATCCAGCTACTTATGAGGTGAGTGAACGAGGGACCACTCATTCAGTTTCAAACGGGCTGAACCGCCTCAACCACCAGATGAGAGATGATGTGAAATGACAATGGAGATGAAATAGAGGAACAGAAAATTCAGGGGATTTAATTAACCTACCCAGCATTCGCCTAGCCACCCGGGAAAATCCCCGAAAAATCCCATGGTTCAGGTAGGTCGGCCACGGGAATCAAACCTGGGTCTCCCGAATGCGGGCCACAGACGAAACCTAGCCCGCCTCGGTAGCGTAGATGGTAGCGTGTCTGCCTTACGTTCAAGAGGTCCCGAATTCGAAACTCCGTTAGGGTGAGTTACCTGTATAAGTTTTTCCGAGGTTTTCCCTTATCCTGAAAGACATATGTCGGGTAGCTCTAAGCTCCATGGACCCTGGACTCATTTGAGCATCATTTCAAGAATTTCATTTATCGTCCTTGACTTGACGTTGGAGGATGTAAATTACAAAAAAAAAAAAAAAAAAAAAAAAAAAATAGGAGCCTGAGCCATCCCGCTCGGTGATATCGCGGTAAATGAGACATTAGTGAAGTTTCGACCATGGTAAAGCAAGAAACACTGTAGGTCAGAGTGGGTGTGCGACGAGAATCAAACTCGGACCTCCTAAATGTGAGTCTCATATGTTTCTGAGGAACTCGGTGATAACTAGGATTTTTAAGGGCTAAAAAGTAAAATTTATTTATCTTTATACATTAAAAATCAATAAAATATTTGTTAAAAAGTTCAAAATATTTACTAATACAAAAAGGATATATCTCTTTCATTTTACGTAATAGAAAAACTAATAAAGAGAACTGTATTGATTACTCACCAGTGATGGATTATTGATGTCACATGTCAATTGTTGGAAATTGTTTGAAGTTACAGTACGCAACACGTGCCTACATATTCGTTAGAAATGTCTTCACATAAAAGCAGCTTCTTCATAGAAGAATGTGAAATCGTCAATATATGTTTGTTATATAAATGCTGCGTTACGTGGGAGCGTTGATCAGCTGTTATAGACCTTCCACGAGGCTGACAATATAGAATTTTTCCATCTGTTTTGAAAGTATCTGGAAATCTTTAACAGAAAACTAACACCGCCTTTTACCTTCAGCATTTCGGTATATACACGAATCACTCAATACATACATATGTTAAGCATTACCCGGTACTTCTGAACTGAACTGAAGGAATAGGGATAACTCCAGCAGGTAAAGAAAACAGAAGAGCTGTTTGTTATCGTAGCATAACATTTGTTGGCCGGTTTGTACAGGATAGGCCAGCTCACGGTTTTTCCACTGAAGGTCATTCGACAAGAACTAAGGCGCAACCCATACTATAATCTTCGCAAAAGTTAAACGTATATGGAGGAGGGTCGTAATATAGACTTCAGCCAATCCTAAGCTTGCTCCGCCTAGCAGCGCTGCCTGAACTAAGAACATCATATTAATTACTTACGCTCGGATAAATATTAGAAAATTACAGATGCCAATCTTATAGTAGTATTAGTAGTAATTTATTTACTTTTACATCAACAAATGGAAATACAAAATCAAGATAACAATTATAAAATCCATATTGGAACACGTCATATATTCCTAAATCCTGAAAATCCTAACATGTTGCTTGCCATTAAATAATAATTCAGTCCCCATACACCTAACTCTAGGTTTTTGTGTACTGGAGGCCCTCTACTCCTTTTTACATATTTTGCCATTTAACTATAATCTACATTTTTCTCTTAATTGTTCTTAGCCATCTCTCTTTAACTTTCCCTAAATAATTCCCTATATTTCTCCTGTTCTTTTCTCCTTTTACTGACAACATTTTTCTAATTACTAATTCACCCCCCAAATTGTCCCATTTACGTAGCCAAGCCTGCTCTCTCCATATCTTTGTTTGACTACAATTTAATATACAATGGAAATCTGCATTCTCTTCTCCACACAATGGACATTTATCTAGCTCGCTCTCTTGACCTATACCTTTCAAGATTCTCACTCCTGTTCTCGCCCAAGCAAAACCTTCTCGCCCTAGCATATTACAAATGTCTATATATCCTTCCCTCCCCCAGGTTGTTTTTATTTCTCTATATAATATCAGTGAGCTTTTGTCACTTGTATTGGTAAAAATGTCTTGTCTGTCAATATCTCCCAATCTTAGCTTAACTTCTTTCCAGAAGCCTCTATACCCATACTCTGTATTTATCCAAGAATGACCCATACCTATCTGCTTCAACAAGTCATACATTTTATGTGCCCAACACCCACCCCAGTTACTTCTCTTTTGAATATGAAAACATTCTTTAATTATATTGCCAACTTCCAAGTTAGTGATTCTGTATAAATATTTCATTGCCCTTGACAAGATTTTAATTTTAGTAGAATGCCTGCCTAGTTCTAATTGCCAATCTTATAACAAGAAAGAATTTTACTTTCTGATCATGACCGTACAAAAATCCTGTCTCTATGATACTTAGAACACGAGCGATGCACGTTTTATCTTCACATGTTATGGTTACGGATAATCATGTGAAAATAACAGATACCAATCTTATAATAAGAAAGAATTTTACTTTCTGATCATGACCGTACAAAAATCCTGTCTCTACGATACTTAGAACACGAGCGATGCACGTTGCATCCTCACAACTTATGGTTAAATGTTACGGATAAATATTTGAATATTACAGATGCCAATCTTATAGTAAGAAAGAATTTTACTTTCTGATCATGACTGTACAAAAATCCTGTCTCTATGATACTTAGAACACGAGCGATGCACGTTTTATCTTCACATGTTATGGTTACGGATAACCATGTGAAAATAACAGATACCAATCTTATAATAAGAAAGAATTTTACTTTCTGATCATGACCGAACAAAAATCCTGTCTCTACGATACTTATAACGCGTGCGATGCACGTTTCATCTTCACCTGGTTATGATTACATCCAGCATCCATCCATTAAACACAGATAAGCCTGAAAAACACCATTCTTTCTGCATTACATTTATCTCAAGTATAAATAAATAATGCACCTGCTATTTAAACAGAAGTCACGCAGTTTGAAACAGCAGTGGCGGCTGGTGGGTTAAATTATTGGTGGTGCACAAATGAAAAATAAAATACAGAGTAGTAATGACTCACCTATTTATACAGATTCTCTGCTGTACTCTCCTTAGACCTGGCGAATCTATCGATGACTTTTGCGTTGAAGTCGCTGATCTTCATAACAAACTCTCTCTTAATTGAAAGCTTTGCTAATGCTGACAATCGGTCCTGTGACATTGTGTTCCTAAGGAAAGCTTTTACTCTTTTTAAAGTTTAGGAACAGCGTTCTCCTTCAGCGGTACACATTGGCATAGTTAACAGTACTCGGAGGAGTTTGAAATATTTGCGGAATGTAGCACATAAATTGTTTTCCTTAATGATGTCCATCAAGCACAAAGCGCCGGACATTCCATTAAATTCCTCTCGACTGTAGATTACAGTCAGTTCTCTACGAATTTTTGTTCCAATGATAAAAGAATAGAACCTTATTGTTTCTCTAAGGGAATCCTCTGGAAATGTCTTAGAATTTTTCTTGAGGAAACAAAGTCGAGGCTACCAGATGTCCCGTGAAGCTAAATCTGTTCTTTGCTTCTCTAAGAATGTCACATACTTCAAGAGCTTCTCTTCTTTTCACATCATGATCTTCTATTCTTCTCCTCTTAATTGCAGTTTCTTCGTGTTCCTCGATATCCACGCTATTTCTTACCTTTTGCACTTCCCTTTCGAATGCGTTTAGCTGGGCGATGGCAAATGTTGCATTGCAGTCTCGTTTCTGCAGCTGATTGTAAAAAATGTCCACATGGGGCATGATCTTGTAGAAGAAAGACAGCCAGAATACAAAATTATAATCTTTCAAAGTGGCCATAAACCCAGAAGGCTGAACAGGTGTGGCGTTGTTGTTTAACAGAGCTTTCTTCTGAATAACCTCCATGCATTTAATTAAATTCTCCCTGTCTTCGAAAAGCAGAGCACACAGAAGCTAAGCCTGGAGGTCACGCTATAGCCGTTGCTAGGAGTAGGAGGAGCTAGGTTTATAAACCTCCATTTAAGCAATGTATAAGAAGCCACTCCCATCTCTTCACCTTCCCGCAATCCCCTCAGAGAGCCAACATTTGGGCGAAATCTTAGGTTAACTCTTCACTGCAAACCTGCGGCTCCTACAGCTAATCTCTGTTTATTTCGACTTCTGCGGTCATGGGCAGCTACAGACGATAAGCGTAATTGAAACATGTTTGTATATAAAACAATGCAAACAAGTACAGCTTTAATATGCAAAATGCACCTGTTGTACATTTAGAATCAGTGGGTGTAACGCAAACCTGCAACCTTATGGACGAACCGCCCCTGTGAAACAGAGTTAATTTTCAGTTCGTTTTCAGAGTAGAGGTATCGTTTTGTTAAAGAGAATTTTGTTAATATAACATTAAATTATTATCACCTTCATCGTCATCGTAACGTCGTCGTCGTTATTACTATTATTATTATATTACACTGTTTCATAAGAATACATCGTTTTTATTTTTAGTTAGTTACAATATTAAATACCATATCAGACCAACTATACTGCCATAACTTCCTGGTTCGCTAACATGTAGTACTTCACATTTTGTAGTTTTCTGTAGGTACCTTCCGCTGATGCAAGTTTCTTAATTGCAGTTTATCTGTGTGTAGCAAGAGAGAACACCTATAAGGGCGTTTTAACTTAGCAGTGTGAGGTTCAATTCGGGTTGCCTATGAAATATGTATAACACGCGAGCCTGTGGTCTTGATTGACATGCCACCTTCATGCAGGTAATCTAAATTTAAGACCCATGAGAGCATATCAGGAAATTGATGAAAATGTGGGCGGAGTTCAGACGAAGGGACAGGAAACGAGGAATTACTCGTTTAAAATTGGCAAAATGATTTGTGGAGTTTGCAAGAAACGATTGCCTGTGAATCTTTCAGAGCAAGTGTGAACATCTCTTATCTCAAGTTAGGATTCCTTTATCAGCAGGAAATTTATTGGCCAGGGAAATTGTGCAGTGGTAGCTTGTGTGGCTCCATTCAGGAGGTCTTGGGTTTGACTCGCGTTAACCGATCTCTTTAGGTCTTTCGTTGGATTCCCCGGTCGGTAGAGGAATGCTAAGGTGAATTCACATCTGCTACACCTACCAGATAGATGGAACGGATGCTTCCTCGAAAGAAAGAATACTCGTGGATACTAGACGGTTAGTTCGTCTCCTCTCTAGACAGATCCAGTAGTAGGACGGGATCTTCAATCCAGGAAGAGTATGACTTCCGCGCGTCTTTGTGGCCTAGATGTGGTACCTTCACTTCTCTTTCTCTTAGGGGAATAACCACAGTTGTTGAGTCCAGAGGTTCTACTCCCATTACTCCTGGACCCGTAGGAACAAGACCCGGGCCTCTTTCAACCAGGGAGTATCCGAGCTGTCCCAAAGGGCGTCCGGCGTCCTCAGTGGGGCTTTCCATAGGGCAAGACCTGGGTTACTAACAAGCCCCCCATCTGGTCCAAGGACACAAGACGGGATGGAAGTGGATACGCCACTTACCCGCGCCAACACCAAAATGGGAAGGCTACCGATATCACCTGGTTGGGGCCGCCTGGCGATCTAGCACGTCTTGTACTAGCTCTGCAGGCTAGTACCCGGGAATATTAAAGGCTTCCCTCAACCCCGTCCGGAGACGTACCCGATCAACCACGTGTATCGGGAACCACTGCCTCTCGAGACCAACCCAATCCGAACAACTCCCAAAGGAAGGGGCTGGAATTTTCGGCCCGAAGTACCACGAGTGGTAGGGGTCCGCAACGCCCGCAAAACGGCAGCTGAAGGGGACGGATCCCCTCCCCTCCGGGAGGGGAATAACCACAGTTAAGCGCAGAGGTTCTACTCCCATTAGTCCTGGACCCGTAGGACCAAGGACCCGGGCCTCCTTCTACCCGGGAGCGATGGAAACTCCGGGGCTCTTTCCATAGGGCAATATCTGATTTCTTAAAAAGCCCCCCCCCCCCCCCCCCGCTGAGCACAACGTCAAGACGGGATGGAAGTGGATACGCCACTTACGCGCGTCAACCCCGCAGGGAAGACTACCGATAACCTCGGTGGGGCCGCAGGTGATCTAGCACACCCACTTCTAGCTCTGTAGGCTAGCACCCGGGACTATTGAGGCAACCCTCTACCCCCTCCGGGCGGCCCTGGGCGGCCTGGCCGGAAGTACCCATTTACCCGTGGGCTAACGGGAACCACTGCCCCTTCGAGTCCAACCCAAGCCGAACAACTCCCATTCGGGAGGGGCTCGGCTGTTCGGCCCGAAGTTCCTCTAGTAACGTCAGAGGTACCACGAGTGCTAAGGGTCCGCAGCGCCCGCACTTTGGCAGCTGAAGGGGACGGATCCCCTCCCCTGTGGAATAACCACAGTAGATCTATGTGGATCGTAATGTCCGAGGTGTCCCACCTGTTCTACACCCTATGTCTAATATATCTAGGAGTTTTATTTTTCCTGCCTGTTTACAATAAGTAGTGAGTGAATGAGTGAGTGAGTTAGTGAGTGAGTGAGTGAGTGAGTGAGTGAGTGAGTGAGTGCTGTTTAAGAGCCAATCAACAGCTAAATTCGACATCGCTCTAAGACAAGCAGGTCCACTGACTGCTTTTAGGTCGACTGAATCCATAAACGTTGTGTGTGAATGGCAAGTGAAAAACGGAAAGACTAATAAATACTAAATATAGTACACCTCCCGCCGGAAATGTTGGCTTTGTAGACCAAAGTTGCTACCTATCGTAGCTCCTTAACTTCCTCGCGATGCTGGGTGGACACCGATACCCTGGGGTGGAATAGAACCCAGATACATTCCGTGGCAAGGAACCAAAGCACAAAGTCCTAACGCACTACGACACGACAAAGAAATGCATATATTGAAATCTATGTGATTAGTGTTTAGTGTCCTCTTCCTTCTAAACAAATTTTGTAATCTTATAAACTGAAGAAGTAGACAAACTGTTTATGTTGTCAAAGTTTTAAACATCAATTATATGGATGTATACATGCACGTTTACTTTCTCTTTCACCGTAATATTGTTACATATATTGATCAACATATCAATGCTTCCTAAAATGATGTTTGTAAATAAATACCTGTGCAACTTCGGAGGTGATACTTGTAATATTCAGAAAAGCTGTAAAAAATATCCTACTAAAAGTAATGTCACAGACAACAGATGAGTTTCTAAGAAGTAAAATTAAATAATAAAGTAAATATTGATTTTTTTGGTAAAAATTATGTCTCTTACAGCCTAGTTCTTAAAAATGTAATACATTAAACTATTATGGGACCTAAGTTGCATTACTCTTAATTACTATTTGTATTATTATTCTGTTAATTACTACTGCATTACTTTAATCACTATTGTATTATTTAACTACTATTGTATTATTTAATTACTATTGTATTATTCATAATTGTATTACTCATAAGAAATGTATTATTCTTATGGGTACAAATTTGACGAAGCCATGAATATTGTATATTCCTAAGGTGAATAAATCTATCTATCTACCTAACTATGGCTGAGGAATAATTAGGAAACTAGTAAATGTTAGAAATTTTGGACCAAGGCTCACTCCCGGCACTTGCTTTATTGACATGTTTTGAAGTTCTGAATTAGCAGCTGGCGGACTGCTCGCGTGTTTTGAACGTCTGAAAGTGACCGCACGTATTTTCAGAACTATGGCGTACGGTTACGTCAATTTAGCTTAACATGATTGGGGGATGGCTACGTAGAGTTCTACTTCGGGACCATCGACGTAATGCCTGAAAGTCATAGATGATCCACATATTTAAGATCTCCGATTCTAACCATGGGGCTTAGTTCAGTACCAGTCAGTCAGTTCAGTAAAAGTCCGTCGATGGGGTCAGTGCAGTCCAGGTTCAGCTCACGCCATGCCGCCTTCAAGTGATGGTGACGCCACCTATCCTCAACCATACATGAAACATCACACCAGTAAGGTAAGCCCTTAGAAATCAATATGTTGTAGGATCACCACTTTCAACCCTGAGCCCCTTAAGGGCTACGAGGGAATGTTTTGTAACACATTCACATTTGTGCTGTCAATCAGAATTAGTATCCAGTAAACGGGATTAAAAATGGACCATACCAGCTTGTATTGTTCCCGTCTCCGGAGTTCTATCCTCTAGATCCTATTTCCTAGCTTGCGTTTCTATTTTGCCCTACCATCTGGTCCCCCATCCTTCTAGCTACGTCCCTAGTAACTGGCTAGGTTGTACACTCCCTTTTCCGCAACCAACCCCAACGTAACAATATGATCAAACAGTTAACTCAACGTAAATAAAAAAAAACTTCTTGTTCCTCTACTTTCCGTAGGGGAGGGGATCCGTCCCCTTCAGCTGCCGTGGTGCGGGCGCTGCGAACCCTTAGCACTCGTTGTACCTCTGACGTTACTAGAGGAACCTCGGGCCGAACATCTGAGCCCCTCCTTCGGGAGTTGTTCGGATTGGGATGGTCTTGAGGGGGCAGTGTGTTCCCGATACCCGTGGGAATAGGGTACGTCTTCGGACGGGGTTGAGGGAAGCCATTAATTCTCCCGGTTAATAGTCTGCAAAGCTAGTAGAAGGTGTGCTAGATCGCCAGGCGGCCCTACCGAGGTCATATCGGTAGCCTTCACCTTTGGTGTTGGCACGCGTAAGTGGCGTATCCACTGCCATCCCGCCTTGTGTTCTTGGACAAGATGGGGGGGGGCTTGTTTATAACCCAGGTCTTGCCCTATGGAAAGCCCCACGTAGGACGCCGAGCGCCCTTTGGGACAGCTCGGATAACTCCCTGGTTTTAAGAGGCCCGGGTCTTGTTCCTGCGGATCCAGGACTGATGGGAGTAGACCCTCTGGACTCAACTGACTCAACTGTTCGTCTACTTTTTTTTAACATGGAAGCAAAATATGAAATTTACCCACACCAGCCCATGGGACTGGTGACCTAGGAGTCCCCGACTCAGTGGAGTGCACCGTTGCGGAATACCCACTAAAAACCCTCCACTACCCGGGCAGCAACCCTAGCAATGTTTTGCTGGTCCCGCATTAAGCACCCACATTCAAGATGTCGGTTAGTTCTATGCGGCGAACCGCTATGGTGTATTGAGAAGGGAGGCGTCATGATCACAGGGCCCTGACGCCCACCTTTCCATAATTGGTAATCTTAGGCGATGTTCCGCGCGTTCAGGATGTAATCAGGTCTGCGCATAGCGCTTACGTCGTTAGTAGTCTAATGTAAGTCTCCTTGTCCCGGTGTACGGGTGCGTCAAGTTGTATTTATGCTACTGTACGTAACATGCAGGTGACATAAAAACCAACCTGGGGGCGTCATCACTATATAGTATAGCATCTAGAGGTAACGTCAAGTTTAATTGATGTATAGTGTATAATAACTATTGGTTAATGGAACTAATATATGCTTCTTAGCCTTACGGCTGCGTTTGTCACTCGTCCATTGTTGTGCAAATTGTCGTCATCAGCGCGCACATGGCGGGCGGCCTGCCTTTCTGATTCAGGTGCGAGCCTGTGCCACTTGCGGGAGGGGGGCCTCTACCCCCGGGTCCCCCTTGGCTGGGTAGCACAAGGACTTGGAGGGCCGCAGAAGGGCAGTGGGTATCTTGATGGCATGTTGTTAGCTAATTCGCTGGTTGCATAAGTCGGGTGAGATAGTCATTCACGTCTTCATCATCGGTGTGTCTACTTCATGGCTTTGGACTTTTAAAACTATTCCGGATCCATTTTGGTCTTCCCATCTTATCTTCGGTCTTCCCTGGTTTCTGTTATCATCCATTCTTAGAACATGATTTTGCTGCTGGTTTCTGTTGTTAGCAATAATATGATTTAAATCTTCTACTTTTAATTGTTTCCTGATATCTTCCTGCTTCAAGTTAAATAAATAGAAACATTGAATTGAAGATCTAAATGTTTTATTTCATCTGTCAAAAAAATTTACTCTCCATTCAACGTTGGTATATAAAGGCATTTTTATTTTAATTTTACATTCAGCTCTCGTCTCCATAAACATTCCAGAGAGGCTAATGAAGAGGGGCGTAAGCCGATTATATTCCAGAGTATGGAATCATTTTCCATCTAAAGGATAACTTGCAGTGTAGTTTAAAAACGTGTAGGTAACCTTCTTCAGAGGAGAGGGTTAAGAGCAACAAAACAACTGAAGGCGCTTCCATGCACAGTACTTGCTGTTCTTTGCATACATTGTAAACATAGAATTGAATCAGGGTCTAGAAAACAGGCGAACTATATACTTTGATATAGACTCAGCTCATTTTATGTCTATAGTTCGTGTAAGCTATTATATTGTAGGATTAAAGAAAAACAGATGACGCAGCTGTGCCGGACGACGTCAAGATACAGTAGTTATTTTAATAAAAATGGTTTGACTAGCTTTTGTTGAAATCGTGAACTTCAAAAACCGTTTTCTATATAAATACTCCTTTCTTGAAAATCGTGTCATATTTTTTGGAGATACTGCTCTTATATACCAAGTTTGGTATTTTACGTACTTCTTGTTTTACAGCTATGCTGTTCACGACACACATCGAAATATCCACGTTTTACTAAAAAATGGATATTTGGGTTCATACTACTTCTTTAAGCTTTAAAGAAACCTTTCTTACAAAAGCTCATTACCTGCTCTGTAGCGTAAGTGGTAGAGTGTCTTCTTTACGTTCAAGAGGTCTTGAGTTCGAATATAGGTCAGAGTGAGTAATCTGGATAAAGTTTATTTCCAGGGGTTTCCCTTATCCTAAACTGTAACTCTAAGCACTATGAACCCTGGACTTATTTGAGCCTAATTTCACCCATTTCATTCATCGCCCGATATGACCTAAACGGTTAAAGGTCGTTAATTAAAATGTAAGAATCTTATTATTTTGTGCACCTTGTTGTACGTTGATTTATTGCATATTTTCTTGTACATGCGGAATTTGTGGAATGCGATAGGCTGTGAACGACAGTCAAATCTTTTAAGAGCTGCTCAGTATGTGTTGACCATGAAATTTGTTCTCTTTGCATGGGTAACAAATAAAAAAGAATTACTTCCTAATTTATAGAAGTATAAGAACCTAAAAATTCAACTCAGTATTAAGGTACACCTCAGAAATGGTTGGCTAAAGAAATTATATATTTGAATAAATATGTGTTTTAACGACCTCTCTTTTTCGGATGGTAAGATTTCTCTTAGATTTACCAGATATGCAAAAGTCATTCAGTATGAAGAAAAGTTCAGAGACTGTTCCGAAAAACTTCAGGATACGCAGATCATTTGTCATATTTAATCGATTTTGGGGCACTGTTAACCTCTCCACACACACACACACACACACACACACACACACACACACACACACACACACACACACACACACACACACACACACACACACACACACACACACACACACACACACACACACACATATACACACACACTTACAGACATTTATTTCTTAAATTAGAATTAGGGGGCTCAAAATATATATTTCTGTTAAAATACCTACATCAAATTAGTACTGTACTTTCAATTCATAATCGTTTTCCAACAATGCACTTGTATCTTAATATTCTATTAAATGTTCCTAGATCAGAGCATCTACTACAGTAAAACTCGGATGACAGTTTTGGGAGAAATGTAGCAACTCTACACCCTAAAGGAAAATAGTATAGAACAAGGGAAGAGAGCTCCGTCACCTCTAACCACCAAATATGTCCCCGAACGAAAGGCAGGTTAGCGTGTGACGTCACCACGCTGAATTCTGCTGCCCAAGTGGAAGGAAACAGTTTGATGTGTTGGGGTTCTGACAGCGTAGGAAAGACAGGAAACGTATCGTGTATTAATAATATGTACAACTTACATCTTGGGTATTGTAATATTAATGCTGACTGCTTTAATTACACAATTGGTCAGAGTTTATAAACAGTTATAATTGGCTTCTTTACTATGAGAAAATATATACAACTACAACTTGTAGTTTAACTGAAGGAGAGGCATATTATAAAGCAAATAAAAGAAAACCTGCAAATTAGAGGAGACTCATGCAGAACAAAATTACGTGGACATTTTCCGACACTTTCTGTTTCGGTTTCCTTTAACTAGTTTATCAATGTCAGGACGTAACATCTGGGAAATCTGTAATGGAAGGCTGCATGTTAGATTGTGATCAGACGAGATACTTCGGGGTTTGGACTTAACTGATTTCATAACACAAAAAAAAAAAATTGTTCGCACTCATATGTCGAGCCAAACATACACATTGTCCGTGCGGCAAGTGAATACAACCTCGGAAATCTGGTTTGGGGGACATTCTTGTAAAAATCAGCCAAGTGTTTCTTGTGTGTATACTTGTCCTTTAATAAATCGTCACATTTTAAACCGAGGCAGCTACATTGTTTTCATCGAGTGCGCTACACCTGACAATGCTCATATTCTGTACTCAAGCGCCTAACTGTATAGTGGCCGCGTTTAAACCATCCCCAACCGGCTCTCTTTGTAGGGGAAAACTATTCCTCCCCCTAACCACAATGTCATAAACATCTTAGAAAACACCAACCGGGGTCAGAGGTGAAGAATGCTAGGCACGTGTTTACAGCTGAGAATATCCAAGGTTGCCGTTGTTTAACATAACGTTTAGAGGCAAAATATAAATAAAGCAATGATTAATGTTTCCTATAAGTAATAGATAATGTTACAACGCTTTGTAACATGACTGAAAAGAGATATGTCACCTATGTTATGCTATTAGTACTTATATTACGTACATGAACTAAGTGCGTATTATTAGCATAATATCTAAAGAACGTTTAGTAAAATATCATTACAATTTTCAAAGGGTTAAATTGCATCAATGTTTATGAATTTGCGAGGGATATTTACATGCGAATTAAAGAAGCACTTTGGATATTCTGGTAGTTAATAATAATTTATAAGCAAAGACTGCACGTTAGAGCTTTGTTTATTGCAATCGTGAGCCGATTTATTCTAAAACATTTTCCTTTATTCTATGGCAGCTACAGTTGGTGAATTTTTGTTGATTTAACAAAGCAATAAACACTTCAAAAGTAAAAAAAAAAAGTAAAAAAGACGAACCAATGTATTAAAGAAAAACTAGTAAGGAAACTCTATTAACTCTTTTTAAATTTTCGAAGCTTTTAACAAGGATGTCTGCCAATTTTACAAGTTTGAATAACGTTAAGCAGTATATTTTTTGGGGGAGGGGGGCTCTTCTGCTAAACACAATTTAAATAAGTAATCACGTACACTCCGCATAATAATTAAATATGTCATAAACGCTTTACAACTCGAGAAAGTTTACAAATACTGTTAGATATATATTACAAGTATGAATGGAAATCCATGTTAGGTTCGATACCCACGGTCTCCACATCTTAATTAAATTACGCAAGTGCTAAACGCCAATAACTATTAAACACTAATAAATGTATAAAACTACACTAAGTAAAACACTATGTAACTTCTATAAATATAAACTTAATTAACATACATAGGAAGCATGTTTGCACAGTTTAAGCTAATTTCTGAGGACACAAGAGAAATATTGCAACAGTGCTTTAACTTGCTGAACGTATTAAGAAGGACGACCCATATGTTTAAGGGTGGAAGACCCTTATAATTGCTTACATGTGAGGAGGCGTGGTCAGAAGGGAAAGCTTTGATGCCGCCTGGGATGCAATGAACGAGGCTGCTATACTACACGGCTCTTTTCTAACGTCGCACGCTCTGCAGGCTTCATTCCCGACTGAAATACGTCACAACTCTCGAAGCTATCTTTCTCTGGTATAGAAAGTCAAAGGAAGAAGTAATAAATAGAAAGAAAATTAGCATTAACAGAATATATGTATAGGTATAAATTTGACAATTGGCACCATAGGGTATTTTTTATATATACACTCCCGGGAAGAACGGAATAGGTGAAGGAACTGGGGTTAGATATGAGCTACAAGATGGCCAGCGCAGACAACAGAGGCATGCAGGGTTCTTTAATAGTTACAGGCTCGGGAGAGCTGTGCAGTGACCTGTCCAAACCCCAAAGGATGGCTATTAGTCTTTCCACCAGCAGAAACCGGGAGAACCTCGACACAGCAAAGGTCTTTCTTTGACAGGGTCGAGAAGAATTTCCAAATCGTAAGCTTCTGCGTCATCTGCCCACCGGCACACAGCCCCAGAGCCAAGCTATAATACTAAAGAGGGAGATGAAATGACAGGAAATGGTAGAAAGGAGAGCTGTAGTAGAACCCATGGCGTAACATGCCCCAAGTGGGCCTGAGTCTACCAACGCGACTGCCGGCCTCACGCCCACTTACGCACGGCAGAGGTGGGCGATCATCCAACTCGGCATCCCCCAGCAGGAACGTTGGTTTTCGTGACCAGGGCCGCTTACCATGCGTAAGCACCTCACTTTCCTCACGATGCTGAGTGGGCGTCGGTCCTATACCCTGGACCTAAAATCCCCACCACATGGGTGGGATCGAACCCGGGCCGCTTTCCCTGGCATGCTACCTTAGCCCGCTATGCCACGGCGCAGGCCAGTAGAAGATGCAGAACTCCAAAATATCTCTTACCGACCAGGAAAACATTCATGGTCAGAATGGGTGACCACCAAGAAGAACCGGGGACCTCGCAGATACAAACCGCAGCATTACTAGCCATCCCGCTTGGTTAAAAAAAAAATACGCAACAAAGAAACTTGGATCATAAGTGGTAAGAGAAGTGATTAAATGGTAGAAATAAACACACTGCAAATTAGCGGCTATGTCTAAAGATATCGGGATACTTAACTGGGGAGTTGGAACTGTAAACAGATAATCAGCGCGTCGCACAGAATAAACGCGATAAGCACAATCACCAAAATCTTCTATGAGTTTCGCCATCTCAAATTTTCTAGAAACTTCCAAAGGTATCTATAATTGAGCGCCCTCGGAATTTGAGTGATTATTTGAGTTTGTGGTTTCCCGGGGTGAGCGTGTGAGTGTTAGTGAGTCAGCGTTTGTGTTTGTGGTGTGAGTTTAGCGAGTGCTGTTACTCCAAGAGATTAAGGACCTCTTGTGTTCGACTCTCCCAGAGATTGAACCGTCCGGAAGTAGAGATTAGGTCGGGTATATCGTCACATCGTCAGAGAAAGGGAATTGATAATAAATGGTAGAACTGATTTAGTGAAGTGATTGCTAAGGGAGCTGCCAGCAAAAAATGAACTATGGTCTGATTTTTAAAAGAAGATACGCGAATGTCATCTGTTTCTCCACGTGGGTAGTGCAATTTTACCCACCACATCCCCTTTCTTTACCCCACAACACTCGAAACATAATCAAGGATTCGAGCTATCTCACCCCAACAAATACATGCACAGTTAATCTGTATTAGCCTACTTTAAGAACAAAAATAAGTTATTCACACATTCACTGCGTTGCAACGTCTTCATATGTGAATTCTTTTAAATAATTGTTTGCACTATGTAACTAATAATCCATACTTACCGTTACTGTTGCTATATATCGTAAGTTGACATTCTCGCACTTGTGCGTAAGTATTTCTCCATAGCAACACATATACGCGATGCACGTTCTAAAATCTAACATCTATCTTCAATTATATTTATTAATATTTCAGTTAATATCTTAATTGATATAAATAAAAATAGTACAAAAAATAGTATGCAATACACCCGTGGTAAACATAAACGAATCTGGTAAATAGGAACACTCGGCGCAAGGGCCTCGGTTTTTTCCCCCCAAACCTTTCCTCGTTCCGTACACATTAGTATCACAATATACTATTATTAAACACTTTGTTAATTGACATGTTCATATCAACGCCGTCGATATACCGGAATTTTAGCCCACAGGAATTCTTTTACGTGCAAACATATCTACTGACATGGGCCTGTCGCTTTTGGATAAAAGGAATAAGCTGTTCATTGATAAGGAGCAAACTCTCGTCTTCTTGTTGGAAGAATTCTCTAAGAGAACAAACAAATTCTCTAGTTTGGCTATGCAATGTAACACCCCAACCGTAAGCTGATCTATACCTTGGGCCATGATTCCTCGGTCCAACTCTAATCCTACCGCCACTACGTCTTGCTTCCATAAAAACGTATTTTAATTGTGTTTTCACAAGCTAGGCTAACAATACACAGTGCAACTGAGCACTCAAGCAAACTCTGATTTCCGCATACAACTAGCGATAACTGACCTGAGGAGTACATGATTCACCAGTGTAACCAATCTGGCTACCTTTGTTTACGTTTCCGTAGCAACGACCTATCTCTCTTCCCCTTTGCGTCTCTTGGTTGATGACCTTCATGTATCTTCTTTTAAAAATCAGACTGTATGTTATTAAGCGACAGTTTTAAACCTAGACGAAGTCCTCTACTATATTTTACTTTGATTCCATTAACGCATTGCTTCACCGATCAGATATTGAATGAACGAGATAACCCAAACAATTCCTTCTCTCATTCAGCGCCAATAACCACAAAGTTCACATTATTTCTAATTCCTGCCACCGCCGACAACGATATTGGCGCTATGGGACAGCCTTAACCTTCTTCATGCGGATTTGAGGCTGATTAACTTGTAGGCCGAGCCGTGACCGCAAACAGTTCATCAGTCAAACAGCTCGGTTATTGGATCCCGCGGTCTGCCACTACGGCAAGTGGTGAAATTTAATAATGCCATGTTGGAACAACGACCGCGCTAAACGCAATCTTTATTAATAAAAAAAAAAAATCCGGCATGGGATGGGAGCTGGACAGAAACAAAGGAATGTAGTAATAAACAATGTACCTGGTGGTGGGTCTCCGTGTAAATTGTAAAGCTCTACTTCACACAGGAAACATGCCTGGGTCGATTTGTTTTGAACAAAACTGGCGCTTCTTCCTTTATATTAAACTACACAAAATCCGATCCCTACATGTTAGCATTTGTACAGACTCCACGAACAATGTATCTGAGGTACTTTCAGGAATATTTTACAATTTCGCTTGAATGTTTCTAGTAACTGCTGTTTATATGCATTGTTTTTCCACACATTGTTCTTACGAGTGCTTATTTTTGTATCTACGAGTATTTCATATTAGGTATTTGTAAAGGGAGGTCACAATGGTTTCGAAATTACTTGCTTATAAATGTTGCAGATCTTCCACTTATTTTAGTATTCTTTCATAGATTTGTTATTCTAGTGTACTACGTTATATTTTTGTTTAAATTACATAGCTTATCTAAATTGTTAATATTCCGAGTTAATTTAATTTGTCAACAAGTACAGCTTATTTAAATTACTAACTAAAGTAGCTACAAAATAATAATGAACATGGGTTCAGCCAATACTGTTATGCTACTGTCTTGGTGTTGCCACTTTCACGGCAAGCAGGCGACAGAGATGGAAGATATATCTGTCTCTGTCTCAACCTAGCAAGAATCGTACTGTGACTTTATGCGTTCGTAAGATTAAAGTCCAATTTGCCGAAATTCTAAGTGTTCTTTATTTGCGTAGAAATACACTCCGTAGCAGCAAAATTACATCACATATCATAACACAGTCTTCCAAGGTCGATGACAATAACAAACAGCGTTCAGTTTACAACACTCTCAGCTGTTCTCTGCTTACCTCTCGCGACTCACTCACTCCACAACTCTATGGGTGAAAGCCCATGTAGGAATACTGGCAATGAGATGGCTGATAAATTGGCCAAGGCAGCTGCTCAAGATGGACTGACAAACATTTACACTAAGGTTCCCAGGTCAACAATCAAAGCAGACATAAAAGAAAGAGGACACGAACAATGGCAACATAGGTGGAACAGCACAAACAAAGGGGCTCTCTGTAAAACTTTCCTCCCAACAATCAAAGATAGGTTAAAGAGAAAATTTCCCATTACACCAGAACTTACTGCTACAACCTCAGGTCATGGAAAAACTAAAGATTGCCTATACAGGTTCCACATTATTGATGATCCAAAATGTACATGCAGTAACCTCCGACAAACAGTTAACCAATTAATTTTTGAATGTAAAGACAAACAACAGCAGAGATCTATATTGGTGGCAGAAGTGCAAAAACAAGGAGGAAAATGGCCCACAATCAACCAGGAATTAATCACAAAATACTTGAAACCAATTTGCAAATATATTCATTCAATTAAATTATAAAAAGTAGTTAACTTTAAATTCAATATATTTATAAATATACTAATAGAATTAGAGATAAGACTACAAAAATACTATAAAACAATACAATGCAACAATAGGCTAGTAAACTAGAGAAAGGAACTACCAATATATAGGTTAGAAAAAGCTCAAAGGTGTATATATCAAAAATAAATTAGGAACAAGTCTGTAAATTATAATGTATAATTATGTATTGTAATGCATGTAATATTACCATGTAATGGGGCATGCAGTTGATACCAATAAAGAGAAAAAAACTCTACTACTGCTGCTGGCGTGTCACAATCTCTTAAATACCTCGCAGATAATTTTTAGACGGTTCGAAAATAAACCAGGAACCAAACAATCTCTATCAGTCCAGAAATTTCTACTTATCTCAGTTTGTTTGCCTCGGCAGACCCTTATCGGTATGCTATCTCTATCTGCCGGGTCTTTGTTTTCACACTGCCCGCCTATCAGTTCCTTTTGTGTATACAAGCCGCGCGATCGTAGATACGGGTTCGCGACAATACAGATGCTGAAATGTACTGTGATACAATGCTGACAGAGAAGTTCACCTAATATTTCAGCATGTGTGTAACAATATATACAATAATTATCGAAAAATCTGAACCTTAACACCTTGAACTGAAGAACAGTTTGCTTACAAAGCTACCGTTCATACGCACACAAAACAAAATCATTCAAATTAGATGCGTTCTACGAAATAAGGTGTTTGCTACAGTGAAACAAAATAGTAACATTTCAACAATTTGTGAATATAGTTTCTATTTTAATGATGCCATATTTGTATATCGTCTGTAATGAAGTTCAAACCAATTTTTGTTTCATTAAAATACTTAATAAATTAGGAAGACATGAATGTGTATTTATGAAGTATTTTTACACCATGAAATTTTAGTCTTGCAGCAACAATATCTCTTCTTTCAAGTAGAAATTTGCAACCATCATTGGTTCTCCTATATTTGCACCCAAGACATTTCAGAATATTATGTATAGGAGATACAGAATCCGTATATTCTATTTCCCCCACTTTTTTTTTTTTTTTTTTTTTTTTTTTTGTAATTTTACATCCTCCAACATTAAGTCATATCGAACGATGAATGAAATGGGTGAAATGATGCTCAAATGAGACCAGGGCTCATAAATCTTAGAGTTACCCGACATTCGTCTTTCAGGATAAGGGTAAACCCTGGAAAAATCTTATCCAGGTAACTCACCCTGGCCGAGATTCGAACTCGGGACCTCTTGAACGTGAGGCAGACATGCTGACCTCTTGAACGTGAGACAGACACGCTACCATCTACGCTACCGAGGCGGGCTCTATTTCCCCCATCATTAAATTAGTCAGCCTTTTGGCAGTTGGATATTCACCCTTGTCATATACATTGTCACGGCAACAGGTATAAAAGTTTCGGTACAAATAACAAAACAGTCGGTGGATAAAGTTTCATGGTAATAATGAGTCTTGTTAAGCAGTTAATGATAGTGCGGATATTGTAAACAAGCGCCGGCAAGCAAGATAACTGAGGTAAAGGACTTGCCGGCATAGATTAAGTTACACTTCTGGAATGTGATAGAATATTTAGTTTCTTTATTCTTCCGGAAATTTCTGGACTGATAGAGACTGTTCGGGTTCTGGTTTATTTTAGAACAATCTAGAATTACAAATTAGGTATTTAAGAACGTGACGGCTCACAAAGTTAGTCAGTTGTAAAACAGTGAGTTGTGAAACAGTGTTGTGAACGAGAGACAGCTGGAAGTGTTATTGTAACGAGAGCTAAGGATGTAATCTGCTGTCACTGTTTGTTATTGTCATCGACCTTGGTATACTGATGGTGTACGTAACGTAATGCTGCTGTAATCTATAAGAGTACTTCTACAAAAATAAAGGAGATTTTTAATTTCTGCAACTCGGCCTTAATCCACAAAGTCACAATATCATAAATTGCTCTGCATGAAACACACTTAAGAAAATTGTCTTAAGTTGATATCACGTGTTTTAGCTGCCCGATGTTTCCCCTGAAGATCGAAATATGCAAACTTCTCCTAATTTGGTAAACTGTTTGCCTTCTATACAATGCTCGTCACAGAATCAGCGTAACATTAGTTCTCGACTCTGAGCGAAATTTGTATTTTCCAAAATGTATTTAACATCTGTTTCAAAAAGGAATACACATTAACAAGAATATGTGTAAAATCTTATGAGTTGTTTCGCAGTTACTACTAGGCGCACCAATACTAGGTTTGCTAAGCGGTATATTTAATAACAAGGACAAGCGATTGAGCTACCAGTTTAGTTAGCTTTGGAAAAGGTATGAAGTCCTAAACCTTGTGAAGAAAAAAAGAACTTAAAAAGCTATAATAAATCAAAATTGCTACTATTTCATTCGATAGTTGTTTGCATCTTGCATCTTAGAAGATTTCTTTGAATACCAGATGGTCAAGTCATCAGCAAAAGGAGCAGTTTTAACACCAAAGTTTTGTAGTTGCTTAGGTGAATCATTAAATACTACAAATTTTCATAGTGAAGTTTTATCTATTTATCTTTTGCTCTGAAACATTCTTATTTGACTTCAAAGATGCAGGAATATTACTGTGACTTTGTGGGTTCGTGAAATGAAAAGTCCAACTACACCACTCAAAAATGTTCTTTATTTCCACCGACTTACAGTTAAACACTTGCCAATTACACGGAATTACGTAATGCACACAATTACGATTCACCAGTTCGTCCGTTACAATTTCACTGTACGGTCACAATTACGTAAATTCTTCCGTTGCACATACACAGTCTTCTCGTCCTTACACTAGCACTGCACTCTTACGCTGATTGCCACGAACTCTGACTGACTGACTGACTGACTGACTGACTGACTGACTGACTGACTGACTGACTGACTGACTGACTGACTGACTGACTGACTGACTGACTGTCTCTCTGAAACCCTTTTTATAGGAATGTCACTGTTTTTCTAGAAGTCTCTGGTTTCCCGCAAACCACCCGAACGTTCCAGAGGACAGGAGAAGGGGAGAGAAACGTCGAGGGACAAGTGACATTTCCCCAAATCACCCCTCAGTTAGTGACAGATTAATGGGCGGGGGGCGTGGCTCGGCCGCCTCGGACCCTTCCAGCTGTCCCCGGTCGTATCTTACGCTAGTAGGGTGACATTACTATTCTATTCTTTTATATCCTATTCTTTTCTTATTGTCTGTAAATAATTTACAGTCAAATATTAGAGCTAAATCAATAGTTCAATATGCTGATATATTAATTGAAATCAATGTACTTGAAGAGCTACAAATCTTATCGAGCAGAATGTTCAGTAATATTTCAAAATGGTTCAGCAATAATAATTTAATTGTAAACTTTGATAAGACACATGTAGTTCATTTTCAGTTTTCTCAGAATAAGTCCCCTGTACAATCACAATTAATATGTAACAATCAAGTAATTAAGTATGTAACTACAACTAAATTTCTTGGTCTTTGGATACAGAGTAACCTAAAGTGGGAGACACATGTTGATCACCTAATTAAAAAACTGAGTACAATTTCTTATAATTTCAGACAACTGGTACACATAGTTAACATAAAAACTCTCAGAATCACTCAGTGTGCCCACTCCATTTGAAAATATGGCATAACATTATGGGGTAACTCACCACATTGTAAATCATTATTCATAATGCAAAAACGGATTCTAAGAATACTTGGAGGAGTTAAATCAACATCTACGTGCAGACCATTACTTAAAAAAGTTAAAATCTTACCTCTCCCATGTATTTTCAGTTATGAAATTTTAAAATTTACAAATACAAATTGAATGAAAGGAAATGGCCACTGTACCTTTAATGACATAGTTCATAATCATAATACTAGACAGAGAATGGATATTCATGTGAATAGAAGTAACACAAGAGCTCATCAAAACAGTGTAATAAACCTAGGAATCACTTTTTTTAATAAACTGCCTATAGCCAGTAAAACTACTTGCAATTTTTCAGCATTTCAAAAGTCAGTTTTGGCATACTTGCTAGACCACTGTTTTTATTCTGTTAGTGAATTTATGGAAAGTTTATAATATTGTTACATTTCTGAATTAATTGTGTATATTATAAAAGTTTTGAGATATCTTTATAAAACATTATTTTGTACAAACACTGACTTGTCCTTATTGGATGTGACTTGTTAATTTTATAGTTAATTGCACTGTATATTCATATTTTGACGTGTCTTATATCATAGTACTCATGTACAATGTATAATTTACAAGATGAATAAATTATCTATCTATCTATTTTGTCAGATTATAAAGCAACAATTCAGACTGTAGTATCTACATCCGATCCAAAGATGGTAACAATTCTAGAAATACAAAATATAATCCAGACCATTAAAAACTTGGAAAATACTTTAGCAATGGATTCTCGACCACTGTGGAATTCAAGAGAATGAAGGGGCTGATATACTAGAAAAGAAGGATGTTAAATTAAACAGAAAAAATAACAAAAAAGTATTTTCATATGAATCAATTAAAAGAATTATAAAGAAAAAACTTAATGCTAATTATAAATCTGGATTAATTGAGAAAATGGTAATCGAAACATGAAAATACTTCTGGAACATCCCTCTGTTATTCCGGAATTTCCACATAAATCTGCTATTGCCATGATGAGACTACAGAACATGATTGCCTAGGAAAACATCTCCATAGAATTGAAGCGGTCAGAAGCAAAGTTGCTAAGTCACTGTTTCAAAATTGTGCAGGAGAATTACTCAAAGCTTTCAAAAGTAATTTTAAATACCAAAATAAAAATACACATGAAAAAAATGTATATGATGGGCCCGTTTGGAAGTACAAAGTACTGTGTTGAACTGCTTCTCGCGGTTTGACATATGTAGCATGTGTGACAGGATATTTTTCTATTGGGACTTAACAACTTTTAATTTAAAATGGATGAAAAGTTGTTACGTCACTTGACTTATCAGCTTCTGATTCTTAATGTTAGAGTTTTTCCATTATACAGTATTATAATATGTAGCCACGGATAAACTATTACTTTATTTTCGCCAATATATCTCTACTATGGACTAATTCAGTACGCACTTCATGACATACAACATTGTCACCAAAACATCACTCCATCTCTACATCTTCTACATAACTTCTATATGTCATTGTGTCATAAAATATGGTACCTTTTGGCAGAGTGACATGTTCCAGTAGTGAATGAACATCGTAATATTTTGCCTTCTTAATCTTCCGAAGCCTATCTGGTGTGTTTTTTGCAATATCACATGCCTTGTGTAAGGCCTGTAACCTCACTACTCTCCTCAAAAGAGACTGGGGACGATAAAGTGAGGTACACATCCTCTTTGGAAATACACACCACGGATTAAAGTGAATTCAAGAATACTTCTTACAAGGACATGGTCGAGGGCATCTTTGAAGTCAAGAACTTCAACAACTGGAGTGTCATCGTGTTCTTCGTTATGGATCAGTCGACGTTTGACATGGAGAACATCAATGGGATTCTTCTGTAGTGAATCCTTGATCAGTTTCACCCATGTGGAAGGGACTAAGACTTTATCCATTGATCGCTTTTTCTTCCCAATATTACCAAACATTCTATCAATAGGCATGAAAGAGTGCCCTGGTATTGAGAAGTACAGATAAACTTTCTGAA
Source organism: Mantis religiosa (assembly GCA_030765055.1). Classification (NCBI taxonomy): domain Eukaryota; kingdom Metazoa; phylum Arthropoda; class Insecta; order Mantodea; family Mantidae; genus Mantis; species Mantis religiosa. Next base: position 31,430,272 of record CM060956.1, read on the forward strand.
AGTGCACTTGAATGTAAAAATGTCTAATGTCTAAATGTCTAATCTAAAGTGTATCAACAGCTGACATCAAAGAACTTGGATGGCGCAGTGTAGTTGCACCACCAAACGGCTAGTGCGGCAACTACTTGACTTATCAACATCTAACTCGAAAAGGCTGACAACAACTTTTACTTCAAAAATTGATACCCATTCAACATTCCAGGGTCATAATATGTTCCATCTAACATCTTTTGAGCGGTAAACCATTTATCACTCTTACAGAATTGGTATTCAGAGTGCTTATCGTATGTGCAACAGGATTTCTCAAAAACATTGACTTAACAACTTCTGAATCTGAGTGCTTCAATTAGCATACTAAGTTTTCAAATTGTGTATTGTGCTCTCAAGATATAGAAATGGATAGAGAACATCTACAAAACTGTGCACCTTTACAAAATTATCAAGATATAACTTCTAAGTACTGGGAAGGTAGAGTGAAAATGACTTCATTGTCAACAACTTTTTCCTGTTTCCTGTTGGATATTACAAGTATTGTATTTGGGTGTTACGTCACTTTATACTGGTACAGAGAGTATTGAAAACTAGAACCACAAGTATTAATGAGCTGGTCCATCCGTGTTGCTATGGTAACTGATAAATGTAGCAACAAGCAAACGCGTGTTCACACTGATGATTAATTTACAAATCAGGTATTGCAAAAACAGAAATTGAACAACCAACTTTCTCAGTGCACAAAGCTTTATGCCATAAAACAACATTTTTATAATGCTGCTTTTTATTTTTATATTTAATATTTAAATAATTAGCATTATACAATATACCTTCTATTCCTTTTAATACACTTTTACGTGCTCTCCATCCAAATTTTCCTGAAAGCGCATGAAATTATTCGTTTCACATTTCATGTCAGGTTATCTGATGCTTCAAGTTTGATGTTTAACAAGAAATTTTAAATCAGTTATCACAGAAAATAAGCAAAATGAATGCGGTTCCAGTTTACAGCACTCGCCTTGAAAATTGCTAAACAGAGTACTTCAGCAAATTAAAATGAACACAGTATTATGTTGAGAAAATGCCTGACTGTGACCTAAAATTAGAATGTGCTGTGCACCAGGAATTAGAAAAATAATATGTCTTTTTAATCAAACAATGAGAGATATGTTGCCAGTTTGAGAGGTATATAGGTGATCTGAAAACTTTCCGACCTAATAAAGATACAAGACTTTTCTCAGAATTTTTTCTTTTTTGGCATAGTCTCCTTGTAAATCTACACACTTCTCCCAACGATGTTCCCATGTCTTTAAACTGTCCAAAAATTACTCGACCTTTTTCTCTGCAAAATAATTGTTCACGATGTTGATTGCCTCTTCATTTCACGAAAATATCTCTACTTCGAGCGCAATTTTCAGATGAGGGAACAAAAAGAAGTCCCTTAAGGCCAGATCTGGTGAGTCAAACAGTTCAAACCGTAATTCGTGGATTTTCGCCATTACAACTGCTGAGGTGTGAGACCGTGCGATGTCTTGGTGAAACAGGATTTACCTTTTCTGCAAATGTGGCCGTTTTCCCGCAAGTTATGCCTTCAGCTTGTCAAGTCATTACGCGTAGTATGCTCCTGTAATGGTTTTTCCTTTTTTAAGATAATCGATTAAAATAACTTCATAACTATCCAAAAAACGGTCGCCATCACTTTCCCAGCCGAAAAAAAAAAACAGTTTTTGCTTTATTTGGAGCCGGTTCCACCTTTGCAGTCCACCGTTTGGACTGTATTTTTGTTTCGGACGTATAATGATGTATCCAAGTTTCATCTACAGTAATTCATCTGATTTATTGCGCCTAAACTGCGCCAACAGAGAGTTGGAAATGTTCATTCGAACACGTTTTTGGTCTAACGTGAGCAAACGCGGCAACCAACGCTCCGACAGCTTTCTCATGTCTAAATGTTGATTTAATATGAGACAAACAGTTCTTTTGACATGTTCATAACCTCTGCTGTCTCTCTTACTTTAATTTGACAGTCGTCTAGCACCATTTGGGGAACTTTGGTGATGTTTTCGTCGGTAGTTGCAGTTTTTGGACGTCCCGAACGTTCATCGTCTCCCAAGCTGTTATAGCCACGTTTAAATTCAGCTGCCCAAAATTTCACTGTGGTAAATGATGGTGCAGAGTCCCCTTACACAGAATGCCACTCATCTTTGGTTTGCTTAGGAGTATCGCCTTTCAAAAACAAACATTTAATGATAGATCGATACTCGATTTTGTACATTTTCATAAGAACACTCACATCAACTCACTCAAACGACTGTTACATAACAACTGAGCGTCCAAAATGGCTGAAACTTTGGTGAGTAACTGTCAACAAAATTCATTAGTTTTTATTTACGAGTGCTGCCATCTCTATGTTGAGGTCGGAAACTTTTCATAACACCCTCGTAAAGTTCACCTTTTGCTGTAACATTTCCCCAGCAAGTCTCGGTTCTCTCGTATAGTGGGGGAAACAAGCGAATGGGTTACCCTGTATTTTGTTGATCCTATATTACAATTGAGGCAAACCATAATGGCCTAAAGCACAACATTGTTGATTTTGAAGTTTTAGCATGTATGCATGCTCCTGACGTTTGCCAACCTTGTGATCAAGCAGCTGTAACTGTGCTTGAGGCCTTCTTTGATATATGTCTCGCCAGTTTTCCTGATTTTCAGTTAAATAACGGCCTAAAGCAACAAAATCTTCATTGTGTTGCTCTGCGCTGTTCAATTTTTATGTTGCCAACGTACTCTTTACATTATGTTCGGAAGTAGTACTTCGTAATGGGAATTTCTGGCTTAAAAGTTTTGGTTTTAACAGACATCTATTTTTTCTAAAAATTATGTTTCTGCGCTTTGGGCTGTAATGGCTCTCAGCACCTCAATTGGTAGTGTGTAGTGAAATTATTTTATGGTATACTTGTTACTGTAGTAATTTTGTTAAATTCCCTCATTTAACACAACTTAAAGGATTTGAACAACAATAAATGTTAGATAGAGTCAACATGAAAAATTCAATGCCATGGCCGGGATTTGAAACACGGATCTCCTGGTTTCCGTCCAGTCGCTCTAACCCATTGAGCTACCATGGTCAACTTGCCGTCCTGACATCAAATTCTCCATTTGACTCGTATATTTTCCCGGTAGACCACTAGGGGCTCTCGCATCCGAGATACACCGTTTGTGGCGACTTACTATCGTAAGTACTTGAGTCCCAGGCTTCATCATTTAACTCTTACTATTTTAGTTAATTGATGGAAATTGATAATTTCTTCACACTAGCCTATGTAGGCTAAGGTTTTTGATAGAGTAAACATGAAAAATTCAATACCATGACCGGGATTTGAACCACGGATCTACTGGTATCCGTCCAGTTGCTCTAACCCATTGAGCTGCCATGGCCAACGTGTCCTCCTGACATTAACACACACACCACTGGACATTGAAGCTCTGAATGTCAGACCTTCGGTCTCAAGCCAGATCAGGGCTAGGCCCTCTAGTGGCAGTGGAGTGTTTTGTAAGGAAGGATAATTTACAGCAGAAGATGAGTTTGAAGTTATATATAAGACATGTGATGTGTTATTTTATGTGCCTAGAAGCAGTCTCGGGCACTCAGCGCTCTTCAGGATCGATGTCATTCTCACCAAGACCGCGGATGAGGGAGTTGAAGTTGTAGGAGAGGTTTTGATAGAAGGAACGTGAAAGGGTATGGTTGTAGTCTGTTATTGTGGGAATACATAAGTCTCGTCGAATAACTGGATTGGGGATGTACCAAGGGGAGTCTGTATCAATGCGCAGGAATCGGTATTGTAGAATTTCAAGGCGGTGTAGGTGAGACTTGGCTGCTACTCCCCATATTTCACTGTCGTATGTGATGGCTGGCCGGAGTGCTTGCTTATACAGGAGCAGTTTTGTAGGCAGAGACAATCACCGATCGTCGGTTATAGAGAGGTTAGAGCATACCCATTCTTTTGTTAACTTTATTAGCCACATATGTAATGTGCTCTCTCCACGTCAATTTGATGTCGAGTAGAACACCAAGATACTTCACGTAAGTTTTCCAGTGGACGTCCTCACCGGCTAGGCGAATTGGTGGAAGGTCCGCTATTCCTCTTCGAGAGAAGGTGATGGCCTACACATCCAACGTTTACGCCGTTCTTTAATACCTTCATGGACGTGCTTTATAGGATGATACCGCATATTGGTGCTCGACTGGAAGACTACGGGACTGCAAGCCAAGACTAGAAAAACAGCTAGCAACTTTCAGCAAATGGGCAAAACGATGGAGAATAACGATAAATCCAGCAAAAACGCAATACATCATTTTCCGGATAAAAACCAAAGATACATACAGAACATCTACCATCACCTACAACAACCACACCATACCGACACAAAGAAAAATCAAATACCTAGGGGTAACACTAAACGAGAAACTGTCTACCAAGGCTCACTACCAAATCAAACTGCAAGAAGCAAAGGTAGCAACGTCTTGCCTCAGGTTCCTCTCAAAAATTGGAAAGGAAGGTCTATCCCCAGGCACCCTAACCCAGCTATATAAAACTATCATCAGACCAACATTCACATACGCAGCAATCGCTTTATAGCCCATCCCCTCCCAAAAAACAAAGGACAGTATCTCCGGGTTCGAACGGAAATGTCTGAGAATAGCTAGGAAGTTACCACCATGGTCCAGAAG
>CM060956.1:31442494-31475881 GCA_030765055.1 Mantis religiosa
AGTGCGTGCTGTTATAAAGTTTTTTACAGCCAAAGGATATTCTGCAGCAGCTATTCATCGTGAGCTTCCGTATCGTTTTTTTTTTTTTTTTTTTTTTTTTTTTTTTTTTGCACGATAACGCCCGTCCTCACTCTGCTCGCAGAACAACAGCCCTTCTTGAGTCCTTCAAGTGGGACGTTGTCAACCATCCACCTGACAGCCCAGATCTGGCGCCAAGCGATTATCACCTCTTCATGCATATGAAGACATGGCTCGGGTCCCAGCGGTTTGATGACGACGAAGAGCTCAAAGATGCGGTCACAGGCTGGCTCCAGGCATAAGCGGGTGATTTTTATGCAGAAGGAATTTCAAAGCTTGTGAACAGATACGATAAGTGCCTCAATCGTTATGGAGACTATGTAGAAAAATAGTGCAAAGATGTAGTTGTAAGATGTATATATTAAAATATGTTTATTTAACTTGGTGAATTTTTTGCAATCAACCGGAGATTACTTTCTGAATGGCCCTTGTATATATGGCTAGTGTGGAGAAATGATTAATTTTCATCAATTAACTTAAACAATAAATGTTGTTTATTACATAATAATAATAACTAAAATAACTTTCCCGTTAGTCATACTCGATAGTACTAAGGCGTACTGGCAGTGGCTAAGTCTGTTTGTGCTGGAGGGAACCAGCAATAAATAAGGTGAATATAGTTATTAATTGAAGCAGCAATGCTACTACGTACAAAGGTAATTTACCTGTGTAAGCAGTGTGGTTAAGGAGAGGAAGTTTGCTACGCAGAGAGAGGATGGTGGTGTTACGTAACCGGACCGCTCCAAGCGATATTCGTTAAGGAAGAGGATCATGAATAAACATCCACACAGCGGATTGGATACTCCAGTAATTATGGATTGTATGTAGCCACACAAAGCTGCTACATTTTATGATGCATATTCACATATATCTTGTGTATTTGTAGCGATATTTCCGCCCGCATATTCTTGTATAAAAATTAACTATTATATATTATTAATTCAGGAGTTATTAACAACTATGTATTATTTAGTAGCAAATATCTACGATATTTACACTAGTATTTGCAAAAATTTATCACGGGATAACCCCTGAAAATATTTATAAAAAGCATTAAACTCGACCGTTATTAGTTACCAATAAATATAGGCGTAGTTATTAAGGAAAGTCGGCTAGCTTTTGATACGAATAACGGGAAAACTTCCTCAACATTTTCGCTACTCTTATGCCCTATTTCACCAACAGATGTTAAAATCTACGTTAACAAATGTAACGTAACAATTGTCACAGCGCTAACAACACTGTTAAATTTCTTCTATTTAACCAACATGTTTTCTGAAAATGTTGACAAACTCGCGTTAACGCCAAGAGACTCGTAAATATTACAGATATAGAAGGCTATGGGTGAGTCGTATTATTTTCTGAACGTACTGCGATACGCTTTTGTTTTCATTTTCCTCTGCACACAGCTGAAAAAATGGCGGGTGAACAAATTCGTAAGAGAAGCCTTGGGACAAATTTCTCATCGATGGAGAAAGAATTGTTAATTGAATTGGTGACGAAGTATAAGGATACCGTGGAAAATAAGAGGACGGATGTGGTCAATGTAAAAGAGAGAGATGTCACGTGGGAAAAGATTGGAAACGAATTTAATTCATATGCACTAGAACCACGAGATAATTTCGTTAGTATTATGTAAGTTTAAAACGAGGTGCGAAGAAGGACAAATGACGAGTGACCTGAACGTTTCAAGACATGAGGTGGACAGTGTATTATCCACATAATTCAGTGAATAATAAAATCGCAAAGTTATTAATACTTAAAGCAAAGGCGAGATCGGCATATTCCTTTCGATGCATGTTCTAACTCAGTATTACGTAAATTTAAAACGAGGAGCGAAGGACAAGTGACTTGAACGTTTCAAGACGGAAGGTGGACAGTGTATTATCCACATAATTCAGTGAATAATAAAATCGCAAATGTATTAATACTTGAAGCAAAGGCGAGATCGGCGTATTATAAAAATTATTCTTTTATATAAACAATATTCTATTTCATTGATGTTTATGTACGTAATAACCTTTTGCCATTTTAAGATAATCAACACGTTTGAAAAATGTTCCATGTAAACGATAGTTAGGATTGGGAAGATTTTCCTGAAAATCCTCGTGTAACATCCTGGAATGTTGTGAATTTAAATTCCATCCTGGAATGGAAGATTGTTAATTTAAATATCAAGTGTGGTACTTAACTGACTTCTCAATTCTGAGTTGTGTCGTTTACACTTTCACCGCACATGCACCGAGCTGGATGGTTCAGACAGTTTTGTCAGTGGCTCGCATACGGGAGGTTCGGGTTCGATTCTCGTGGCCAGTCTACCTGGCCCATGAGCTTTTTCGGGGGTTTTCCGAGTCACCATGCGAATGCTGGGCAGGTTAACTACATCTCCAGACGTTCCAGGCGCTCCATTTCACCTCCATTATCATTTCACATCATCTCTCATCTAGTGGTGTGTTTCAGGATAGAACTATCGGCGAGTGTCTCACCATTGCGTAGCAGGATGATATGCTCCTGATAAACACTTCCTCCTTCTGTAAGACGGTCTATGTACTATGAACCAGGTATGGTGGGGCTGTTTCCGGACCACAGTAGGGTGGGATGTCGGCTGTTCTCGCCTGCCGGGGAGTTTCCAACTGTAAAGTGTAGGGACCCTGCCCTGTCGTGGCTCCTTGGGACGGCCGGTGTGTCTCCTCTTGCTTCATCCTTCCTCCTGGGGATGCCCCACTTGTGGGCATAGGTACAATGGACCAGTACAGATGCCCATTTATAAAAAGGGCAATACATTTTGGTATTCAGCATTTACGTGTATTTCTGTTATAATTTTAATATCGAATTTTTATATCTATCTATTGCAGATATGAATCAGAGAAATAAAAATAGAAAGAACTCCACTTCAGATGCTGTTGTTGGCATATTCAGTTTGCTTCCAAGATCAGCACTGAACTATAGCTATAATTGCCGAGCGTTCCTGTGATCCTAATTTTGCTTTGGCTGCATGTTACTGAATACAAACAGCACAGCGATTAGCCACCGTTGTACACATAAACATATAAAGCACATTAAAATTACCCTTGACCTTTGGTTGCACAGAGCGTTGCTTTGATTATTATTACCAGGTAATGCAGGTGCATGGGCCAGAGAGATGTATTGATAAATAGCCATACGGTGTGACCTGGAGCGCTATATATAGCAATATGCCTATGTCTTTAACACAGCAGCCAGCCTTTTAAAGCGAAGGTATGCTGGGGGAAACAGACGAATGTGTTGCACTCATGTGCCTTTTTCCAAATCATCCACAAACTTTTCTTAAAAATTGTATTCTTTGTTAAACATCCATTGCACATTTTTATCGAACGAAGTGGTATAACGTGTGCGACTCATATTCCAAGGGCCCTGGATTCGATATTGGGCAACCGACGTTTCTAACCTATGGGGTTTCCGTAGCTTTACTGAGTCGTTAAGTAAACGCAGGGGAGGCTCCTCTTTTTCCACTGTTTTCCTGTACCTCGTTTCTTACATTGTTATGTTTCAGGATTATAGGACCAGGCGGTGTTTGGTGTGTTGCAGCTAGGCGGTGGATGTGCGCCCTGTAAAAGTTTCTTCCTGGTGTCAGGACTGCACAGCCTTTGCCCGTTTCATGCGGACTGACAAGAAGGTACTCCTGGAGGATGAGGGCTTGTGGATGGGCTCGAACGGAGATGTATGTGCTCTAAACGTTAACGGCCATCCAGATTTAGTTGCCTACGGATCCCTCCTCTCATCCCTCTTTCCTGGGAGTCATAGTAGAAGCATAAAGGATTGGATGGTCCATGTGGGATGCTCAGCCTAAGTCGTGGGGGTCCCTAACAATTCTGTCTTCGAAGACTGGTCTCACTGTTTGAGCTAGAGAGAAGTACTCTTTACTTTGAGCAAGCGTACCCACTATTTGTCCTACACCATAACATGCCACAAAATCTAGAAGCACCCCTAGAAGATGAGAAGAAATGACGGAAAGAAAGTCGTGATAAATGAGAAGCCATCCAAACTTTAATCGGCCAGGGAATATGAGGAAAAAACCCAAAGTCACAGTGGCCGATTGGCGGGAATCAAACCCGATAACTCATACGTTCCCAAGGAGTCAACTCACTCGGTATTAAGACTTTAGTGGTCCTTCTTCTTCTATTGGTACAGGACACTGTCCTGCTCGTGTATGGTCCTCTACCCCTTGTGTCATTTTAGATGTCGAGTGAGGGAGTCACAACTATGGATCAGAGTGAAAAATCCATGGATGGGTGATCATCCCGGTTCTCGGAATGACATTGAGGGAAGTAGATGAACGGAATGAGGTCGACATGGATGAAAGAAAAGATGATAATGGAACAAATGTTGGAATGATGCCGGGGGAAATCGGAGGTCCAGTAGAAAACTGCCCCAGGCCGTGTTGTCCTGCACAAATCTCACTTTGCAGTCACCTGGGATCGAACCAGGCCGCCTTGGTGAGAGTCGAGTGGTTAAGCAGGACAAAAGAATGCTTAGAGAGATATGTGTTTCTTTGGAAGGTAGTAACAGGACAGGTCAAGCAGAGACGTTGTGGACTGCATTCGGGAAGTCGTGGATTTGGTAATTCCCGTGGTCATCCTTTCTATCTTATATATTATAATATTGCTTTTCTATGCATGTGTTAGTGTTTCCGAAACAAGTGGAATCGGTTGCTTTATTGAAGTGAAAACTTCTTTAGCCGCGTTTAGCACTTTTTGTGGGTAGTGAATTAAACTGAGCCGTCACGCTGGAATATGTGACGCTCATTGGGGTGAAGTTGGCTCGAGTCGGTTCAATCCGAACTAATCCCCTCACACTTATTTCAGTCTTATGTTGTCCATAGCACTACACACCGTAGATTTTCTATCACACTCAACAGCGTATCAACAACACACATCCAGGTATGTTTTAATATATTACAAATACTATGAAAAAAAATTAAGAAACCCTACAGGAGTTTCACTAAAACAATAATTGTTTTAGGGCCATTCTTACAATCGTCTGTCAAATGCCGGTAACCGATCCGGTTAGATAACCTTCTGTCATTTAACAAGTCCAGAACATGTCAAATTCCACTTTAAACAATAATAATAGTCAAAAGAAACAGATAATATCAACCAAGTTCGGTATTTGAGCAATTAAGACCATAATAACGAAAAATAAAACGAGTGTGCTAATTGGAAATAAAAGTGTTAGGAATTCGTGAAAGAGATGTTTCATTTAAGAACTGGTTATTTTATTGACAATTTCTCTTTATTGTGAGTAGTAAAACGTGAAACGTCAATAAATTAAATATGATAACATGCAAATAATAAAATTATCACGTATTAAAATGTCGTTTTGCGTATATTTTCATTTACAACTTATAGGTTATGTTTTCCACAAACTGAAAGACTGACCGAGGGGAAAAGGTCTGATATAGAAATTTGATTTTTTATAGAAAAAAGATTTAAATATGTATTTTTCTTCTTTGTTTTGAAATTGTACTGTATTTTTCTTTTTGGAGAATAATAATATAATTATGAAATTGAAAAATTGAATTGAATTGAAAATGTATTAATATAAGTATCAATTGTGTCAACAAATTTGAAATGAATATGAAGTAATAAAATATGTATGAAAATATGTACGAACGTGTAATAAAATATGGAGTAATGAGTATATGTACGTATATGTAATAACTTGTGTAAAATGTATACGTAACCAAACATTTCCGAATATTTAAAAAATATGCAAATAAGCAAATGAATATCACATAATTATATTATAAGGTATGTATGAACTTGAAGTTTTATTAAAAATAAAAGTGCAATTGTGTATGAAAAAGAAACAAAATATGAAAAATAATTGTAAAATAACATGTATTTTAATATAAAAATAAAATACATGTAAAACAGTATATTGTGTTATTTGATTTTACTTCCTTTATACATCCTTTATGTATAACCCTCTTCGCACGGTCGCAAGTCCGTGGTCATTCAGTTGTTTCAGAGTATTTTCATTTGCGAGCACACTTAGCGTAAGGTATGGAATGTTTACCTCGCAACTGACCTCTTTGCGCAACAATGAGTTTCAGCATTAAATTTTTTAAATATTTTTTAAGAATAATTTATAATGAATAGTTTTTAAGTTTTCGCTTCTGTCGTGTGGTCTTAAGCACTAGCATCTTTTTTATTTGATTATCGTTTCATTTGTATAGCACTACTTTAACTTCTTTTGGTCATAACGGGGGCTTTGACTTGAGAAACAATGCTGGCTGAACTACCTCTATAAGGAATGGGGAATAATCTGCTTAAACAAAGATCCGGAACCCAACCATGGAATCGAACCCAGTATCTCTGGGATGAGGGCTATTTCTGTAATCGTTCAACATCAAGGAAAATGTTACAGTCATAGTAAATTAATTTAAAATTAATAAATCCGTCTGAATTATGTTCTGTTGTACAAGCCTGCAATACAGTGATATAATATACATGTTATAAAGTTTAAATTCAAAATGGCGGATGGAATTGGAATACTGAATTATTACTGCTATATCTCTGTGTGAGTGATGGGTATCTGTTGTATCTCCAGGGCGTGGTACAGTAAAGTAATATGAGTTCGAAATATTTATTGATGAATTATGTTAAATAAATGAGTATATTGATTTCAACAATTTACAGCGAATTAGCAGTCATATCTTTGCTATTTTGTGACTTTCTACCCGCTAAATAAGTGAGGTAGTGGTGCCTGTGACTCGCACTACGGTCTACACCACCTTTCTGGCCCATGTTTGTTTTGTTGTTTTTGGAGGATTTTTAAACCCTCGGACTTCCTATTTCTCCATTGAATCACATTCACAACTTTACTTCATATTTTAGCTGCTTGGTTGCTTCGGGTTGAAACGTCGACGGGAATTTCGTGTTATATGGCAGGGAAAAAAAAGAGTGATCTGAGTACGTCCCAAAGCCCAAGTAGGAGGAGAAAGCCTGCAGGGGAGAGGGGAGACCTTGCACCGATGTCACCGAGGAGCTTCAAACCGAAATTCTTACGGACCCCGTCCTTTTATACGTCCGAGCAAACATTCTCTAACTTCATCCCTCCCTCCCGAGGCATCCAAATGTGGGGCCCAAGTCCAAAACGTCCTTGCGTTATCTTCTGAACGTTATACGTCATAATCAGACAGAAAACTTAGGTACTGAAATATGAGCTGAATCTTTCCTGGTGGCGTATATGTTCTAGACGTTCTCGGGCTTCGAGCCATGTAAGATGTTTGACATCGACGTTTCGGCAGTGTGCATCTGTTTCCTGTGTTTCCTGAGTCTCTCTTTTTCAAGTTTTAATGCAGGATTCCATGCAGCACTAAATTGTAGCCCGGCATCTCGGTTAAGAGTGACTCTCTCTCTGCCGAGATAGCCAACGCCTCCTTAACTCTGCGCTCCCAGTAGCCACTGCATTCAGCATCCTGAACATGGGAGAGATGCACGCTCCCGAAACGTCGATGTCACAGCATCTTCTTACCTGGGTCAAAGCCCGAGAACGTCTAGAACAAACTTAGGTACTGATGTTTGTCTATGCCACAGGTCCAGATTTGTTTACTGTCCATGAGTTGTCGTGGTCAGCAGAGCAGAGAGAAGGGCAAGTCAAAACAAACCGATATGAATGCGATGCACTATATCACTTTACACTTAAAAATGTTTCAATAGTAATCAGAGATACCTCTGTGAGAAGAAAAACTTATTAAACTTGATTTTCTTAACAAAATTTTAATCCTGAATAAAAAATTTAAAATCAAGGATAATATGTGTGTGTTAAATTATTGGATTAGAATTTTTTTAAAACTGCTTCATGAGTATAGAAATATCGATTCATAGTAGCTCATTATTTGAGCTCTCCAGATTTAATGTTCAAAGTACCCTCAAATCTCGAACGAATCACCTGCCAGTGCGACAATGAACAGCAATATTAACTCCTTCTTGCATCATATAACCTACCCTAGATGTATTTCTGGTAGCCCAATCCGTAACGCCAAACTCTGGTATCCCAAGGTCAGTGGTTCGGTTTCTGACATGCAGTTAAGTTTTCCTTCGTGTGTTTAATACGTAAATACTGATAGAACGAAATTGCGTGATTCATAACTAAGAATTTAAATCAATTAACCAGTGCAATAACACTACTACGCTTTTTCTGGGTTCACTAAACTCTCTGATACTGGAAACACCTCTTACCTCAGAAAAGGACCCAACTGCCCGAATAATAGTATAATGTGAAATTATTCGACACACACACACACACACACACACACACACACACACACGCACACACACACAAGGAATTTTTGACAGAGATGACAGTCACTCGTTTGCCACTGTCAACTTTGCATTGAAAACGCTGGTCGCCATTTCGAGCAGTTCTTATAAACTTGACGTATAGAGTTACATTTTCTTTTTATTCTATATAATTTTTTCACCCTTTAAACTACTTCCCACTTAAATTTACAGCATGTGAATGTATTAAGCAATATTCAACCTTTGTTACAAAGAAGTGTAATTGATTGCAATGAAAAGATGAAACTACGCCGTAAAACGCATTCATTTATACAACAATTAAAAGCTTGGAATATTGAAAACTATCTACGACACGTCTCTTAGTTTTCATATGTTGTGCACTCAAGTGTTATCAGTGAGGTACTGGCACTTAAAAACTTACAGCTGTAAATTCCACATTTGAACCAAAAGGCCAAAAGTCTGCTATCACAAATTACTTGTTTAGGATATATCCACATGCTCTGAAAATATTTACGTGTACTTCATTAACAACCTGTACAGGTATTATATGAAATATATACAGAGTGTTTCAAAATGGTACCGAACGAACATATAGAAGTAGTTGCTAAGCTTCTATGTGAGACATATAGATAGTTTTTACCACCAATAGAGCCGCATAAAACATGCTCCAGAATGAGTGTGGATTAGGCAGTGACAGGAACAACGACGCGTGCCTCACGCTGTCGGAGTTCGCAGGTATAGGTCACACGCCATGCCGCGTGCTGTAACTGTTTGTAAACATACCGACATACTCCGCAGTAGCTCGCTAGTATTATGCATTTCTTTGGCTTATGAAACCGCAATAAAGAAGCTATTGCTTATGAGTGTTTAACGTGTTCCAAAATTCCGTTATAGCAGTCCATGATGACAAATAAGGTGGTGGACATATGCAACTTATACCTTTTAGAGGGAAGTTAATGTTAGTGAGGACGAGGATGGAAGTATTAAATGATAAACAGAACAGAAAACAACATCAAAGAATTGTAGATAAATTAACCAAAACTAAATGACTTATACAATGAGACGAGTATTTTATTTCACGTGTTTGATAATACTAAATAAAGCATTTGTAACTTAAAAATAAGTTGTAGATATTTACAATAAGTGGTTGAAAGTATTGTACAATTAAGATCATAACAAAATGCTCTGAAGTTAAACAAATAAATATTATTACTGATGTAACTATTTTTACAATTCATATTTTAATTAAACTAAATTAACCTACATTCGCTGAACTCCCTTTTTTTTCCTCCTTCAGCTCTTCTATCCATCAAAACCATATCCGTCATTTCGACGTTCGTATAACGCTCCATATTGCTTGGATTTGCTATCTAAGTACACGCAAAATCCTCTCTGTAAAATCCTCTCTGTTAGGGCGGAATGTGTACTTTTATACTCAAGAGCAACCTTCAACTGTCCGAGTTATTAGTCGACTTTTGCACAAATAACTGCCCTTTGCCCCATTACCTGAAAGGTAGGCTAGGGTTACTGATAAAGAGCAACGAGTACTGCTTTTGTTTTCGTGGCCGGTACGTCCCAGTAACAACTTTTGAGGTTCGCACACCAATGTTTCCTGCGCTGCCTAATCACAAAATCATGTAATGTTTATTTCCGCATAAAATTATAACTAACAGAACTTCGAAGCTGCATCACCGAAATTCGGATTAGTTAAGTTATAAACTACGCAACGACTATAATCGTTCCGTGTCGTTTTGAGACAAAATGTAAGTTTCTCAAATTTTAACCACTAGTTGCTACTAGCAACTATACCATCAGTATAGAAGAAAACTATAAATATCTCATAACAATGTACTATCAATATACTTTAAAAAGTGTTCTTGGATAAAAGTATTTCAGTGCAAAAAGATTAATGGATTTTTAACATGATAAATATATACATATTCGGGGATATGAAGGTAATATCTATTCACCTTTTGTGGAGTAAAATAGTTAAAATTTTAGAAAACTGTTTTTCACTGCAGCAAAACATGGTGCACGTTAATATTCCGCCAGCTGACTACACGGTGGAAGCATATAAAACATTCAACATTTTTTGTAACACCCAGTGTACATCCTGTCAGGATATTCAATTTCCGTCCGCAATAACATCAGCTAAAAATGCAAATGGAGTAAGTTACAAAGAGGCCTTGTAAGGAGACAGGGCTGGACGGAAACTATCAAAATATCGTTAGCCGAAGAGCTTTGTGCATAAGGACGGATTCACCAAGAACGTCATATTCTACCCAAATCTCCTTGAGGGAATTTCGCGACTCAAAAGCCTTTTCGTATTCAAATCTGTGGTCCTTTCATGTGATTCGCTGGATGTTATTTTAGAGGACTGCAAGACTATAAAACACCCTCCCTCTAGGCTCGTTTTGTGTGTACCCACCTTGTAATTTCTTTATACGTACAGCACGAAACACTTCGCAAAGCACGAGGAAAAATATCGAAATTACACTAGGGAACACGTTTTTTGTACCCGAAACAAAATAGGCTAATTCTTATGCAAAATGACTCGCTGGTTCCAAAAATGCCTCTAAAAATGCTATATCACGTAACGTTTTTGAGATATTCTTATTCCTTTATATAAAATTACAGAAATGAGGTATGATACCAACTCATATTGACTTAATTTAAAATAATAGCCATTGACTCTTCTAAATACAGCTTAAAGGCACTGTTGCTTCATAATGGCAATTTACTACCTTCAATACCTTTATTTCATGCCACGGAATGAAGGAGACATACGATTCCATGTCCATAATTTTAGATGCTATTAGTTATCAAAACCATGGCTGGGAAATTTGTAGTGACCTCAAGGTAGTTGCATTGCTAATGGGACTGCAGGGAGGTTTCACAAAATATTGCTGTTTTTGTGCTTATGGGACAGTAGGGCAACTGAGAAGCATTTTATAGTGAAAGAGTGGGGGGAAAGGGAAGACTATGCCCCTGGAGCAAGCAATGTTAAGTATGTGCCTCCAGTAGACCCAAACAAAGTTCTTCTCCCCCCACTTCACATAAAGCTCGGGTTAATGAAAAATTTTGTTAAAGGTTTGGACAAAAGTGGAAGTGCATTTGAGTATTTAAGAAGTATCTTTCCCAAAATAAGTGAATCTAAATTGAAGGAAGGTATATTTGTCGGTCCTCAAATAAGACTACTTCTTAAAGACAGCTTTTTTTTTAATCAAAGCTTAAACGTGTTGAACTGGCAGCATGGAAATCATTTAAATCAGTGGTTGAAGGCTTCCTGGGCAATAACAAAGAAGAAAATTATGAAACTTTAGTCTCAGAACTATTAAGGAGCTACAAAGAAATGGGTTGCCGTATGTCACTTAAAATCCACTTTTTGCACTCTCGCCTTGATAGTTTCCCTACAAACCTAGGAGCTGTAGTAAGTGATGAGCAAGATGAGCGTTTTCACCAGGACATTTCTGAAATGGAAAGACGTTACCAGGGTATCGCTGGGATTCAGCCATGTTGGGAGACTATTGTTGGTTCCTCAAACGGGAGAGTCAATACAAAAAAATCAACAGTGAAACACTTCTGAGATAATTCAGGTATTGGTTTTCATCATTATCTTGTGTTTATTTATTTTAATAATAATTATTATTATTTTCAATGTTATTTGGCATTAAAATACCTATTATTTTCAATTAATCAAATATGAGTTATCACATCACATTTCTGTAAGTTTTCATAAAAAATTAGGAATACCTAATAAACGTTACGTGATACATCATTTTGAGGGGCATTTTTGGAATCAGCAAATCAGTTTACATAAGAATTTGCCTATTTTGTTTCGGGTATATAAAAATATTTTGTGTGTGTGTGTGTGTGTGTGTGTGTGTGTGTGTGTGTGTGTGTGTGTGTGTGTGTGTGTGTGTGTGTGTGTGTGTGTGTGTGTGTTCCCCAGTGTTACAGAGTAAAGGCTTCTCAAACTGAATCATCTGCTTTTAGTTTCATATAATAATGCAAAGGTTTATATTGGATACGTTTACAATATACAATTGCGATGCAGCAGTTCTGATGCAAGCTTCAGGAAGAATTGTTAGGCTTGAGGTTGCATGTGTCACAAACACACGGTGCGATTCTTCGACAGTCGCATGACCTTGAGAAAGAAAGGCAAGCGTACTAATTATAGAGAATGGAAGAGGATGGACTGCCCTTAACACTAAAACCTGTAAGGTTTATAAGATTTAGTGTTACTCCCTGGAGGTAGGGGTCGATTAGGTAAACCAGAGAACACCTAGTTCCTCGACCTAGATTCGATATTTTGTGCATAAACCAGCGAGAGGAAGGGATGAGATGAACGAGCAGGAGAATGGGCTGTTGGAACGGATGGTGTAAGCGGCGGAGACGCGTAAGATTTACTGCCTTGTCCACCTGTCTGGGAGACGCTCTCGGGACCTACCCAAACTCCAGGAGGTAACTCAGAGGCTCAGCTACTAAGTCAGAGGTTCTACTCCCATAGGACCACAACCCGGGCCTCACGAGTCCTTTTTCCGTAGGACAGTACCTATTTTATAAACTACCCCTCCCCCGCTGCACGCTGCAGACAGGATGGAAGTGGATACGCCACTTACGTGCTAAATCCAGAATGGACCGGCTACCAAATAACCTTGGTGGGTCCGCCTGGTGATCTAGCACACCTTCTACTAGATCTGCAGGCTAGTACCCGGGACACTTTAAGCAACCCTCTGCCCCCTCTGGGCGGCCGTAGCGTGGCCGGAGGTACCCAATTCCCCGTGGGTGTCGGGCACCACTGCCCCCTCGAGTGCAACCCAATTCGAACACTCCCAATCAGGGAGGGGCTCGAATGTTCAGCCCGAGGTTCCTCTGGTAACGTCAGAGGTACCACGAGTGCTAAGGGTCCGGTTAAACTCTACTTGGCAGAGGTGGTTCAGATGGCCACTTTCTGGTGGAGTTGAGAAGAAACTGTTGAAGTCAACTATGCTACGCCAACCGACAGCGCAAGAATCGTCATGTAACATGAGAATAGGAGTCAAAATGAGAATAAATGGGAGAGAGGAGAACCGTGGAAGAAGATGCACCACGCCTTGCTGGTCACGAAAAAGCCTCTAGATGAATTGGGCTGCCACCAGGGATCGTACCTGGGAGACTCGCGTTACTGCAGAGACATCTCGTTCGGTTAGTACTACCTCCTATTTCTATCATGTTAGTTAAACAATTATGTTCCTTTAATAACAACAGACAGTAGGTTAACTAAACTGTTCTTAGGAAGATCAACTTGCAGGTTTATCAATCACAATAGTTAATACCTTTTCCTACGCACCGTTTTACATTTGAGGATTATATGAGAGGCAGTTTTCATCCCCTTTATTACGAGGGGGACTCAAATGTAAAACCTAAAAGTGTAATTAAAAATCAGCTTATACCACTGTTCTGTAAGTTGGCAGTGACTACTGATGTACGATATGCCCAGCACAAGGCAGAATACTTAGGCACAGTAGCGGTTCCAAATGGATGCTCCACTTGTCATATGCAGCAAGGAAGAATAATGTTCTATCATATTGTCATGTACGCATGGTGAGATAGTAAATGTTAATTTATTTTTTATATTTAAATGGTATTGTAACATTGTGGTATTGTATGGACAAATACGAGGGCTGTTCAGTAAAGAATGATCATAATATTTTCACAGTCATAATTTTTCACACTAAAATTCAATCTTATTATATTCTGTTAGCTTAATGTGAAACAAACACGCCGTAATAGTTTCATTGTTGGTACTTATAGTTCTGTGAGAACCAGGCAAGTTCAGACATGTTCAGCATCGCCTACCGCTGTAATGGAGATAACACGCGAGGAACAATATGCGGCTTTGAAATTCTGCTTTCGCCTCAACAAATCTTCAGTTGAGGCCTATACAATGTTACAGGAGGCCTATGGAGAGTCTGTTCTTCCCTGCACCATAGCTCGAAGGTGATTTAAAATGTTTAAAGAGGGGAGACAATCAATTTCAAAGGAAGGTGGACCCGGTGCTCCAGTTACTACTCTTACGGAAGAAAACATCAACACTGCTGCTGCCATTGTGAGAAAGGATCGACGAATTACCTTAAGATCACTTTCTGAAATACTGAACATTTGATTGGGCGCCACCCACACGTTGGTGACAGAAACATTACGCATGAGACGTGTTTGTGCGCGATGGGTTCCAAGACTGTTGATTCCCGAACAAAAGGACATTCGCATGCAAGTCTGCATGCAGTTAAAGTTGATGTTAGAGGAAGATCTGGAGTTTCTTTCAAACATAATCACTGCTGATGAAACTTGGCTACATCATTTTCATCCTGAGAGCAAAAACAGCAAAGTTCAGTGTGGAAATATCCTTCATCACCACCCCCCCCCCAAAAAAGTGGTTGCTTCTGCTGGGAAAGTTATGGACATCTCATTCTTTGATATTCATGGAATGGTTTATCAGCATGTTGTACCTGCACACACATAAGTAACTGGACAATACTACAGGGATGTCCTGAAAACATTGCAAGTCCATATCGGGCGCAAAAGATCAGGTTTCCGTGAAGCAGGCCGGATGCTGCACCACGATAATGTCCGGCCGCATATTGCCAATGTTGTTGCCGAATATCTTGCAAAAATTAACGCGAAGTGTATCTTTCACCCTCCCTATAGTCCGGATTTAGCCCCATGTGACTTTTTTTCTATTCCCTAACTTGAAGAAACGCCTTCGTGGGAGGCATTATCCATCATCAGAAGCAGTGGTGAAGGCTGCAGAGGCGATTTTGAAGGATCTCTCAAAAATGGTTTCCAACATGTCTTTGAAGACTGGCAGAAACGCTGGGACAAGTGCATCGCATTCAGCGGAAACTATTTTGAGAAGGACCATCAAAATTATGAGGATAAATAAAGGTACGTTGTCAAAAGAATTGTCATCATTCTTTATTGAACAGCCCTCGTATATTACTATAACCTGGCTTAGGTTGACGAACCTAACAATGGGTCGAATAACAAGAAATCCTTAGCTCGTCAATTCCTGAGACAATAGCCGCAGACTTCATGATGCATTCAGCATTCTCGGTTAATGAACTTGGCGATTAAAGAATCACATTCAGCACTTCGTGTAGCCTTTGAACGTACATGGTGCAATAGAGAACTCGGGAACACTAGTGCACCGTGATAAGGTTTTGCTGACACGGTTGGGAAAAGTTTCCGGTTTCTTGTTTGGCCCCCTTCTCTCTAATCGAGTGATAACATTTATAGTTGCAATGTTAGGAAGTCGCGTTTCAGTCTGGTTTAAAATCTTCTGTAGGGGTGACGTTTGATCTTTGTCGCCATACCACCCGTCAAAGGAGGTCTTAATCGCCCACATTCTTACCAAGTACGAGACATATCTTCGAAGGTCAGCTCTTCATGGAGTTTTATATAATCATGAAAATGTCACTAATATTTCACCCCAGAGCTTCTTCAAGGCTTCGGTGTATCTGCTGTCTTAACATCTTTAAGCAAAACTTGGTAGATTCCGATATAATGAAATTAAGTGTTGTCTCTTCTACTCTCTTCTGCCTTGCCCCACCTCGTCCTAATATCTAGTTCCCGCCATGCACTCCCAGTCACACCAGGCAATCCCTGGATTGTGACAATATGGTTTCTGAGAAGAAGAAAAACGAAATCTGTTGAAATCCATCATCGAATGAAGGTCCAATATGGCGATGGATGTTTATAACGGCAAGAAGCATTTGACTGAAGTAGAAAAGTGCGGAAAAACCTGTGGCACACACTCTTGGTCAGGGTCAGGCACACCGAACTGTGCCATCAGTAGCTGAAGCCATTACAATGGAAAATCGTCGTGTGACAGTGAATAAAATAGCCGCAAATCTGAACTATAGTCATAGTTCGGCACAACACACCATTTACACAACAATGAAGTTTCATGCTGCCTATGACACAGTCGTTTCCATCGATGACCTGCACTTTGATACTCTTCCACATCCGCCATACTCAGCAAACCACATACCGAGTCATCACCATAGGTTTGTACCAGTCAAACAGGCGATGGGAAGAAAAAAAATAATTCTAATGAAGAGATGCACCAGATACGAATGGCTGTAAAGAATTTTTCCCCAAAGGAAAAACATTTCCTGCGCGCTGGAGGAAGTGTTTGAACAACAGGTAGCCTATGTCAATAAATGATACTTTTTCAATAAAAATTAGCAGCATATTTAGGTTTTTTATTTGAGTGCTCTTACATAATCCGCATTCTGATTCTTAAGATCCCCATAGAATCTCCCTTAACCTACAAAGCTCCGTGAAGAGTCCAGTTATGAGCCAATTAAAAATGAGGGCGAGATGGATCACTCTGTCTAAAAGCAACATTCAAGCCAGAAGGGATGAAGTGGCAGATTCAAAGTGTGACCACTTCCAGAAGATGGCTCGCGCTAAACCAAAGATGGATTTGTAACAACCCCAGATAGTGGCTGTCACCAAGTCGGCACCTACTGGGAGAAGGGCAACAAAATATTGAAGTTCCAGGAGAAACTTACGCTTACTAACGGAATGTTCATAGCTGACAGAGACAGTTTCATCTTGTCGCTTCTTGGACTCCGTAGGGGAGGGGATCCGTCCCCTTCAGCTGTCGAGGTGCGGACGCTGCGGACCCTTAGCACTCGTGATACCTCTGACGTTACTAGAGGAACCTCCGGCCGAACTGCCGAACCCCTCCCGTCGGGGAGTTGTGCGGATTGGGTTGGACTCGAGGGGGCAGTGTGTTCCCCGACACCCACGGGGAACTGGGTACCTCCGGCCAGGCCACGGCCGCCCGGATGGGGTAGAGGGTTACTCAAAAGTTCCCAGGTACTAGACTGCAGAGCTAGTCGAAGGTGTGCTAGATCACCAGGTGGCCCCACCGAGGTTTTCGGTAGTCTTCCCTGCGGGGTTGGTGCGCGTAAGTGGCGTATCCACTTCCACCCGTCTTGACGTTGTAGTCGATCGGGGAGGGCCTTTTAGACTCAAGGTATTGCCCCGTGGAAAGTGCCCTGGAGCTTTCCATCGCTCCAAGGCAGAAGAAGGCCCGGGTCCTTGGTCTTACGGGTCCAGGACTAATGGGAGTGGAGCCTCTGTAGTTAAAAAATGTCGCTTCTTGGAATCTACCCTTCAAATGTATATCTCGAATTTTCTAGGAATTCCCTCATAAGTCCTCTTCATTCCAAGTGATTACTACCTCACGAAAAATCTTAGTAAACAGAAAATGTATATCTCGTTAAAACACAGTGTATGTCAAGTCTTTTGTGTGCGCGCGTGTGTGTGTGTGTGTGTGTGTGTGTGTGTGTGTGTGTGTGTATGTGTGTGTGGAGTGAAGTATTTCCTATATACTTATTGTTGGTTTTCTGAATCTTTTAATTTTTTTCTAAATGGCAAATTCTCTATGCAAAGAGAATGAAATTTCAAAGGCATCACATAGTGACCAGCTCTTGAAGTATTTGAGTTAAACTTTACCCCATTTCCATATTTCCTTTGCATCTACAAGAAAATTATCTGTAATATAATTTATGCACACTTAGTTTCTACAGGAGTACAGAAGTTTATGTAAGTTCAACGATGTCAGATCTTTATTTTTAGTTATGATCTTTACACATATACCTCTGTCCAAAAATGCTTTTCTTGAATTTAGAGAGTCTCGAATCATGCGATTCCATGAAATCTTGTCATCAAATTTTTGGGTGGAATGCAAAGGGAAACTAAAGTAGCAAAGCTGAGAAGAAAAATAAAAGAGAACATTGTGCGACCTTTGATCACAGGTGTCAGTGAGGAAAGTGGGCTCAAGATGGTGCCCACTGTAACGAGGTTGTCACGGAGTCCTTAGAGTTGCTGTTCGCTATAATGAGGCATCTAAGTTGAACTGCTTATGGCTATTAGCAGGCTGACAACGCAATTCAATTCGCTATCAATCAATTACAATGCCCTTGTTGTTCCCAGATCACGGGGGATTCCCAGTTAATTTGCTCCTCTGCAGCACCAAATGGCATACACACACCCAGCTGATTACCTGGCACAAAGAGGCTAGCCTTGATAGATCCTCGCTTAGAAATACGCGTACTTCAAAGGTACCCCATGTCTACCAAAATATGATCTTAATATTCATATTACCTTCTCTACACATTAACAATTCACAACAACGTCTCATATAAGCGGATTTAAAGGCGGTGATATAAGTATGCATAGATATCCTGGAAAAAATGTAGCTACTTTACTATTCTTTATTTTTACATAACTCCACACTCCATCTTAAGAAAGGCTTATTTTGCCATCTCTTTTGTGATACTCGAAATAAAACATTTAAGAAATAATTTCATTACACATATCGTTGTAGAAACAAGTAGAATAGAGGAAACTAATTAAGTACTATATGCGCGCGATAAGAAGAGCGATCAGGTTCCAAGTCCTCATTCGGTAAGTTTCGTTTAACTCCGCAAACATAGATGACAACTTTGAAACTTGAAATGCGCTATACACTGACATCTAGTGGCTAATACGTTAAGCTTTATCATCTCCACCATATTTAGTTTTGATCAATTTCGAGGTTAATTGGCTAACCAGGTTACAACAATCCTATGTTTAGAATTAGAATTTTAGTTCGTCCTTGGCAATATATACATGTTATGAGACACTTTAAAATGTATAAATACAGTATATACATAAAGTGAAATTGATTACATACAATATACACAGTAAGCAGCTTTTCTGTGGTTTCATGTGGTATTTGCATAGACTAATTTACTATAAGAAATGTCATAATATAAATATTACAGGTTTGTGAATGTACTATGCTCCCAGTGCTCATTTACATGGTTATAGTTCTAAAAATTCACTAACCGTATAAAAACAGTGTGCATGCAAAAATTTCCTAACCTTATTCTTAAAGTGTATTAATGATGCACCTTGTTTAAATGAATTTTGAAGTTTATTATATAACATTATCCCTTTGTAATTAAAGCTACCTTCATAAAGGCTCGTTTGGTGCGCTCGAATTGCCAGTTTATCCTTGTTACGAGTGTGGTGGTAATGTACATCAGCATTTACTTGAAAATGATTTACATTTGTATGAACATTTGTGGATGTTATGGCTCTCGAAAGGGGACACATTATTATTCGTCTACCTCCGTATAACTGTGATCTGAATGCAATTGAGGTGGTGTGGGCAAAACTAAGGCATGTTTCCAGAGGATGCAACGTTACTTGTGATATCCTTCTTTATCTTGCACGCTATTTTGCTGAACTGTGTTTTTCAAGGTTGACCACACTGCAGTTGCAAAAGAGCATTAACTCTCGCTTCTTCCCCTCTGCCCGCACCACACCATAAATCCGGCTCTCAACTTATCTTGCGCCAATTGTACAGAGGTTTGCAAATTATTAGACTTAATCTAAATTTTTCAGTTTTTACTTATAAAAGAGATAAAAATGACATTTTTTACACCTAACACAGTTTTAGATATTGCTTTAGCTCTGGTATGTTAATTTAGGATATATTGCATGCCAATGTTGGTAATATGTTTCCATAAATTTGACAACAATGAATTTTAGTCAGCTGTGATTGTGCCCATATTTGCTATTTATCTATTTATTTATTGTTATCTGAAAAGGTTCCCAGAGCCACAGCTCATGCTAGGGAACAGTACAAAAATATATAAAATGATGGAAAACAGCCCTTAACAATAGTTATATTACATTTTCATAGTAGGAATGAATTACCGTACAAGAATAACATATATGAAACATACAAAGATACAAACATTCACTATAACTCAAGAAATAATAGTAACAAAGAACATTACAGAAAAAAGCTACATATTCTATGGTACATTAATCCATATTAATTTTTAAACAGTTCAGCTTTCAAACCAGCTATAAATGTGTGACGCTTTATCAGCTATCAATATATGCCTTCAGTAAATTTTCAGCAACTTTCCTTTTAAAACCTTTTATGTTCCTGCAGCCTTTCAGTTCCAGTGGCAAGTTGATAACGTGTGAGGTTAAGCTGTTCAGGCCATAACTAGAAGTGTTCACTGTTGGTTTTGTTAAGTTTCCTTTATTTCTTGATATATATGAGGAGCTTTCAGATGTTAGATTAGACTTTAGATTTTTTTATTTTATGGAGATATATTATCAAGGATAACTCTATGTTTACTTGTAATGGTAAAATGTTAGTTACATGGTACAGTGTTTTTGTGTTTGTTCTAAAGAGCAGATTGTAGATTATTTTCAAGGTTATGATGTATGCTTAGGGTTTACAGTATCGTTTCTTTGGTCTTTTATGAAATATGTATTGAGTATTGATAAATTTATAAAAGATACATGTTTTAAGAATAAAATGTGAACCTTTAATGGCATAATAATAGTGATAAGTGCTAGAAGTTTGAGCAACGAGTTTGGTTATCTTGCAGTATCATAAATTTGAGGTTATGGGTAAATCCGCCGACCTTTCGCCAAGAAAAGTTGCAGGTGTTCAGCTACTTTTGGAAGAAAAGCGTTATACTCAGTCTGAAATCGCTAAGAAACTGGAAATACCTAAAACAAATCCATCAGTCGTATTAAGCAAGTGGCGTGTAATTCACATGTGTAGGGACCAAAGGGTATTGGAAAGTGTGGGTAGAAACGTAAAATCAATGACAGAGCAGTTAGATAGCTAAAAAATATTTTGTTGTTGAATTGTGGATGCACTAATAGGGAGTTATCTGTTCAGCTCCAAAACGTAGGTGTCACTGTTTCTCCAGATCACATAAAAGAAAAGGATTAAGTGCTCGCAGACCACGCCGAAAGGCAAAAATTACTCCTCAAGTGGTACTAAAACGTTTGGAATGGGCTAAGTGATTACAACATCGGATTGCTAATGACTGACAAATGATTTTTTTTTTACTTGTTTCATTTATACCCCGCCTTTAACTGCTATGGTCATATCGGCGGCCGTTCTCCTTTGGAACATACTGAAGGTGTTAACTCGTTATCTTTGGTTTATAATCATTAGATCATGCACACATTCATACTCTCATTCATACTTCCAGACTCTGGAGAAGATGGGGAATTATCTTGGTCGGAGAAAAATCCTCACCCCCACCGCCGGGAATCGAACCCGGGACCCCTAGCACGGCAGACAGGTGCTCTAACGACTGAGCTACGGGGACAAAAGATTTGTTTCTCAGATAAATCTATATTTCAGATTTCTAATGGAAAGTCCTATATGTGAGACGAAGATCAAATGAAGAATTCATGTCACAGGCAATGCGGTAGCTAAACTTTGGCAAGAGTAGCTGATTTATAATTTAGACTTAATAAGGTTGTTTTAAATACTCGTTTTTTGTAAACGATCAGATTGTAGAAACGGAGCACAACTTACAAAGGGCTGCCTACATGTTGCATGAAGTCACAAAATCCTATAATTTAAAGATCTCTCTAAAGAAAACTAAATGCATGGCATTTTGTGGGCAAGAACATCTTAGAGCTAAAATCATAATTCGGAAGAAAATTTTAGATCAAGTCCCTCTTTTTAATTTTCTTAGTTGTGACACATCTTACTTGTACTCTAAGAACCTCGAGAAAAAATTATGTAAGAAAGGCAATATGAATTCAAATCCCAAAGGAGAAGAAATATTGGACGACCTAGAAAGAGGTAAAAGGATAAGTTGTAAACTGCTTGGTTTCGGAACAAATACTGTCTAATCCGAATTGTATATGGTGGTGGTGGCGGTTGTGGTGATCATGATGATCATGATAATGATGATGACAGGCGAAGATGCGTTTGCAGATATTTTTCTGATTTTTTTTTTTCAGGAGACCTTGAAGTTGTAATTCGTGAAAGTTCAGTATCGATGGTGTGAGTGAAATGTAAAATTTCCTCTAGTTACATGTTATCACGAGGTCTACCCGAAAATCCGAAGACTCCGGCCTCTAACAACCTGGGAGCAATGGATGGATCCGGGGCTCTTTCCATAGGGCAATACCTGGAGTCTAAAAAGCCCCGCCCTCCATCGACAACAACGTCAAGACGTGTGGAACTGGATACGCCACTTACGCTCGTCAACCCCGCAGGGAAGACTACCGAATAACCTCGGTAGGGCCACCTGGTGAACTAGGACACCTTCTACTAGATCTGCAGGCTAGCATAGTCGTGCTGCGCGAACGGTTACCATGGATTTATCTTTGGTAATACATACCTCTCAGATAACGCACTGATTACTCCACGTGGAGTTAACATCTATCTGCCATTTGTAATTCCTGCGAATTCCATTGGCTAAAGTGATGCGTTCATTGGTTAGTTAGCACAGCACTGGGAAGCGCGGTAATTCCCCTCTCACTCTTACAAGAGTAATCAATGCCTTGTCTGAGAGGTTTCTATTAACAAAGAAAAAGCCATGGTAACCGTTCCACCAGCGCGACTATACCCGGGACCTTTTAGGCAATCCTCTGATCCCTCCGGGCGGCCGAAGCCTGACCGGAGGTACCCGATCTGCCGCGGATGTCTGGAACGCACTGCCCCCCCCCCCCAATCCCAACAGCTCCCGTTCGGGAGGGGCTCCAATGTTCGGTAACGTCAGAGGCATCACAAGTGCTAAGAGTCCGCAGCCCTCGCACCACAGCACCTGAAGGGAACGGATCCCCTACCCTATAGCAAATAAACAGTAGAGAAACTAACATGTTTGAACGATTACCACATCTATCCCCATAGAATGACTCCTATTGTGCTTTATAATTGGCTAAGTTGAACCAAAATGCTACTGAAGTCCTGGAAGGTGGCTGGAAGTTCACTGCTTCACTTCTCGTCGTTGTTGATACCCTGCTTTGCTTATATGGCATCTTCCTTGCAAGCATCTTGCTTGTCTGGATCTATTCCAGTTAAATAAACAATACTGATGAAGCCACTTGTTAGCTGCATATTATATTTGTCCAGACTCTACTGCAATTTCCTGTATTGCATATTATTTCCCGATAACTCCCCGAAACCTCGTCAAGACCTAAGTTAAATCTATAACCGAGTTCATACGCTTCCTGTCCTTAGCTGAACTGAATCTCTTGAATATCAAAGTTGCAGGAAGATTTTTTTGGAATTGTTCAACGTTTATAGATACCAAACGATAATTTTCCCGCTAAAATGTACTTTAAAGTGCTTTTAAATTGGCTACTCCATTTGTCATCTCCTGAAAATAAAATAATTCATATATTTTTCTCTATAAAAGCTTGACTGCCTTAGAAACTCTGAGATATATCTGTCCCATTTTCATTCAACTTTCTCTCTTGCTCCAGACCCTATTTATCTTCCAGTGCTCCTTGCTCACCTATTTAGCCTAAAGTTGTGATGAATTTTTTTTTCTAGCTGCCCTTTGTTCGGTTACTAATTAACCTTTTTTATCTTCCAGATTCCTGTATAAATGTTACAACTCAAGTCGGCATGTACTTATAACATTTGTATATTATAGTAACTATTATTTGCATACATATTTACTACTGCTATTTAGTTTTCTTTCTCCACCTTCTTAATAAGTCTCTTGTATTATCTCCTACTCAGATTTTATTCTTGCTAGACTTATACCTATTTTCTCCATTTTAATGTCTCTATTATGTGTTTACAGTAAGTAAGCGTTCTGTCTCAGTCGGTAGAGCACCTGCCTGCCGTGCTAGGGGTCCCGGGTTGGATTCCCGGCGGTGGCGGTGGGGATTTTTCTCCGACCAAGATAATTCCTCATCTTCCCCAGAGTCTGGAAGTATGAATGAGAGTGTGAATGTGTACGTGATCTAATGATTAAAACCCAAAGAATACGAATTAAAACCTTCGATATGTTCCAAAGGAGAACGACCGACGATATGACCATTGTAGTTAAAGGCGGCGTATAAATAGAACAAATAAAAGAAAGTGTTCTCTTCTACCCAAATCTCCGATGTTAACATTTCTCAAGAAATACACGTTTTACATACAGCCTTCTGAACCCAAAGAAAATAAGTTGCAAAACAAAATGTCCGCATGGGTGTCTGTGTGAACACTTCTTCTGCTTCCTCTTCCTTATGGCCTTTCGAACGTCGGATTTCCTCAGCAGGCCATGATCCATTTTCCTATTGACCTAACCCTACTTATATGTTTAGCTTCTCTCATAGTCTATCCTTTCTTATTCACTATTTTCTATACATAATCGCTCCATTTATTCTGGATAGTCCTCTTCTTCCTTCTTCTTTGGCCTCCCATACCTCGAAAGTATATGAGGTTACATTAGAACTGATGAATTAAGTAAATAGGCATTAAATCATAAACCGGACAACTCCATTATTAAAAAAGATACAGATCACTTAAACTCATGCGGACTGTCTCCTCGAGGGAACGTGTTTGGTTTGGCAGTACTATTTACAGGATGCCATGCCTAGTGCTGCGTACATTGTAAGCATGTATCAGTCTTCATTTGTTAATAATCAATCACAAAATAGAGCAAAGTTTGAACTTGAGTCCTTCTAAAACACTACTGGAAACAAGATTATAAAGTCGCTGCCGTAGCTCAAAGATTATGTGAAGTAAAAGAAGGTGTCGTTAGTAAACGTGTGGCACAACGATGGTTCCAACGTTTCAAAATGGAGACGAAAGCACTAAAGATTTACCACGTTAAAAAGTTAAATACGTTAAAAAGTGCTCGTAGGCTTTCAGAACTTTGTATATTAATAGATACCATACATCGCCACATTAAGGCCCGTGGAAAAGTTTACAGAAGCTGTAGATCTGTACCTCATGACCTGACACCTCAACAGGCTGAACGTAGACTGGATATCTGACGTCAGCTTATCCCTAATCCATGGATGATAGTTTTGTTAGGAGAATTGTCACTTCTGATTAAAATGGACATATTACCGAAATAATAATAGCTGGAAACAGTGGTTTGATCCCCACCAAGCTACCAAAGTCATTGTTAAAAAAATCAGTTCGATCAGAAAGTAATATTGTGCTTCTGGTGGAATTTTGAGGATGTGATTCACTGGGAGTTTGTTCCAAATGGACGGGCGAGCGATGCGTATCTTTATTCTCAACAACTGTAACGAGTTCATGAAATTTTGAGACTGGGATAGCCAACATTATTTAACCGAAATAGAGTGTCATTGCGACAGTACAATGCAACACCCCATACTGCACGAAGAACCATGGAAAAATTTAGGAATTTGTAGGAATCAAACAGCTGCCACTCTCAGCATACAGACCTGATCTCACACCATCACATTATAATCTTCTTCTTTTTTTAGATCCATGGCCCTTTTTCTACGTAGAAGAAATGTTGACAACATTGAAGCAGTACAAGTTAGTGTCACCGAATTCTTCCCATCAAACACCAGAGACTGGTACCATCGTGGTATAATAAACCTTGGCAATAGACGATGGCTCAAAGACCACAGAATCCAAAGCTCTACACTTTGAAAATTAGTTAATTCCTTATCAGAACACATTTCAAATAATTTTTTTTCTTTAAAAAAACAGCGTTGCTCATGATCAGGGTTAGGACTTCTAGGACCCCCGCGGGAGAACAGTTAACTGCTACGCGACGTAATATAACCTACTAGGTATGCGTCAAAACGCTCAGGGCCGTACAATCACCGCAAGCGCTGCCATTAGTGGCATAGTGGCGGTGTTTGGAGACAGTGATTTGTTCGCTGACAGTAAAGAACATAAATGTCAGAAGCACGTATGGACAAAGAGTTAGCAAGAGGTGATATTTTCACACAGAAGGGAGAAAATATCCAATACAAAGTATGCTATGTAGAAATTAAGGTCACTAAACTCAAATGGCTGAGACAGCTCTGCAACACTAAGAAACATCAAGCAAGAACAGAGGTAGAGGAACAATCAGGGCCAAGTGTAACTTCACAGTCTCAGTCCGAATTTTTCAGCACTTGTGTAAGATGATGGTGTGTGCAAACATACCGATGCACAGAGTAGAAAATAAGTACTTCATACAAAAGTATACTAAACGCGATCCTCTTTCTCAAAAAAAAAAAACCCTTAAACGTGTACTACCACAATGTTATAATGATGTCGTATCGCAAATACGAAAAAGAATGGGCGAAAATAAAATGTGTATTTATTTTTTTTTTTTTTTAATTTATGTCCTCCAACGTTAAGTCATATCGGACGATGAATGAAATGGGTGAAATGATGCTCAAATAAGTCCAGGGTCCATAAAGCTCAGAGTTACTCAACATTTGTTTTTAGGATAAGGGAAAACCCCGGAAAAACCTTATCCAGGTAACTCACCCTGACCGAGATTCGAACTCGGGACCTCTTGAACGTGAGGCAGAAACGCTACTACCACGCTACCGAGGCGGGCGTGGATTTCAATTGAAATAGTTACTGAAATAGTTAGTAAAATAACGAGCATAGTTCTGCTGTACGAATCGCTCATTCCCTCATTTCAAGCAAATTACACGAAAATCTGCACTTCATCAGAAACTGTTTTTCAGACCTATCCAAAACTATCGTTGAGCTAGAAAAGAGACGTAATAAAATGCCTTATGTCATAGGGCTTATAGAAGAACTAGCTCAACAGATAGACTCAGCAGCTGTGGGACCTGTCATGGATAACATGAAAAGCAAAATAAAAACCGTACTTGAGAAAAACCCGGCTATTTTAAAACGGTAAACATTAAAAATAATTTGCAAGTACATAAGAAAACAGCGCTTACAATGCAATGTGGTCTGCAACATTTAATAACAATTTGAATCGCGCACAACGTGCAAACATGATTGTTCTTAGTTTGTACAAAATTTCACCAATGACTCTGTTCTCATCTTACAGTGCAACACATGATATCTCTCACACTGGTCGTCGCATCTTATACACACAATCTGGGCCGGGTTCGTGGGATCTCTGGGTACTGCATAGCTTGTGGTGAAATCCATGCACAGGAAGTCTTGTCACTGTATGGCGTAGTTCGTATCCTTCCTGTGTCCATTCACGGCTTGTCATGGCATAAGTAGCATAGAATTCGTCCCATATTTTACATTTTTTCTCGTCTAGTTCACGCAGCAGGTCCTGATAGGCTGGAGTCGTTGGCAGTAACATTTATATGTTTGCATCTGTTACAGCATTTGATGTCGAGAGAACTTTTACAGTTTGCAAGTATTGCTTGAGTGACAGAAGTTTAAAATATATTTTGTTTTACACTGTAATAAGTTGAACAATTAAAGAGTAGGCATTTATTTTGGAGTGCAGAAGTAACTTATTTTACTTTATTATTCAAAATGTGTTTTGTTATACATCTACTTCTATTGAGTGGTGCTGAAAACAGTGACATAATTTGTATATTGTTTTATTAAAACAGTTTGTTGGTACATTTGTTTACCCCTAAGGAAGTAAACTACGCCTCTCTTCCTATACTCACAGCATGCACGCACAACCAGCCGAGTCCTAGAAGTCCTAAGTCTACTTATGATACAGTATCTATATTGTCACCCGAAGGTCGGAACTCCCTATAGAACCAGCCGGCAGTAGGGCCAGGCGGGAAGTATTCAGCCCACGCCTACCCATTTGTCTCATGTCACTAACTGAAGGGATAATTAGGAAAGCGGCGCGAGCCCTGTACCGTCTCTTTTCCCTCTCACCAGACGTCTCGAAACCTCGGGATAATTGTGCGCGCTGCGAACCTTCCAGAAACGGCGATCTTCCCTATACAAGGCCTGTAGATGGCGAGTCAGTTCAGTTTTTGGCGAGCAGCCGTAAGGAGCGCCCAGTAAGAGAGCGGACCGGAGGACTGTGTACGTGCATCGGAGGAGTTGTGCGTGATTGCGAGTGCGGGGTGGACCTGTGACGGACGAACTGGTGAATTGTAGTTGTGTGCGCTACGTGATTCTGTGTTGTTGGCAGATGTTTCGACTGTAATTCGGTGGAAATAAAGAACATTTTGAGTTTGTGCAATTGGACTTTTAATTTCACACACCCACAAAGTTACAATATATTCCCTTAGTGAAAAGGATGACTTTAACAAGTGTTTTCCATACATGACGTAAATGAACGCTACAGAAACGAATGCCTTGCACGCTATAGATTGCTAATTGGACACGATGTATAATTTGATTGAAGCTAATAGGCATTTCATCCAAATATTCCATTCCTTAGGCCTGATCGAGCCATAAGTTAGCTGCTATTAGCAGGTAATCATGCGTTCAATTGCCGCTACAACCCGTCCTGTGTACTAAATAATGATATAACCGCGGTTTGAAAGCGTACGCACCTGTGACACACACAATAAGGCTGATTACTACTCTCCCCACACCCGACCCTGACTCAATAACATGGTGTATGTGCTGCCGTAATCTGCGTGCACAAACCCATAAACCTGTACACGGTACAGAGACAAATTCCAGCCAATTATCTATGAAAACACTTAAAAATACACAGTCTCTGCTTTGATCCTACAATGTAACGTGCCAAGCTTTCACAGACACTGTTCCTCATTTAGGACAAATATCTCATTTATTAAATTCGCTTACTTATTGTCATTTGTTACTTCTTCTATTTTGTAGTTGCATTAAACAAAGGAAGTATTATATTCCATTAAAAATTTCGAAAAAAAAAGCATATTTTGAGGCCTATTGAGTCTTAAAAAAACAATTTTACAAAGAGGTCCATGCATTTGCCTGTGTGTGTTTATTTTTCAACGTACTGCACAAGTCTTTGCTCAAGTTTTTCTCGGGCAGCCAGCCAAGTGAAAAGATATTACTGTCCGGCCGCTCCATCTCCGGCTCTGACAGTTCTCGAGAGAGGGAAGCGCGTTGTTGCCAGTTCTTTAGCGGGAATTTCAAGCAGAGGAACATCTCACGCATTTGCAGATCGTAACTTCGTAAATGTACGTAGACAACGTGTATATACATGATCTCAGAATAGTTGCATATGGAGACAAGATACCATTTACTGAAAAAGAAATAACAAAATACTACTTCGCACGAGTGGGAAATTCCTTTCTCATATAATACTGATATACATGTCGCCTTATAGCTTCCTTTTGAAAAGCATCAAGTGAAGCTTTAAGGCTGCCTCGTTGCCTTTGCTTTCCCGGTGTACGCAGAACTGGAGACGGCGAACTTAAATCAGCTGGCACTTTTCCTTGGTCACATTCTTCCCACCTTCAAGGCGTCACAAACTCTGTCCAGCACCTAGGTAACAGGTAGTAGAGGTCCATCATTGTCCCGCTCTTTCTCGAAGTACTCACGTAGCCTGAATATAAATTCACGGCTTTAGCTCTTATAAGAGCCTATTTTTTCTTGAATTCTGACGAACCAGTAGCCATATTACTAAAATAGCGATAGTAATAAGACCTACAGACGCTACAAATCGGAATTCACACACACACAAACTTAAGCAAACCACCAGCGCGGGATCCAAAAGCAACTAAAAGCCACGTGGTCCACACAAAATTTCAGCGGCAACACGGTGCTGGATTTGCAAGCCACGCCAAGCAGCGACAACGCTGATTGGCGCTAGCAGACAGTTTTAACTTCCTAAGCACGACACCGGATGTACAGACTCCCAGCGCCACCAACAGAAGCAGTTGATGTGCGTGAAAGGTGTGAACGAAATATTCGAATAGAGTGATGTTGTAAAGAATATCTTGCATGATAATGAAGTTACAAGTTGTATTTCAATGTTTTGAAGCTAATATAATCCTATACTCTCATTATAAAGATAATTCTGACAATATGTTTTCAATTACTCGGTATTATATGTTGGTACTATTAACCTTCCCCCTTCACTTCCCGCAGCCGCTAAATGTCAGAGCCGGAGATAGAGCGGCCGGACAATAGATATCAACGTTTCGGGAGTGTGCATCTCTCCCATCATCAGCATATTTATTAAATGTTATAACCACAAATGAAATACTGGATGTAACACAACTATAAACAAAGAAAACACACTATCAAAATTCGCAGTACTGAACAAAAGACTGTTTTCAGTAAATTAAATGCCAGGTCAGGAGATGGCGTGAGTATAGAAAATTGTGTCAAAGAAACGTAACTACTTAACTTGATTATCAATCTGTATGGATCTTTGCTTCTTAAATCGACGGAATTACAATTTTAAGGCCGGTTTCCAAGAGGAGCTGAACTGAAGTCCAGCATCACGATTAAGCTTTCTCCTCTCGGGGGAAATGGCCAAAGCCTCCTTAATTCTCCGCTCCCAGTAACTGTTGCACTTTGCCAAGATGCTCGTCTCCCGAAAGTTGGCTCTATGGTCGTTATCAAAACAATGCTCTGCCAGCCCAGACCTCTTAGGTTGCATTAAACGAATGCTCCGTTCATGTTCGATTATTCTAGTAGCGATGGTCCTTCCGGTTTGTTCTATATACGGTGTCCCACATTCACAGGGAATGCGGCACACTCACGGAACTTGGAAATCCAGTTTGTCTTTCACAGGTCTCAACAGATGCTTAATCTTCGGAGGTAGCTTGTGGATGGTCCCTGATGTTCTATTTGGCGAGAATTCTACTGATTCCTTATCCAAATAATTCACCCTGTTTAAGATTCGAACTCGGGACCTCTTGAACGAAAGGCAGAGACGCTACCTATACCGGAGCCGTCCTTAGTTTACGAAGAGATGTAAACAAAGCGGGAAAGTGTATTATTATGATTGGAGGGAATAGTCGCGCCACTTTATCAACCACGTGTCGAGCATATGCGCTGTCAACGAACTTAAAAAGTTTTGCTTTTCTATTTTCGATGTTTGAGTAGTTTTTTTATGTCAAGATTAAATGCAAAGCTGTGTCTACTGTGTAATATATTTTTCCTTTTTGTACGCTGAAAAGTTACTGAATACTTACAACAGTTACTTAAATATGTGATTTCATCGCGTAACCTCACCTCATTTACAGTGGCAGCTCGTGCCGAAATATAACAGCGTGCTGCGGGAAAAAAAGTCCATGCAACTCACCTAGTTTCGAAAAATGAAGTCCATGCGCCGATGTTTCTTAATGGTATAAACAGTTTCTAGTTCCTTTCACCTTTTGCTCAATTTTTAAAGCGGGTATTGATTGACCTAACATTATTATACTAACCCTTTCTTCTCATTATTTATTGGTTACAATTTTCGTAATATTAAATTATTCATACACTGAATAAAGCGAATTTAAGCGTTTCACTCTAAGGTAAGATGGGGATTCACTTTTTTTACGTCCCTCAACGCTAAGTCATCACGGATGCGAATGTAATGAGTAAAATAGTGCTCTAAAGAGCCCACAAAAATGGAGAATGGTACCACGAAATCTGTGTGGGTGCTGTGGAAAAGAAGCAATTCATATGTACCTATAGAAAATGTGTGTGATATGCATAAAGATATGAATATACAATGTTTGTTCTCACAATTACATTATCTACTGAAACTGGATGCTCCATCATTTGTCTTTCCATTCCGATTCGTCCATCATCCCCCAATTGCGGGCGACTAGGATTAGTTTTCGCTAGGAATAAAAATGAAAATGGAAGTATACAAAAAGTTCTTAATGGAGAGACTTTGCATTTAACATAATCTAGAATGTCCAGGCTTCAATATAAGGCAAAAGCTTTAATATTTACGTGAAAAACAGAGTTTGTGTGAAAGATTTTGGAAATATTGATGCGATTCACCTGCGCTTACCTTAGATCAGCGGTCACCAAGTAGATCGATTTTGTGCTAGAGCAAATGACGTAGCAGTGTGCACTGCCACGAGTGCCGTGCGACTTCAGTCTGAGACAAGCAGTGTTGTCTCGTCTTTTGCGGTTTGTTTTCGCAAACATAATGTCGGTTGGAGAATGTAATGTGACACATAGGACATAGGACATCTACTCCTACATTTATGTCTTCGTGGGAAGAGTGTTTCTTTTTTATAGAAAGTGATAGTATCAGAGCATTCAAAATGGAACTATCCTTATGTGACAGGCAGTTAACCTAATTGGTACATTTCCCAAAGCTCTCAACAGTTCAGCAGTTTGTTCAGGTTATGGACTTGCAAGAATATGTTCAACTATTAAGAGAGTTGAACCAAGAATTTCAGAAAAGGTTTCAAGACGTGGTGCAATTAGAACCAATTTTCCAGATATTTGCTGAGCCTTACTCTACAGATGTTGATAATGTTCCATCTGAATTGCAACTTGAACTTATCGATTTGCAATGCTATTGTCAAATGAAAAATAAATTCCAAAATAGTATTAGTTTGAGTTATTTCTATTCACATTTTCCAGAAAATACATTTCCTCAACTACATAGAAATGCCGCTCGTTTTCTCAGTATGTTCGGATCCACATATATATGCGAAAACATTTTTCGCTAATGAAATTAAACAAAAGCTGCTGCAGAATTCAATTCTCAGATCAGAACTTAAAATGTCAACTTAGACTAGCTGCTGCAGAAACATAGATACCTAATTTTGAAAAACTAGTGTGTCAAAAGATACAACAAAAATCTAGTAAACTAGGTTCCACTTCTTAGTAATAAGTTGTGCTTATTGCCTTTCTTCGAGCTGTTATTTAGTACTGCTGTATTGTAAGTAGATTGTCGATTATTTTCATCTTGTTTAAACTATCAATTTATTGTTCATTTGTTTTTTTATGAAAATTAAGGTACATAGGTGAATGATAGTGAAAGAAACAATTAAAACAGCTTCTATAACAATTATATCCTTCATATTACAATACGATTATTATTGTTGCACAGTCAACTGTACATTTAAATTGCAAGATCGGTATTCTGCCACTCCTCTGAAGGCTACGGAGTGCACGGTAGACTATTCCGGCGTGCAACGGGTAAACTTACACGACCTACTGTGCACACTATGCATTGAGATGGTGGCCACTGCCTTAGATTATCTCCAGTAGAGAAAAATCCATGAGGGCAACACATAATATGATTTTAAATACTATTTTTATAACAGTCAGGAAGTCACAAAGCACATCTTTCCAGTAAAATCTCTCTCATCTTCGCCGATCGCAGTTTCCGATCGCTTCGAGCGACTCGAAACGAAATTA